>JAODKN010000104.1:18468686-18481247 GCA_026774425.1 Petrocephalus zakoni | reverse complement strand
GTGCATTTTTAATAACATGGAGAAGCTCCAGAAGACTTAATCACCCTATAATGGAGAACATTGCTTCCACAGTATATGGGAGTATAGTTCCATGAGACTAGGTAACACCTACAGCTTAATAGGCTACAATATCATGAACATTCCCATACTGCAGTGGCGAATGCCAAATTATTACTTTGTGCTGCCTAGCTGACTCCCTCTTTACACTGTTTGTTTAATGATGTCCATTATATTGTGGAGATACCAAAAGGAAATGTTTATTCAGCAAAAGCAGCAAGTTTGCCTTAAGCCTTTGTCCTGATGATCAAAAAGGAGGAAATCTATTTTACACTACAGAGGCATAAATGCTGACAGACAGCTGGGCAGTCATGCTCTAACGTTTGTATAAGACGTATTATAAATGTCTGTGGCCAGCTTAACGCTGTTCTTTAATCACTTAATGACTAGTGCGTGACTGAAATAAGCAAAATAAACAAAGACGATTAATATCCGTGTATCTGAAATACTTTCAAAAAAGTTTGGGTATTGGTTTGGTTATAAACAGAGCATGGTGTTGGGGGGGGGGGTGTAATTATTGGTTTGTGCCCCCAAGGGTGGCGGGGGGTGGCTACAAACATTGACATTTAACCCCCAGTTTTCATTCCTTGATTAACTCCTTTGTCTGAGTTCAAGCATTCCAGCTCCGGTTTCAAATATCCTTTCTTGGGCACTGTTAAAATCTGATTTTTGTTTCAGGCGTGTGCGATAAGGGTGCTGTTGTCCTGGCAACGGCAGACTCATCTTAAAGCAACGCCCTGCGCCAACCAGAAGGAGCGAGCTCCGCTTCTGCGGGAGGGCAGCCCTGTGATCTTTAATTTACACCGCCAGCCTTGGGTCTTACCGGCGATGCGCAGCGAGGCATTGCGGCTGACAGCTCTGCCCACGATGTTCCGGGCCACACACGTGTAGACGCCCTCCTGGGACTGGCCCCGCCTCATGGGGCCCACGCTGAGAAAGAAGAGGCTGCCCTCCGGCAGGATCACGGGCTGCGATTGGCTGTCCTGCTTGTCTGTCTCCACGGGCAGGCCATTCCGGTACCACTCGATGGTGGGCTCCGGGTAGCCCTCTGCCCGGCAGGACAGCGTGGCGGGACCATAAACCTTCACTACCACGTCGGACGGATGGTGTACGATGCGAGGGGGGGTTTCCAAAGAGCGAGCCTTGGAACCTGGAACGCAGAAGGTCAGGAGCCGGACAGTTAATAGAGGAACCTCCCGCGATCAGGATGATTATACTAGTCATCATGAACATTAGTAATTTTCTCAATAAGCTGAGTTAATGATGTGTAATTATCAGCCTAATACACTAAATCATAATCCCCTGAAGCGAACAAGAATCAATGCAGACTTCAGTGCTTAAAATGATAACAGGGAAAGCAATAGTACAATTCTCTCTGGCAGACTATCATAGTTTTATCGCCAGTTAATTTCCTGGCCACAGGGAATAGTACAACACCATCGACCAGGACAGAAGAGCTTACAGCCAAAATTAAGCAAACTAAGCCTTTTGCATTATCTCCATTGATACCTCTGGCATCATACTTCCTTCCATGTTGTGGTATCCTGGTTAGGGCAGGGTCTTTGTTTTTCATGTTTATCTTAGAAATGGGATGCCTACAGTAGTTAAATACTAGTCCCCAGTTCCTGACACAATACAGGTAATTTCTAACAACTAATACCCACATCAGCTTTCACCTAAGCCAGCTGCTCTTGTTTCCCATGATGCTGTGCGGTAGAACAGCGTTACATTAGCGTTAGAGCGAGCCAATCACCTACCAGTAAGGCAGCATCACAAAAAATAATGTGTAACAAATTAAATAAATCTGAGACCTGTTATAAATATAACGTTGCACTCTCAAAGGCAATCGGATGCATTTCATATACAGGAAGAAAACCACAGGAAGACCAGGGCAGGAAGACAAAGACCCTGGACACACAAATATACCTTTAACATTCTCTCCAACTCTGCTATGGGGGGGGTGGGGGGTGGTAGCAAGGAAATTGCTATATGTCGACCATTTCAAGGTTTATCTTTTGTATCCTTAAAACATATCACGCAAATTGCTTCAGTAAATATATCATAATAGCTGTAGAGTGTCAGGGTGGGATTAAGTAATAATGTAGGTAAAATAATTTCCTTTTATTGCCTCACATACTAGATTCATAAAAACAGTCTGGCAGCCTTCAGAGGGGATGAATATTGTGTTGGTGATGATGATGGCGCTGAGTTCCTCCCCACCCTGTATGAAACAAAGACCTCTTTACCCAAATACATACCAAGCGTCAAGCGGAAATCCTGTCACCTGGTCCCAACGTCAGCACTATAACTGGACCTCCTGACAATGTAGCCATTGTCCAGAGATGTCATAGGATGACAATGACGTGCCTCTGGAGCAGTTACTCACAGCCCACGGGGCTGGGCTGGGATTTGAAACTGGCCCGGGGCTTTGGGGTCCCCCTGAATACATTTTGCCGAGCAGGTGGGGTTTGATACATTTAGCTGACCCACAAACCCAGTGACCTACTGGGGAAATGCCCAGTACACCAGATGACCAGTACTGAAAGCCGGGATGTTATGACTGTCCGGTCTATCGGTGCCCCATAGGTCTACATGCAGGAAGCTGAGGTGAATTTCTCCACAGATATACAGAGAATTTAGTTTGCCCTTGTTTCCACTGACTAGTCAGAGAACTGTCAGCCCCAGTGTTTAGTACATGGCGTTCCACAAATTGTTTTGCAGCAAATTCCGTGATAAAGGTCACATTCTTGGCTGAAATTACACCCTATAAAAAATGGTCTATTGTCTTTGGAAGTAAAATTTCCTGAATATTGAGAACAAAAAGTAGATGACCAATTGTAGGGAATTAAAATACCCATCTATCTGAAACGAAAAGAAAATATGAAATATGAAAGGAAAATGTACCATCGGGTGCAAATAAGAACTTGAATGCGGTGAATAGGCGAAATTTACACAGTCAATAATTTCCTTTGACTTCCGGAAAGGTTTGTGGCCTACGTAAAGCCAAAATCTGTGCAGTTTGAAAAGTATCTGCTAGGCTCAGACATACCATTCTCTTCATAATGTTAAACTAAACTAGAGCAGATGGGTACATAAAGGTCTAAAAAAAGTAGAAATCAGGTCAACATAACTTAAAATAAGGGAGAAAGCCTAAAACCAAAAGTGACGCTTAAAAAAAACCTGGCGTAGGCCAATGTTGGTCACTTTTGGCACAAGGCTAATTTCAAACAAACTAATAGTCACACCGGTTATGTCAAAAACAGGATATGGTCTGCTGTAAATGATCGCGATTACCGTACGTGATTATCACTCTGCAGAGCCCTGACAATGCATTAGCGGAACAATAGCATGCTTTCCTCCCAGGAAGAGCACTTTCCAGTTTCAGTTTAAAGAAAATAACATGTAACATAACAATAACAGGATGGGGATCATTTAACGCGCAGTTAGCGCAAAGCGGGGAATCAACTTGTAAAGTCTAACAACAAGAATTACTACCAGGCTGCTACTACCGAAATCATCACCATTATGATCACCATCATCGTGGTTGATTTGAAGAACTTGCTCTGAAGGAATAATTGCAAAATTGGGCGTACTTAGGGGATTCAGTAAAACGTTCCGTGAAAAAGCGAGTAGCATGCCTATTCGGTCCCGCGATTTGCTTCTTCCTAACTAACAGGCTTATCTATACACACCAAGTCAAACAAGCTGCGGTGTCTATATTGTTATTGTAAGTCACAAATTGTTTGACAACGGTCAGTACATTTATTCGCCATTGCTTGAATAATTATGTTATTATTTAATGTGACAACAATCCCACTACAGTAAAAATAATAATAATAATAATTATGTATAAATAAATAACACATATTAATAATATTATTAATGTTGCGGCGACGACCGAGAAAATGATTATACATGGGCCTATAAAAAGTTTCAACAATTGAAATCTGGACTGCCAGCGATCGCGCATCTGGCGTGACACTCACCTGTGTTATTCCATTATAAACCTAAAATTAATATAAATCCAAATGCGCTGGGTAGTTTGCAAACCCTGCAAACTATTTACAAGGTAATTAAACTGTTATAAACAAGTAAATGCGTATGCATATGTGTGCAGACTTGTCCCTAAATCTCATTCGAGCCAGTTGACAAAAGTTAGCAACCCTGGTTGAAGAAATCGACACATTACAAAAGACATAAGATAATGCAAAAAAACAATTCCTTAAAATAATAACTTAATATTAATAAATTGTTAGAGTAATAATTAAGATATTCTTACCTTGAAGGATAATGGAAAATCCATATAATACACAGATCCTCGGAAGAAATTGTCCCAACATAATTAATCTGCAATTAAAACTAATAAATGTCGGTATGGGTTGATTTACAAAGCGCCCCGGACCACCATCTGTTGCGTGCTATTGATTTATGGTAGCCTTCTTCTGCAGTCCTGATAAGCGAGCGGCTTTTTGCCTCACTCCATCTATACACCATGAGCTCGTCGCCACATATTTTAATAAATCACCTTTGCTTATCCGGCGGTGGGATAACGGACCAGGAATGTGATCGGCCTCCAAATTTTGATCGCTCTCCAAATTGAAGAACGCGGCATCCAGGTTTGGGACACTCCCACTTGACTGTGACCTAATCTAAGCCAAGGGACATGTTAACGCTCCGGAGACGCCCCCGGCCAGAATTACTACGCCTCAAACTAGCAGAACTGTATATAATAAACCAGTCTCCTTGTTCCGGTGCCTCCAATATTCCAAACCTGTAACTTTTTTTTTAATTCTAACAATTAAGTGCTTGATTTAAGAACATGACGATCAGATGCCAGCATACGACATGCAAATGCAACTATCGGCATGAGTTTGTTTAATTTAACTTCAAAAAGTGAACAGAAGAAAAGACGTATTTAATAAAAGAAACAGCAGCACGACTTTATCAATAAATCCGGAGGTGATACCGCAGTTTTTCGATAACAGCTCTGCACTGAAAAAGATTCTGCCGGCGCTCTCCCCATTTTCAAAAGTGAATAAACAAATTAGCCCGTGGCCCGAAATGCATTTCCGAATGTTTGGCCGTGGCGAGCAACAGCGGCGGCTGGAAAGGGTAGCTTTTGTTATTCCTGAAACAATTGGTGGAAATGCCATGATCCTCTCTTGGAGGCGACGGGGACTTAAGGTCGTGTGAAACATTTGCTAAGGTATGACAGTGAAGAAGCTTTGCAGAAATGCTGAGATGGTAGCACAGCATATGATAGATGGATAGATACCGATATGGCCTGATGTTGGATAAGCAGTTGTAAGATGGATGGATGGATGGATGGATGGATAAATACTAGAAAACGTTTTAAATAGAGAATTAAAGGGAATCAAAGTTTTGACAGTAGGATTGCATATGATGACTCTTTTCCTTTTAAACAGAAATTAGTGTTTTGGCTATGGGGCCAGGATCTGTTTGACGAAATCCAAGCCAAAGCGTTCAGTTTCCGCTGGTATTGCAGAGTGATACATTACAGAAAACCTAGAGGTGAAATTAGAGTGTCCCACACACACACACCACGTATACCTGTCTTTATGGGGACACACCATTCATTCCTATGGGCATTACCGTGATCCCAACTATGACACCCTTAACCCCTGCCCAGCCCCAACCTTAACCATAAGCAACCAGACAAAATATGAGACTTTTGGCATTTTTAGTTTTTTGATTGCAGACACAGATTCTTATAAAATTGAGGTTATCCTTATGGGGACCAAAAAAATGTCCCCACAAGGTAGAAAATAACTGGTTTTTATCACACTGTGGGGACATTGGGTCCCCACAATGTAATATAAATATGTCCGCACACATACACACACACACACACATACGCACACAAACAAACAAACAAACAGAAGAACTAATGGTTGCTAATCCCAATTTCCCCAGTGCTGGTGCACACAGAAAATGCAGAGCTCTGACAGACCCACTGGCCAGTTCATTCCCCCGAAAAAGACACATAAATAAACTGTTGTTTAGTGAACTGGGCATTGTGTTTGCAGAAAAGGGCCAGTCCCAGTGACGAATGCCAATATTGATCCAACAACTTAGGCTGGACGGGTCCAACACTGGGCAGCTTTCAGCAGCTAACAAAAGGCACAGAGATGGTGAGAGACAGGTCCCCCTAAACAGGGACCGTGAAGATCAGGACGTATTTGGATTGGGCTGAGGGGGGTGTCACCACACTTTACAATTAGCTTCTTTCAAGTCTTAGGGTAAGAGTTTCGAGGGCTTGTGTAGCAGGAATGACCCAGAAGATTTGCATTGAAAATGTGCAACAAATGAAATTAATAAGGAACTGTTTTAGAGTTTTTTTTAGGGGATACATAAGCAAAGGAAGATTACAGACAGTAAATATTAACTCAAAGAACAGTGTTTATAGTGAATAAGAATGAGCCAGTTCATCCCATTCAGACCCAATGTATGCTGACTAATAAAAAGCATTCTTCATTCAAATTACTCTGGTAAACATTGAATCAAAATATGAGATGCAATTTAGACAAACAGAAACAAGCATTTTAGGGATAATATCATTAATGCACCAGCCCAGCTGTCCAGGCAGAGTTCTAACTGGAATCCATGCCCACATCCTCTCACACTTTTGTCCCCAGAGACTAGAGACTTCAAAGGTATAGGTTTAGGGTTCAGACCAAGAGCTAAAGGTCAGAGGTCACTCCAGGCCTCAGTCAATTCATAGGCCTTCAATTGTTCATCAACAGTGTTAAACTCCTATTTCAAACTCAGAGACTAGTTTAAGACCATAGATAAGCACACAGCAATGGCACAATAAAAGATTAAGGAGAACAGGCAGAAAAAGCAGTACCCTATTCTTCATCTCCTACAAATAACGAAAATGTAATCATTCATTAAACAGGTAAATTTAGCATTTTGTCATATAACAGATTCGGTCACAGACACATATTTCTTATCAAAATTCATGCTTGCAAATAAGTGCTTTGTAATCTGGCTTATTTTACTTTAATATATTTTAAATTCTGCAGTCAATATACATAGAAATTTTAATAGGAGAATCCGTAATAAGATTTTTAAAAGCGGCAATTAATGATGGAGCTGCCGTAGAATAAATGTAACCAGTTTTATTATTTATTTATCTCAGACATGAAAAAATATCATTCAGCGACATTTAAAAGCCTGGAAGCTTGGCTGTCAGAAATCCACTCCTTTATAAATGAATAATTTTAGCATTTCAAATTCTGTTTTCATAAGTTTGTACAGCTAGACAATTCTTTTAAAGTCAACCATAAAAACCATGGGTGAACAAAAAATAACTTAATTAAACGTATTACAATATTAAAAAAAACAATTAGGTCTTCAGGTTTCGTTTTACTTCTTAAAAGAACATTTAATAATGATTTGCCAGTTGACATGATTTCTCTTCTGCTAATCTGCAGATCTTCGGTGGTACCATCATGGCTCTTAGGACACCCCATAATATCCTCCCGAGTAAGTCGAGCCATGTGTACCGTGCCCCTTACGAGCCCAAAGCGGAAAGCTGCACCGGTTTGCCCTCAAGACTGACCCTTTCCCCTCCAGGATGAGCTCCTTAGTGGGAGGCATGGATGGTCTCACCTTTCCTGCTGTGGGACCTGGCTCTCTGGGCATGGTGAGGATGATGGTGATGGCGATGGTGATGCACAGCAGGACCCCCTCCCTGCAGCTCTCGCGGCCCCCCCAGCGGGGCCCGCGGGCGGTCAGGTGGACAGGTGCACCGACACCGGCAGCGGGGCGAGCCATGTGCCCAGGTGACCCCCCAACACAGCCACAGCAGCCAGACGGCGAGCCTCATGGTGGGCGCTGTTCCGGAAGTTTCCGCTGAGCCTCAGTGGCACGCCAGACGACCCATGCCCACCGCGCGAGCTGAGCCGAGCTCTGACGCTCTCACCCACAGCTCCTGGACCTCCCTGTGCTAAATTATTTGTAGATTGTTATAAAGAATGTTTTTTTTTTTTTTTTATTCTTCCTCTCTTTTGTGTTTTTCATTCCCTCCCTCTTTCTCTTCACGCTCTCTCCACCTCTCGCTCTCCCTCTCCCTCCTCTTTTCTCTCGCTCTCTTTTTTCTTTTGGGAAAAGAACTTGGGGGGGTAACAATGATTGAAAAACAAGTTTCGGGCACCATGCTGTGCGCGGAGCAGGGGGACGGCGACCGAGGGGGGTCCCGTCCCCTCCGACAACATCTGTGTCATTCACTCTGCGCGGACTGGGGGGAGACAACAAGGCCGGCTAGGGGTACAGAAGAGAGGCCCGATTCTCTTGGGGGAGGTGGGGGGTTCCGTACCCATTAATCAGCTGTCCTCCAGCCCACTGATCAGATCTTTAGCGATGACAGCTTACCCTTGCGTGAAACATTGCACATTAAATTTGGACATCACCTGAAGCCCAGCATAGCTGGTGAGCTTTATTAGAGTCTCATTTGGCAAAAAAGAGCCAGAGTAGAACCATTCATCCAATGTGACATAAATTTGTTGTTTAAGAAAGCAGGGTCAGACTGTGCCAGGAGTAACTGAGGGTTAAGAGCCTTGCTCAGAGGTGCAGCAGTCAAGTCACTTTGACAACCCTGGGATTTGAACCAACAGCCATCTGTACACAGGAACAGAGCCACATAGCAGACTGAGACACACCCCCCCCTTACTTCCATATACTCACATACATTACAACAGCTCTCTCCCTCTCTCTCGGACAGACATTGAAGCCTCAGGGAGCACGTACCGTGAAATAAAACCGACCCAGCCCCGGCAACACTCTCTGAGGGGGGTTCCTCTCCACTGTCCCAGGAGAAAAAAAACAATCATACTTGTATCAAGAGGCGAGGGTGTTGTCTTGTGAAACGGGATTATTACAGCGAGCGTGCGGGGGGGGGCAACTCGTCTTTGTAGGAGCGGAGACAATTCATTTGAGATGGTGACAATTACAATTATTAGGACCCGTGGCGAAATACATCATCCCTTGTTGAACATGAAGCAAATGGAGAAAAAAGGCCTACAAAGGACTTCTTTTTCCCTCCCTGCACCCCCCCCCAGCACCCCCCAGCACCCCCGTACTGTGTACTGCTGGCCTGACTGTGCTTTGAGCCTCATACATCATCTTGGCCAGACAAACAAAAGCTAGAAGGCAGCCTGTCTTGCACTGGCTGTCCCCGATGGCTCCCTGCTCTGTCCCACCGGTCGGAGAGGCTTTGAGGCTCCGAAGAACCACGCTGGGCCCGGCACACGTTCCATCGCCCCAGTCGGCGGCCTCATTTTCGGCCTTGTCCTCTCCTGAGGAGGGTCAGGAGAGATTATATGCCAGGGAGGGCAGAATGGCAGCGGAGACGAGGGCTCTGTGCGGGGGGGGGATTCGGGCCGCTGGTTCTGCGCTGGTAGACTTTACACTAATACTTTACACTGTTATCTTATGCTGTTTTATTGTTTATTGTTTTATTCTTTGATTAATCTTTTATTGGTCAAATTATATGAACACATAGACCTTAAAAGTGGGAAAAGATCAAGTAAAGAAAGTTCATGAATTAAAGAGTGAGATTGTATACAACTGCACAAAAAACATCTCACAAGCTATGCAACAGCCTGGCAAGTCACATTATAAAATGACATTTTAAAGTTTATCAGTAGGTAATCAGACACCTAAAGGTAACCTTATTTCGTTTTTATTTGAATGATTATTCTCATGTTTCCATATTTTTATTGCTATTCTTTTTGAATCTATTATCCATCCATCCATCTTCAGAGAGGATGTCGTTAGTACTATTATTAGTTTGTATTTGCTGTAGCCCTGTAGACCAGTGGATCTTTGAGGCAGGCTGCCTCTGTGTCTAAGCCTTTGGCCAAGCAAGCCACAGAGTAGCTCCAGATTGACACAAAGCTTCAGATATCATGAAGACACTTTATTCATCTTTGTGGGGAGAATGCCATATTGCTGATCCCATCTTGCTCTCTGAGACACACAGACAGATACTCTACACACTGTATCGGCCCAGAGGAGAGGGGCTTAAGGGCCTTGCACAGAGGTCTGCATCAGTCTGCCGGCCCTGGGATTTGAACCAATGACTTTCCAGGCACAGACTGAGATCTGACTTGCTGAACCACGCCCCCTTCTGGTGTGATTCTGTATGTATGTTACATGCACAGGACACAAGAAGATTCAGAAGGTGCCCTGGGTGCTGGTCCTGAGCCTGTGCATACATGTGCTTTTCCATCACATCTCCATTGGGGCTCTGCTGCAGCAGCCAGTAAGAAGTTGCCTTTTTCATTTGCATCCGAGTCATTCTCAGAGATGGTCACGTCACAGACCCTTGGCCTCGAGCTCTGAACGGCCGACTCCTGGGGACACACGTGCTCTCGTGAGACTCTGCCTCAAGCCAGATTACGGCCACACAAAAGAGCATTGTTTGCAGGGCTCGTAATCAACTCAGACAAGAGTTTTGGACATTCTCATACCAGCCTGTTGCATAAGCTGTTTCCTGGACGGACAGTCTTTCAGGGGATGTTGTGTTCGGGCTGAAGACTTCCTGCATGCTTCTGTAGATCACGGCTGTGTTCGTTTGAAGCACCTCTGTGATTCCTGTGACGTTGTGTTATATTTCCACAAAATACAGTCCAAAGTTACAGTGTGATACTATTTACGGACAGAAACCTCCGTACCAGAGAGACGGAACAGTCCAACGTAGGCAACGTCAGAACCAAGCAGCCTTTCTGGAGCTGAAGCAGACAGGAGGCCCCTGGATTTATGTTGTGTTCTATTTGAACTCTGAAGTCGTAACTTTTTGGACGCCCCCTGAAGTCGGAATGTCGGAGAAATCTCAGTTACACCAACCTCAGAATTCAAGATGGCTGCCCCCGTCATCACCAGAAATGAAAGCTGTAGTTTATATGCTGTTTATTAGTACTTTTGTCTTACTTGTGGGTCAATAAATTGGTCGTACACACTGTACTGTCCAACCTATATCTGTGGACATGTTGCTGTGGTGTTTTTAAGCGTAAAATATTGTGTAATGTGATATCAATTGATATTCCTAACAATGACTAACAATTATCCCAGCTAGAACTGGGGCCTGTTTCAGAAAGCAGGATTTCTTGCTTAGCCAGATAACTTAAATCTAACATGTTATCTGGCTAAGCAAGAAATCCTGCTGTTTGAAACGGGTCCCTGTATTGCTAAATGGCTTTCTGACTTGCGGTGCGGGAACGCGGTTAACTCAGGTGTGACTTCCGAGATAAACACTGCGCAGCATAAGACCAGCACTGGCTGCAACCCTACAGTATTCACTGAGTGTCAAGGGTGGCGGGTCAGGGTGTGTATTAGGACCAATTAGCAGCATGATGCATTAACAGGTGTTGGTGGCGTGTAGTGGGGGATGTACGCGAAACAGCTGCACACCCGTGACACACACGTGGGTGGGTTCCTGAACTGCCTTCACACCCAGAGCCGCCCCCATGGGCGGATGACAATAGAGCCGGCGTGCTATGAAGCCATTGCAAGGAGGTGCAAAGTCACGCTCCTCTGCTCGATGGGACGTCCAGTTGAGCAGCGAGGGGCTATTGGGGTCCACACTGACCCCTAAATTGGACCTTAATCCGCACAGGAAGACTGGCTGTCTCGCACTCCCCTCCTGGGACAGGGCTGGAGGCTAAGGTGCGGTTTCTACGCCAGGGTGTGTAAAGCCCTGTCAGCACCCTCTGGCCCCATACAAAGGGGGTAATGGAGCGGGACAGGGCCGCAGTGGGAAATTCACACTAGCCTCCCCCCCCCCCCCCCACAAATGCATCAGCCATCACCTTGGCAACCCCCCCACACTGCATTCAGCGCAAGAATTTTTTTCCCAGCTATAGCAAAGACATCCAGGCATCCACCAGGGCCACTTTTCTTCAACCCCATGGAGGTGTAGGAAAGGTCTTGGTCACGCGAAACCAAAACCCCGTTACTCAGATATAAAGCTAGGCCCCACTCCGAGCAGCTCGGCAAAAGCGCGACGTCTCCGGGAAAAATGAAAATGGCGTCGTTACGTTTTTCTGCTTCGGGGACCGAGACGGCAGCGAGCCCGGGTTCGACCAAGCCCGTCAGCATGTCTTTCCTCTCGGCCGAGCGCTGGATCAGTGTAGCGCGACCGCGGGAGGAGCGGCGGGCAGGCCAAGGCGTCACAGGCCAGAGCGCCGGCATCCACCGCATCATTCTCTGGGAGAAAGGAGCAGCTGAAGAAACTCGTGGTGGTGGTGGTGGTGGGGGGGGGGGGCTTTCTGCTTGAGTGGGCCTCAATAGCACATCCAGCCGTCTAAGGGACACGGTCTACCCCATTCCGCCTCCCCGGCCTTGAAATCCGCCACCAACGCCCCACATCCTGTGCTGCGTGTACACCTCTCCCAGTCTCACGGTGCCAGGGGGGGGGGGGGGGGGGGGGGGGGGGGGGGGGGGGGGGGGGGGGGGGGGGGGGGGGGGGGGGGGGGGGGG
>JAODKN010000104.1:18428560-18451854 GCA_026774425.1 Petrocephalus zakoni | reverse complement strand
TACCCCCCCCCCCACCCACACACCCCCCACCTTTTCTTGTTCTGGGTGAGAATCTAGGCATCTCCTTACTTCCACTAAAAGACCAATACTTCTGTTTTTTTTTTTTTTTTTTCCCTTTTAAGTACAGCCTATCACGAAGAGGCGTGTTCCGCCTTTGCCAGGCCATAATAACTGTGAAACTATGCCACACATTGTTTAACATTCTGGGCTTCAGCAAATGTGCCATTTTGAAAAATGATCCCGCTGAAATCGAGTTTTATGTCTTGTCACTTTTTTTATGACTCACATGTGTTTCATGCATTAGCTGTTTTTGAAGAGCAACTCACGTTTCCTGCCTCCTCTAGGTCACTGGTTAGCATATCCTGTAAACAAAGGTGCTTGGGAGCTGTTCCTGTACCTTTTATGTTTCTGCTGGTAATATTTCTTGCGTATGTATCTGTGGGAAAGGGTGTGGCCTACGCTGGGAATGAAGCCGGAATTGGAACTAGGAAATAGTGTCCATTTCAATTAAAATGTCGACAAGGCAGACAGAACAGGAGGTTTTAATGGGTATTTAAAGTCCGGACTGCTGTTAGCACTCTGACGCTATTGGCTCTCTAGAAGCCGGCGAAAAACTCGGCAGGCTAGCCAAGTTTCTTTTGTTAGCTAGATGGCTCGTTTAGAGCGAAGGCCAAATATAATTAATCACCTATCTTATTACCTATCTCGGCGAGCTACCAACACCACAATTAGGAAACTTTCACAGGGATTCTGTCAAAATGATCAAGCATCATTAGCATGTTACCTGATACCTCTGCGCAAAAGAAAAAAAGTCTTTAAATTGACATTGCAAGATAGCAGCAGAAAGTTATCATGTTATGTTAAAAGAAGAATAAAGCAACCTTTTTATTTAGCTTGCTACTTATTAAACATGAACCTAAAATATGTGTATGTTCACACATATTTACATGCTACATTGTACATGTAAGGGAGACTTTACATTTCTCGGGCCAGGTTGCAACGCTAGGGGTCAGATTCACATATTGCCTCTGCAGTCATAAATTATAGCCATGGAGTAAAATGTGCGTTTGCCTTCAGAGTCACCAAAAATGCCAAGTTAGCTTTCCGTCTCTCTCAGCAGCGTCTATGTTGTCATAGCTGCCCTTTTCAGCTCCCATTCTCCTTGTTCTGAGCCAACGCCACGCATGACAGCTTTATGTGTAACTATCTCGAAATGCCAGTCTGACAACGTCAGGCGTTTCTGTTCTCCTACCTGCTCTAGCTAGGAATGCTTTCACTCGGGACTCGGATTACTGTGGTATTTCAAAACATCCTGGAGAGTCTTCAGCCTTTTTTTTTTTCCTTTGGAAAGTATCCTCTGTTTGTTTTTCCATTGCTTGAATATATCTTCATAGGAGTCACCGGTGTAGCCCGGAGATTTCCTGTCCTCTCCCTCGGACCTGGGCGGTTGGCAGACTCGTGTGATGCTGGGATCGCTCAGTGAATCGGGGGTCACCCGTCACGCCTCTGAGCCCTTGACGGCCGGGTTGCTGCTAACCTTAGCTACGCTAACACGCTTTCCCCAGCAGAGCGACAGCCCGGTGTCCGTTGACCTCGCTGCAGCCTACTTTTGATAATGTCAACCAAGGTTTAATGCATTGAGCATATTCAAAGTTTAAATGGTTAGATTCTTTACCTGACTCCGATAAACCTTTCATAAGCTCTGAACTGTTAATGTGCAGCGTTTCAACATAATATAAAATGTGATTTAAGGAGTGTAACTTGAGCAACCAAATCACTGGAGAAAGCACTCATCTGTAAAGGGAAAATGGTTGCAATGCTTAACCTGGCAGTCACCCATCGCAGTGGCACCTGGTGGAAGGCCTTCAGAGCAGCCCACACTAAAAGTAAAATGTAAACAGCTGTTACCGTATCACGGGGAGGGGGGGGGACAGGGGGGATGGTATCTTTCACATGCTCTTGGGGTTCTGCCAGCTCGGTGATACAATGCGGGGCACTTTGGGGGGGGACAGCAGCCCCTGAGATGGGCCTGGGAGGGTGAAGCAGAGGAGCCCTTCAGCCCCGAGCTGTGGTGCTGCCGGATCGGGGGGGCTGCCTGCAACCTGCCAAACGTGCTGCTGCGGCGAGTTTCCCTACACCTGCCTTGTGACCCCCCCGACACACACACACACACACATTTGGAAGCGGGCTGTGTAACATTCTGGCTGAAGGCCCTGGTTCTTCACGGACACCCCCGCAGCAAAGGTATTTATATACCCGCTATAGATATTTAATACGGACACTTGCTCACAGCTCGAGATTCGCAGCTCGCCCTGGACACCTCCTTGAAGATGACACAACCTTTTAAAAAGTGACGACGGCCAGAGAAAGAGGGGGGTGAGCCCCTCCCATCCTGCAGAAAGGTCAATCCCTGTCATGGCCACCTCGCTGCTGGGGGAGGGGGTGGCATTTCTGCCTGATCAGGAAGATGGATGCCTGCCACCAACCCATCCTAACACACACTTCTGTTTTAACGTGTCCATGACTTCCTTTTTTGGTGAAGCTCCAGTACCCCCTTTAGTCCCACGGAGCAGCACAACTGACTTATGGCGGGAGTCTATGAAAACTGCCTCACCCGGAGGAACCTGAGCAAAGGGGCCTTCCCATCTCCCCCTGGGGCAGGAAGCTTGCAGGCGGCCACTGTCTGGAACGACGGGGGTGGGGTATGTTCGGCTTGCGCCTGGCAGACCGCCAGCTCACTTAGCCCAGAGCAAAAGGGAGCATGGGCTCAGCCTGCCCCAAACAGGGGGGGGGGGCATCTCCAGGCCGCGGAAAAACAGACAGGGCAGTCATCGCCGAGGGCACTATTCTCGTCCCTTAACAAGGACAGGCGCACGTTTCAAATCGCTGACAGACAGAAATGATCTCCCTGCCAAACCGTTTGTGTTTTTTCCCAGAATCCTTTGTAGTAAAGTATCTGGCCACGCTGTCTGTGGCATACAGAGCTGATTACTGTAGTTTACAGTCGTTAGTCATCTCGTGCTAAAATCTGACTGCGCTTCCGTTAACAGTTCAGGAATGAGGAGGTGGTGCAGGAGGAGAAGGTGTTGCGAAGGGGATTAGACCACAGTGGCGAGAGAAAAAACAGTTTTCGAACCTACCTGACTCATGGGCTCGCCGCGGGATATATTTAGTGCGCTGGGTCCTTTTCCAGTCAGGCCTTGTGCCGTTTCTGAGCAGAGTGTCACTCCGACTGGAGGATGAAGCCCCCAGACATGGCGAGAAATCGATGTTTTGAAAACAAACAGGACGGCCAGGGTGAATCAATGGTCTTAGGAGACGGTCATGGTGTATCCTGTGGTATTAGGGGGCTCGTCATACAAGGAGCATCACACCACAAAAAGGGCATGCGTTGTGTGAAAATAAGTTTGAAGCATGCTGACAGTGTGTTAAATGCAGCATGTGAGACCACAGGAGATGGGGGGCACAGCCCGGGGGGCACTGAGGTTGCCGTGTTTGTGCGTATGGGGGGGGGGGGGTGCTTGCGTCCGATACCCGTAGCCGTGTGCCCTCTACCGCGTCTGGCACAGCTGTCCGCATCAGCTGCCTGCTCGTTAAACGCAGTGGCTAAAACCGCCCCCGCATCCCCGACGCCAAGCCGAGTTCCCTTACCCCTGCCGGAATGGCAGCCATTGTCCTCTGAATCCCCTTTAATTCCCTGGAATTCTGCCCCCCCTTTACCCTGACAGCGCGCGGTGCGCCAAGCTGAACTGAAGTGTCTCCAAATGCGAGGCATTAAAAACTTTTTATAGAACTTAGTTCCAGATCATGTGCGTTAAACGTGCCATTTAAAGTACACGAGAGACATTAAAATATGAATAATTTCACCCTCATATCAGCACAGATTGACCTTGCCTTAATTAATTATGAGCACTACTTAGACTACTTAAAAGGTATTAAACTTTATCCTCAACAATTACTACAGTATTTAAATGTATCCTATTTGAATTTTCAACCTTAAACTGTTTACAATGATTTAAAAGGGGGTTAATACAAATAGAGATGAAAATTAATTGTTATTCTTTTCGGTGAATTGATTTTTTTTAACTGGATCAGCTGAAAGTTTTGTTCATAATCATTTATTGACTCGTTTACAGTTTGGTCCTTCTTTGATATTTTTGTATATTAGATACTTCTGCCAAGATCTGTGGCATTATAGTTCATTTTTTTCTTTTATGTTTATTAATATGGTGTTGACACTATTTTATATATTTATTAACTTGTGTAGCTACAATTGGTTGAACAAAATCACTTTTGGAGGTATAATCGCTCAGTGAATGAAGATTCACTCAGTTAACGAAGAATCACACCTAAATTAAATGAACGGTGAATCTCTGTGAATAAACAATTGCGGAGTAAAACGATTTACGAAGAATCACCGAATAAACGAAGACGAATCTACAAGTTAACGAAGAATCACACGTGAACTAAATAAACGAATATCTCAGTGAATCAAGTATTACTCCGTGAAAGAAATGAATAAAGAATCACTCATTGAACGAAATGAAGGGAGAACAACTTGCTTAACCAGGAGTCACATAGTGTTAAATAAATGTTGAATCACAATGTGAACGAAGAATCGCAGAGTGAACAAAATGAACAAACTCGTTGAATATTTCATTCAAAAAGATTCAGTAACGAACTTGCTTACAAGCAGCACGTCTACTAGTGCAGTAATTCATAACAATGTATGAATATGTAATTGGCTATGTGAACACTATTTAGTTGCAGCGATGGATAATGACTACTGTAATTTTAAAATAAGAATTTAATTGGGAATGCATTCTCTTTAGGGGTTAATAGGTGTTGTTGATCCTTGCAATGGTTCCATGTTGATCATTATCTTGCGGAAAGGAGACGCGTCAATTAAACAAAAAAAAGCATTTTTAACATCTGATGCAGCTTTTGGGGGAATGCCGTTCTTTGGGATATATGCTGAGAAAACCCTGTAATTCTGTTTAACATTTAACAATCACCGTCCATGCTATTTGAACAGTAGCATATTAAGCGTTGTGTTTGACAGCCAACTCGGTGCGTCGTTCAAATGCCCGGACCGAGTACGGCACTTCAGTTGAATTGCTTACAGCAGAGCTTCTTGGAACAGTCACAAGGTGTTGATCGCACCCTAGTGTGCACATTCAGATGGGAGCGTAGCCCCTTCTCATGTTCTGGAGAGTGAGATGCCCACCACTGCCCAATTCCAGAGGTATCCCTTCTTTCAGCAGAAGCTCAGTGATGATGACATTTAATATTCTACCATTAAGTGGCCGGAGGCGGACCGCAATGTGACGCATAGGGTCCCGTTTTGCAGGAATGTCCTCGAAGAGTCCTGGGTCCCACGGCGAGGCCAGTGCCTAGTGTCAACACACCCAAGCCAGGGTGCCGAACGTTCCAGAACTTGTAGCCATGGTCGATGCTCAGGAAAACCCCTGAAAAGCACCGTAGACCGACGCAACCTATACTTCAGAGGCACCAGCTGGCTTTCGGCAACGCTCTGTAAATTCAAAGCATGTATTGGATGTAGTTCCCCCGTTTATTCAGTATATTCTGTAAATTGATTTATTTAAAAAAGCTGCAGTTCAGTTTTGATTCTGATTCTGAAGTGTTTTCAAAAACCATTTGCCAACTAAATCTCTGTTTTCTCATAATGGTGTGTGGCAGATGTCTGGTGCTAGTGTTTGAACAGAACATTATAGTTCATTATTTGGCTTTAATGTTGTGTCATTCTTGGTCCCCTCTTCACCCATGATCCTTCCAGACTTGTGTGCAACCTTTGCCCGCACTTCTGCGCACACCACGCTGTTACTCCTCGTGACTGTTCTGCGGTGTTTGATCCGTTTCACTAAGCTGCCACACCTTCCCAGCTCTACACTGATCAGCCGAAGATATTGTCATGTAATATTCAAAGCTACGGCCAAATGTGGCCTCAGCGGCCGGCCTATTCTTAGTTTCGACACATGAGAAAGCGTGTGTTTCTATTTGCATCCACCGTCAAGTGTGTATCTTGTGTGGGTGCAGCGGGGTTACCGAGGTTACCAGGAATAGAAAATTAATTACCTATTTTGAACTAGACATTCCAACTCAGAGAGGCCCAGTTCTCTCTTCTTATGTTTTATGGAAACCAAATTATAGTATAATGTCACTTACTTTATTAGAAGAGAAGGACTATGAATATGAATCAGCCTGGCGTTGTCATAGTAACAAGAAGCCCCAGACCTCACAGCAGCTGTTGTTATTGCAGACTTTGAACAGCTGGGGGGCTATTGTTGGCAAGGGATTGTGGGAAATGTGTCCCGCCACCACTATTTCTCAGCCTTGACCTCAGCTGATCATGGACCTTCCCTTAGTATATTCATACTTAAACTTCCCTTTATGTGTTTATTCGTTCCGTAGCGATTTCGTTAGAGGAAGCCTGATGTGTACTGTTTGGGGGTTGAAGCTGTAAGTGTTGAGTCACGAGGAGGGTTCAGCTGTTGTTCCCTACAGTAGGGTACCTAACTCGTATTGCACCAGTAGAATCTCCAGCTATATAAAACTTTAAGTTGCTTTAGATAAAAAGGCATCAGTCAGAGATGCAAATAGACCAAAATGCATTAATACAGGAAACGGTGGACCCACTGGGTGAAAACGAAAAGATTTTCAATATGATTCCAAAAATAAAAGTTAAGCACAATGGAGTTAATAAACTACAAATTCCCCTGTGTGGAACAGAGATGGGAAATCCTCAGTTCAAATACACTTGGGGGGTTGGGGGGGGGGTTCTTTGTGAGGCATCTGAAAGGAGAATCAAAGCTATATCGATGTTTTTCTTTAACAAGCTCATTTCCTCTCCTGTTTGCTGGAAAATGCATGGTACTCTGAGGAGCAGAAAGCTTCAGTAGCAGGTCACTAATTCCTATAAATTTTTACTATTAGTGGGATGGAAAAGACCCCCCCCGTTGCTGCACCGTTTGAGTGGGGGGCATTTCAAGGAATTAAGTTCCTTTGAAAGGCATACTGTCCACGTGGAACCTTTTAAATTTACCACCCCCGGGAAACGAATTTAAAACGTGACCACAGACACTGGGCAGATATTCTTACAGTGTCAGGCTCTGTCTAATTGAATCGAAACAGATCGGCGGATTGCGTCGTGTGGACCGGGCTACGTTCTGGAAAGGAGAACCAGGTGGTCCTATTAATTCGGACCTGTTGTACCAACAATTTGAGTCTCCAAGTAAAATACTGTATATGCGTATGACATTGATTACTAAAACCCCTTGATGTGAATTATAATACAAGTGCATAAAAGGGTAAAAAGTCCAATAGCATAAATAAACTTGAAGTTTTATGAAAATAGATTCTCTTAATTCCTGCTGTTTTGAGTTTATGAAGAATTCCTTGACGGTGGGAGGTTTGGCCTATCGAGCTGTGATAGACGGAGTCAGCTCGAGTTGCCATCTTATGATTGGTGGAAACCTTTCAGAGGACCTTCTGCAGGAGAGAGGCTCAGTGTTTTTCGAGGGGCCAGGCCGAGCTGGCTGAGGGGGTCAAGGCAGTGGGCCGATGCTCCTGGAATGCTAATACTTCCTCTGTGGTTTGTGAGGAACACGGCGATTAGCCCTCCCACCCCCTGGGGGGAGCTGCTCCAGAGCGGCCAACTGTAATTCACTTTGACGTCAACAGGAAGGCCGGGTCTGTCCCAAGGTTGACCGCTTGCTCGGGCCCGAGACTTGAGGAGTCTCTGGAAGGATTACTGAAGGTGAAAATGTTTTCTTTGTAATGGGGAGAAACCAGAGAAAGATCCCCTACAAAGCTACCATCTCGCTCTGACTGATAAAGTGAGGCCTGTAGATGGCACGGCCTCCCCCCACCCCGCGGTTTTTCCCCAGCAACATATGCCTGTTATGAGCTTTGCCAGCAGTAAATGCTCCCTTAAAGTACAAATGCGCCGTGCCTTCACTGCAGCACTCGGTTAGCAGGCCCGTGGCACTTACTGTGGCTGGGGGCAGAAGATCCATTGTGTACCAATGCAACGTCCGCTTAAAGCATTTTGCTGTGCTTCTAGTCGCTAATTGCGGAGCAGTTATGTGCTTCAAACCAAGTCGGAAAAGATAAAACGTGATTCTGAAAAGTGAATGAATTATTTTGCAGGCTGGTACCTAGATGAGGTGCAGACAGCAGGGGAAATACTGAAAATTTTATTGTCTCCGATAAATTTAGTGTAAGTCATTAATCGGCTACATTCATAATATCTATTTATTACTGCATTTTCGTGAGAAGCTCATTTAATTGCTTATACTATTACTGCCTTGTGGGCTCTATTGAACGGATATCTTAAACAAACAGGTTTCATTTAAATTTAGCAATGGGTTTTTTTAATAGCTAAAGTGAAAGTGGCAGTCTGAGGTAATGCCATCATTTCTGTCGCCTCCAGTGCCCAGCGTTAGAGCTGAGGGGCATTCTGTAGAATAGAACAGAGCAGAAACGACAGGAAGGACACATCTCTGTCTTTAATCAAGGTGTGCGCCGAACCAGTGAACAAAGAACCGTAGCATTGCACTTTTTCCAATTTAAAAAACACGATAGCGACGTCGCGAATGCAACGCTCGGCGATTAAACTCACACATACATTTACATTCTTAATACTTTTGTGTTTGATGAAAATCTCACAGTTGGATCTAAAAAACAGATCTCTGCAGGGTGTTTGAGGAAATCTCACTGCATCTCCAACTATCTCCAGGAATACTTGGTAGTGTTTCAGGACAGCTTGGAACAGGGCTAACAGAAAATCTGGGCTGTTTCTCCCAACGTCCACCAATTATGTATCTCAGTAAGAATTCTCAGTTATTTCTGATATCCATTGTACTTTTAAACCAATGTGATTCGCTCCCTCATTATGTCTCCTTTGGCACCTTTACAAGTGGCAATTTCGACAGCGATGGCATGCTTGGATACTTCGCCCGGCGCGGGATTTAGTTGCAGCCAAATCTGATAGCTTAAGGCGCTCTGCGTCCCTTTAAGCCTTTCAACGAACAGAATATGACTGTGGCGTGGGAGCTCTCTACGATTGGCAGTGCGGTTTGGAGAATGACAGAGAAAAACAGCTTGGGTGACCGTCATGTTGCAGGAGACCGAGAGAGCGGCGAACTCATTTAATCGCGCACTCGAGCGGTCGGGCCTTCCGAGCAATTTGCTTCCCTGCGGCATGCAAGCGACTGTCTCAATATCTTCCCGACCTTAATCGCTCCCACCTCCTGCCTCTCCCAGAGTCCTGCCGAGTATTGTTTTACGCTTAATTTCGTTAGCCCTAACGAGATTTTGCTAATTAAATCTCCTCCTGGCTGGAAACCCTCTCTCCTGTCGAGCAGAGTGATTGTTTGTAGATCTTTTTTAGACAAATAAACATTTTCGCTCAGGAGCCGCGGGCACAGAGGATGGAAGGGAGACTCTAGCTGTTGCCTGCACCTCCCACGTCACGCTGCACCTCTTCGCCATCAAGACCCTCAGCTTCCACATCCTATGCACTCTTCGGTGAGAGAATGCCACACCCCATAGCTCCTGTCGTGTTCCTTAAAATCCCTCCTTTCTTGGCCCTTTAGGCTTCTTCTAAGTGGTTCCTCTTCCTCTACCTGCTGTCACTATCTCTGCTTTTGATTCGAAATCAATGTCCATTACAATGGCCCCCCAATCAACATCTAAGGCAACATCCGTATCTGTCTGGAGACGTCTAAATATACTACCTTGAAGGGTTGCCATGGTGATATATCCAGTAAGACTCCATTTTTAATAATATACCATTATTACCTTTCCAGGGAGGTGTTTGGTATATGAGTCAGACAAGTTATCGAGTGATGGAGGAACAGCCTGGCCAGAGGAAAGCCCGATGCCAACACAATATAGGAGTGGCGCTGCTCACACCTTGGGGATTGGGGGTTTCCTCTAGGTGTGCTGCTCACTTATCGCACCACCTCACAGCTGGTGCTTTCTGGTCAAGAGGGTCTGGATCACCGCAACCCCAACTAGATAAGTGAGTAAGGATGATGGGCAGAATTATGATGGAGGAATGAACATCGATATGTTCAAGGCAAGGTTCAGTGTGATGTTTCTGCTAGGTCTGGAGGCACTAAGGGCTCTCCCTGAAAGCAATTCCAGTAAATTCCAGGCAATCAGCGTCGCGCTGACAGGAATGACTGGTCCCACTAATGTGGATGACCTCCGTCGACCCAGCATCCTGTTTTCCGTTTTGACCATGGAGTTCCAGTGTTGGGTCATGGTTCCTACTCAGTGCCCCCCCCCCTTCTCTCTCTCCCCACTCCCCTCACAACATTCTTCAGTGCACTGGCCCCTGCCTTCGCTGTGGGATTATGGGAAATCTGCCCACACTTCTCGGAGGTGCCCCCGCGATGCAGCCAAGCCCTATCAGGTTTCTTCCACCTGCTCTGTGGCTCAGGGAGCAGGGGGGCGGGGCTGAGGGGGCAGAGTGGCTGGCACCGCCCCTCACGGTAAATGTTGGGGGCATTTTTATATTCAAATGCTTTTCTTTCCCCCTTGAAAACATTTGTGTTGAACACCCAAGTACCAACTTATCAATCTCATCCCTTTTACATTAGTTTGTCTTTTAAAGATAACAATAAATACTGCACTTTCCATTCATGTAGCTATTGATTCAACAAAGTCAATAAGCCATTTGCCCATAATAAAGCTAAAAATTCCTAAGAAGTATTTTTAGTGCAGTAGCATTTCAATTAATTTCTAAGTCGTGTTCAAGAAGTACAATTTGTAATTATTAGGTCATTTGCAATCATGTGTAATTTGAATTAATAGTAATTAACTTGATAGCAGAAGCTCTCCTGATGGATATGTGTTGAATACATTTTTTTTTGGTCTCTTTGACAGTTGCACTCATTCGATGGCACGCTTCCAACCGCCGTCACGTTATTTAAGATTTAAAAGTATTTCTGGCCAAAAGTCGAGGTTTTCCTCAAGGAACATGGGGGTGATCGGGGGAGGGCTGAATCGAAAACGAGACGGCCGACGTGTGACGACAGCCCGCCGCCTTGATCCGCCAAACACGCGGCTGAAATTAGCGCCCTTTTCAGAGGGGAGCCTGCATTCAGCTTTGTAAAAGATGGCCGACGTCCCACCTCCCTGACCTTAGTGGCTCCGGGGGAGTCCTCCTGGCCTGTCATTATACCTAGATCTTTAAGTGTGAACGTGGCTCGTGTTGTCCCTTCCATTTCTCCCTCCCCAGCCGCAAATGCCTCCCAACCTCCCACCACCCCCCCCCCCCAACTCAGTGTCTTTACTTCACCAAGCACAGTTCTAATTATGTTGATTTAGCTTAGCAGCCCCCCATCTCAATGGAAGCTTATTAGTTTGAATATTTTTTTATTTATTCCCATTTCTTAGAGTCCCTGTTGGCATTTCCAATTACTCTGGCTGCTCGCCTGTAATTGCCTCCATGCTAATGGCCGCCAGACAATCGCGGTAAATGAGGTGAGGCCAAGAGGCTGTGTGCCCGACTTCATTAAGAGCTAATGGGATTTTATTGGGGCACTGAAGACCCAGCTCATCAAAAAGGAAGATTGAGTGAAAACACAACAGATGGAGCAGGGAAGAATGAGAGAGGGCATCCTAAGCGCTGAAGTTTCCACGGCGTGTCGGGAAACACACACAAATCTCAGCCGCAAAGGCATATGAAGGCTAGCAGGAAGCCGCACAGAGCCCTTCAGTGATACAGTGTAACAGGTTGGCGTCTCCCCCAGCGACGTAACGCGTCTCGTCGCCATCCAGTTAGTTGCTAACTTTACTAGATGAAAATGTAGTAACTTTAGCGTTGGGTTAGCGTTGACGTGAAATGAAAAAAAAATGTTCTCCTCTCTTTTTTTAAGCTACACGTTAATCCAAACAGAAGATCTAACCCGTATGATAAATCTGTGTGGTATACCCGATATACCCATGTGGGGTGTCGGGTACCATATGCGCTGCTAAAGCAAGGCCGGCTCAGATGATACTACTAAGCATCGAATCTCGTTAACTGGCATAGTTGACTATGCTAGCGGGAAGGAATGACACTAAGGCTAATGTTTGGCTAGAGGCAGGGCTTCTATCCTTTTGCTTCAGAACACAGATCGAAAAGCCAGCTTCGGCTGTGATGGGGCCGCTGACGAAGCAGCTGTGATGGACGATATAGCATCCGGGAGCTGTGAGCTGAGTATATTTCTTTCGGGTTGTGGTTTGCGGGCTAGTGGAGGGGAGGGCTTTGTTATTCACGATTTCCTCCACGTTCACCATTTTTTAAAGATTATCACTGACTAATTGCAGTCTGTCTGGCTCATTAACGAACTCTATTACTATTTGTGGGTCTGCGAAGTAGTCTGGTTTTGAAAGAATCAGTCTTGTGGCCGAAAGATTGCTGGTTCGAGTCTCAGAAGCCTACTTGGGCAAGGTGCTTTGCCAGCGTATAACAGCATAGGGTGTAATATTTCGTGGTGTCCTGTTTTTGGAGGCGGGGTGGCAGAAAACTAGAATAGTATATTTTAATTATTAAAGCAGTAAATCACCTACCAATCCTCCAGAGGACCTAATGTTATTTAATAGGAGATACACAAAACTGAAAGGTGTAAAAATCTAGCAGGTTAAGTTGTTCGATGTGTGAATCAGTAAAAGTTGACGGTAATAAATATTTGTATTTTCATTGACTGTTTTTCTCTAGGAAGGTAGCTATTTCATTTTCTTTACATTCTTTCTTGATAAAAGCATATGACTGCATTTTTATGATATTTATCAATTTTAGGTACATTTTGAAAAAGTCCAGCGTGGCAGGAAAAAAAACACACCTGACATCGGGGGTTCGGTGTGCGGTGTATTTGTTGAATGAGTTGAAGTTGCGTCATGTTGACCAGGAAACGCGTTTCATTGCCCGCGGCTGGCAAACACGGTGTCTTGGCACATATCCCATTAGTGGGGAGAGGCTTCAAAAACGACATCAGGGATCATTTACATATCCCTCCCCCTCCAGCCCCCCCTGTATGCCACAGGGATGATTAGAAAATGGATATGTACGTCTGTCTTATTTTCAGGGCGCAGAGGCTTGTGGGTAAAATGAACCTCTGTGGAATTGGGCTGTTCCTTGAGAGTCTTTCTCTGCTGCTCTTTCCTGGGATGCTCTCGAAACGCTCACTTTGCTCCACTGCTGCGGCGTCCCCATTCCAGGCCTGCATATCCAAACAAAAACTGCGCTTTTACCAATCCTCTATATCGAAGGGATTTACCGTACCATCTTCCTGGCTCGCCGTAGCCGCTCTGGTGTTTGGACTACAGTGACACTCCCGCCCCGGCTAGTGGGTGGGAAAATCTTTAACTTAAAGGTACTGGCAGGCTCAATTTAGGAAACTTGTCATGTAGGAGCCATGGCTCAGGATGAACTTTAATCACTCCGTGCCAGCGGTCTGCCTGCTCCGCACCCTTATTGGGACACACATTACGGGCCCTCGCCAGAAGCTATTACATGCAGTATAAAGTGAAAGTGTCCACCGGCACAGAAGAATTATGGGGGATCTGTTACAGGCATTGTCAAGTGAACATAGGTTATGGATCGGCTTGAAAGACAAAATGGCTATGCTGCTGAAATATTCTTTTACATTAGTGATTATGAAAGCAGACAGGATGGTGGTGCCGGACTGAATGAATCACATTGTTCGGAGGAAAAAAAGACTTAATGTCTTACGGGCATTAACTAGGCAGTATTCCTGTAAAATGAGCTGATCATCCTATTTATTTATAATATGCACTTTAAATCCTACCCCTCCCCTTTCTCACACCCTTTCATGCTATAATACGCGGACTAATGACGCATTCGTCTGCATCCAGAGTTTTTAAAATAAGCTCTTACTTTGTTTAATACGATTTGAGTTAATCTATATGTGGAAGTTTTCAGAAAAGTCATGTTTTTTTTTTCTTTTGGATTGCAGTGATTTCGTTTTTATCTTTTTTGCTCACGTTCTAAACCTGCGGTAGTGAGCTTTTTGGCTTCTGGATTTCCGTTACCCGAATCACAGTGGTTAAATGCTTTAGCCCAATACAATCAGCATTCAGAGGGGGCCTTGTATGCGCCAGGCTCGGCTGGACACGTCCGGACATCGGAAGGTCCTGTCCCCTTCAGAAGGCCCATCCTCCCTGTTCCTGGTGCGTCGGCGGGCCTCCCACTCGGTCCCGCTCCGGCCTGCCGCTGCCCTGTCTGCAGGCACTCGCTTGCTCACTTACTCGCGTTAAGATGGTCACGGGCGCGGCCCGCAGCCAGCGGAGTCCCGATCCACAGGCCCCGGGCCCCAGAGTAACAGCTGTACTGCAGCTGCCGGCGACTCCTGCTGGGGGAGACCAGCGCGGCCCGCCAGGGTCGAAGCCATGGTATGTCGGTTTCCGTGGCAACCGGCGGTGGGCCTGCACTCCCAGAACAATCCTGCTACTCAGACTGGGACGCTCCACACTGAGCTCAACGCAGGGGAATGTGGTACTCTCTGGTCTGGGGGGGGGGGTTATGGTGAAAGAGCACAGGGAGCGAAAGCTCTGGCGGGGTGGGGGGACAGGTCGACTTGTGCCTGACAAAACAGCGGTTGTCATGTTAACCCGCCTCTCCCAGCTGGCTCCCTCACCCCGCCTTCACCTCCCGCTCCCCACAGGGAAGCCTCTCCACTCGGCCTTATCTCCAGACTGCAGAACTGGCAGCCAGCATTTTGGGGAGCGCGCCTGCTTTAATGGCCTCCTCATCCTCATTTCCTGCTCTGTTGTGCTCTGCCTTTATGCCCCGCGTTCCAGCGCCTCTCCATACGAAGGGGCGACAAATAGCTGAAACCCGGGTTCTGAGTGGCCCAAGTGATACAATAAATCCCTTCAATAAAGAGCGAGTCTGGTGAGTCAGATTGTTCTTAAGTGCAATATTCAGCACCTTTATTTTAAATGTGTTTTCAGTAACTGATAGCGACTCTAAGTGAAAATCATGTGTATAAATCACTCTCATCGAGAAAGTGATTTTTCACTATCTGTGATTTTTCACAGATTTCCAGCATATCTGTTATATTCTAACACAAATAGTAAAAATAACAACTGAAGCAAATGGCTAACTTTCTTGTTATCAAAATATTTATCGAATAGATTTTAGATTACTTCAGTCATAAATTCTAGTGTATTGTAAGTAGCCTTTTATGATTTTTTCATAATAATTTAAATACTATTATTATTATTAAATTATAATTACATTTATGCTTTGGGTTTTATTTAATATTACCACATGCAGCCAGGTGCCAAAAAATTAATGATCTCAGACATGGTCGGGCAGCATTGTGATGCGGGTGCAGATCAGTGCGTAACACCCCATATTTAACATTGAGCCACCCCCAAAAGAGAAACAGATGGGGTAAATTGGTGACAAATCAAACTGCCGGTTCATGTAGGAACATTTCTCCCAAAGGTCCATCCTGTTTAGGACTGAAATGTAACAAACCGCAGAATTCTTTACAAGGCCGATGGCAGAGATGCAATAAAGTTTTATTAAACTAACGAGGCAAACCGCAGTTATGGGGGCAGCAGCCCCACCACCGGGGGGCGGAGTCGAGCGCAGAACTTGGCGGCTTGGATTTCCTGTTCCCGAGACGGTGCGGGAGTGGAATGACCACCGTTAGATGCTCGTGCAGGTACTCTGGCCAAACGGTATTAGAAGCAGAGTGGGGGGGGGGGGAGTGCACAATGGGTTTCCATGGCAACAGGATTCCAGTGAAAAGGTCACAGTCAGAGGCAGATTCAGGAAGGCACAAGAGGATTATTGGGGGATTTGGCAAGGAGTAAAATCATTTCATTCCCCTTTTATTTTTCGATGAGAGTGTGAACGGCAACGACACAGGAGTCGTTTGAATAGAGCAATCGCATCGCTCTAAACGGCAAGGACCCCACTTTATTGTTATAGCTGTTTTTCTCCCTCCCCCTTTTGAAGTCAGTTTGAAAAGGGTACGAGTGGGCCACCGCGCCGGCGCCCGGCTTTGTGCTCGCCGCTGATACGCCGCCGTCTTCGCCCTCAAACGCCCGCCCCCCCACTCCCCCCTCCCCCTCAAAGTCAGTTTAATTAAGTCGGTCTCTCTGGCATGGCTGGCAGAGATAATTGGAGTGGGTTTGGATGCCCCCCCCCCCCCCCCCCCCCCCGCAGTACCTCAGTCCCTGCCAGGGCTTAATGACACTGATAGTGTTACTGGTGTAATTGGTAGAGCTAGGGCCAATCAGAGCTTGCGTGGACACTATTGGCCCGGTTGGAGCCCATACTCCCCCTCCACCCCACCCACCCATGCCCCCGGTGCTCTGGAGTCCGGCACGCTAACGAAGGCCGGGTGGGCAATGAGGAAAGTGGCCTCACCTCTGGCATGCCTGTCGGGGGGCCCTCGGCCTCCCCACTGCCATCATGGAGACTAATTACGAGATCTAATTAGAGCACGATGGGGGGGGGTTAGGGAGGGAGAGAGGGAGAGAGAGGGATGCGGTCCTGTGCCACTGACCCCGGCCAGCCTGTCATCTCATTCAGGACAGTAATTACACCTCATTTATTATTCATACCAAGCTAAATAGGAGTCTGACATTTCAATAACAATAATAAGGACAGAGGAGATCAGAAAAAAGTCTCCACAAACTTCAGACTCGTTAATTGCGCAGATTAAATGACTGGAAAAAGGCCGTTATTTACTTATTGATGCCGTTTATGGCGTAACGTCAGCGGAATGCGCGACGTCTCGCGAAAAAATCGGAGCGGAGGACCCGAGGCGAGGAAAGCGTGTGATTGAAGTGGGGTGGGGGGGGCGCAGTCCCAGCCGCACTGGCGCCGGGGCCACGAGGGGCGTTCGTGAATAAGTGATGCTAGGCGCTCAAGCTTCCTGTCACGCTCCGGAGGGCCAGACAGGGGTGCCGGCGCAGAGTTAGCGCTCTAACCCCCCCACCGCGTCTATGGTACCGCCCCTCTCTACCCATGCCACCGTCCCCGACCCACCACACCTTCCATAATGCCCTCCCCCCGACACCAGCCGCCTCCCTGACCCCCGCAGCCCCGTCGGCTATTGTCCTGAACCCCTCCGTCTCTCATTTGCAGCCCCCACCCCCCACTGGGCCACGCCGGAGGTGAGGAATATCGCGTAATTATCAGCTGGAGATGGCGTTACACTCATCAGGAATTATAGATGAGCGTCCAGGTGCCGAGCCAGACGGGGGTAGCGGGAGAAGGGTGACGCGTGGCGGGGCGAGGGGGGGGTTAGGGTTACAGGTGGCGAGGTCACGGGGAGGACACGCCGAAAGAGGGAGAGAGAGGAATCTGGGAGGAATGCTTAGCCAGGAGCACCTGAGTGCTGCAGTGCAATTGCCTGGTATTACTCCTGCAAAGGCCGTGCCTAATAACAGCACCTCTATGGATGCATTTCGGAGGTGGGGGCCTGGTCGGTCTCCTTCAGCACCAGAGCCCATTAGTTGAGCAGGTTACCAAAGACAGCAGAATATCGTGGAAGACATTTAATAAAATTTCTGTGTGTATCCGCTGAAACTCTCCACCGAGTGAGCTCCCCTCCCCACCGCTTCGGGGGTTTGTGAGGGGGGGTAGCACAGGTTTTTTTGACCCACACGACAAACTCTGCACCAAAGTGCATTAGAACCTTGTCAAAGCAGATTGTCAACCCTAAGAAAGACATTTATTAATGTTTGCGCGGCGAGATGGTCCACGTTAGATACCTGCTTGAGAACACTAGGGCAGAGTTCAAGAGACGAGGTGGCATGCTCAGATGTCAAGCTGACAGAGACTGACGGCTGTCAGCAGATTGGGGGGTGGGATGTGGCGGCGAGGTGACATCACACACGACCCCTCTACCTCCCTCTCTGGGGGCTCGCGCGTGGCACCGGTGTACCTATGTTTTATTAGTCCTTGGTAGCCCTGTGAGCAGGTTGCCCCCCCCCACCACACACCCCCTAAAACAGAAAAACCCCAGATTGTGTTTATCTTCCTAAAACAGTAGCTTCAGCGGCCCCCGCCCTTACACACGTGCACTCACACACTCGCACACGCACACACGCACTCGCACACGCCCTCTCACCCCCAGGAGGGGCAGTGCGTGAGTGATGCTTCCCTAGGGGGGTGATATTTTATAGTTTGCGTCCATCAGTGGTGGGGCCCAGGGCAGTGGGGTTGACAGTAAGTGCTCTCAACATCACTAACAGTGATTCATTTCAGCCATGACACAGACGGGGGGAGAAGTGTGTGTGTGTGTGTGTGTGTGTGTGTGTGTGGGGGGCGGGGTGAGGAAAAGGGGGGTGGGTTGTGTTGTGTACCTCACAGGTGGGGACGGCCTGTGTATGCCTGTGTAGGTCTGTGAGTGTGTTTGTTGGTTCTGGGTGGGGGGAGGTATATCAAGGATGAAGGTGCTCCATCTCACACACACACACACACACACACTTGTATTCCCATTTTAGTGAGGACCGTCCATTCATTTCCATGGGGAAAAACCCAAATACCAATCACAGCACCCTTAACCCCTACCCACCCTAACCCTAACCCTAACTTTAACCATAAGTAACCAACAAAACACAAGACTTATTTATTTTTACTTTTTAGTCGCCATTTACAGAATTCTATAAAATGAAGTCTGAAGGCCTGCCTGTCTGCCCCCCTCGTGACCTAGAGGGGCTGTGAGGGCCCCCCATCCCCCCTCGCCCCCCACCTCTGCCCGTAGCGGACGGCCCGGCCGTCTCCGCCTGAGCCCGGCTGCTAAATTAGATAAGCGGGGGCTGTGCTGCAGTGCCCCTCATTAATAAAAGATGCGCCCCTCCCTCAAGGGATGGTAGGGCCCTCCAAAGGGGACTGGGGGGGGCGTCAGGGGACTGACAATGGCACTCAGGCGTGACACAATGGCCAGGAAGTGAGCTGAAAAAAAAAACACGCGTGGACTCATGTCTTGGGGGGCTGCCATACGCCAATGCCCCCCCCCCCCGGAAACAGAACTTTTGTGCTCTCTGGCACCCCCCCCATCTGCCTCTCTGAATGTGCGAGGGTGTCATTTGAACAGGAAGTCTGGTAGAAGTTCACCATCCCACGTGGATGTGGAGAGAATCTCCATCCATCCACATGTTTTTAAGAGGTACTTATCCAGCCAGTTATGGGATATGTTCAGCCTACCTAGTCTGCACAATCCATCACCAGCAATGATATAACCTGCATATGCACATGCACCTTTTAGCGTGAGACACTCTCAGAGGCCACGTTACTTGGCACTTAGCTAATAGTTAGACCCATTTTTGCTTCCCAAAGAGCCGAGGTGGGCAGAATTTCACTTATATGTGTGAGTGTGTGTGTATATATATATATATATAATATACTTATATATTTATATAATACATATTTAATTACTTTTAAGCATTTGGTAATTTGTATTTTGCTGGACAGGAAAAAAATCTGATGCAATTTTAATTAATTTGTGACAAAATACTTTTTGATCAATTTGTTCCCATCTCTGTCTAAGTTGTAAATCCAACAGAAGCACAGAAGGGCCACAGATACCCTGGCAGATTTAGGGGGGCAGCACTTCACAGGGGCCCTTGAATATTTAAAATGATACATTTTATTGGGTGGGGGGGACCCATGGTGACATTTTGTCAGAGGGCCTAGAATTTCTAGCTATATCACTGACATCCAGATATGCCATCATGCCCACTCTAGTTATACTGAGCTGCTATTTCTGCACTTGTGGTCTTCCTGGTAATTTTAACGAGTCTGGCCGTCTCCTCTGACCTCCGTTATTAACAAGCAGTTTTTGCGTGGAGGACTGCTGCTGACCGGATGTTTTTGTCCATCACACAGTCCTATATAAACTATACACATTGTAATGTTTAAAAAAAAAAAAGCCAAGTATCGGAATCACGGTGCCTGGCACGGACAGTCGCTGCACCTTCAAAATGTGGATTTAGCAATGCATAAATGAGAGCGGACCACCTCACATCTGCTACAAGCGACGCCACCCAGAGCCGTGATGCATGAGCGACGTTTCAGGCTAAGAGAGTTAGCGCCGGGGTTGCAGGTAGCAGAGAGCGCTGACTCCCTTAGCTGGAAGCATGAAGGCGGGGGTCCGGCAGGGTCTCAGGCTGCGCTATCGGAGGAAGCCACACACTGGTGTTTCAGCCCCTCATTCATCAGCATGCTCTCATTCCACATCAGCAGGAGACAGTGCTGTCTGTCACAACAGGGGGAACACACTGTTCTGCAAGCATTTATTCTTTTAGCAATCCGCAGCTAAGAGTCGTCTCAAGGCATTTTACGCGAGTGTGTTGTGTTGTAATTACGTTACTACATTTATACAGAATAAAACAAAAAACAGGGAAAGGGGAAGAAAAATAAATGAAAGAAAGAAAGTCAGGTGACAGTGGAGGAGAGGAACCAAAAATTGCCAAGTGGGGAGGGAAAGAAAAGCTTGTGGGGTCCGAGGTCACCTGGCTAGCCAGCCCCCCCGAGCATGCTAACGTTATGGAAGCAGAGAGAGTGGGCCTGCCTGCTAAGAGCAAGGTGAAATAACGACGCTGGCGAGGCTTAAAGCCCCCGCATCCGCGAGCGCAAACACACGTGGTCGGCATCGGACGAGCTGCAAGGTTGGTGGGCGTGTCCAACCCAGCAGCCAGCCACTAATGCAGCTCGCTCACTCAGACGCACTGACGCACACACACAAAGAGACAGACAGACAGGCAGGCAGACAGACAGACAGACAGGCAGGCAGGCAGACAGGCAGACAGACAGGCAGACAGGCAGGCAGACAGACATGCAGACAGACAGACAGACAGGCAGGCAGACAGGCAGACAGACAGACAGGCAGGAAGACAGACAGACAGGCAGGCAGACCCAGATGCGGACACAGAGACCTTGAGCTTGAGTCATTATCAAGCCTCCGCCCCTAACCCTACCCCCCTACCTCCCAACCCTTTGCTCCGGCTTCTGAGGTGATTGCAGCATGGCTCACTTGTGCGTCTGGGGCTGGGGGGTGGGCGTTTATCTTTAAATAACCCCCACCCCCTCATCGTGGCAGAACAATGGTGGGACATTTCTAATTTTCTGCAAGATAATAGCAGTCATATCGAAGCAGGAAAGGTCAGAGGTCAGCCGGGGGAGGGGAGGGGAGGTCCTGATTAGTTATATGCAGCCCCCGCTGATGGCATTTCCGACCTGTCAGGTGTATTGCATCGCATGCGGAAATGCAGCTGTTTTTACTGCGCGGGTGCACGCCGTGATGGGGGTCCTGCCTCATTGCCCCAGACTGTAAAGGCGGCAGGGTGCGACCGCTGTGGAGTGTAGCAGCAAGGCATATGCATACATCTACCCCAAGTGCATAAACAGCACCACAAAAAGCGTCATGGCCACCCAGCCCCGCGCCCTCCGCTGTCCGCAGTGCCTGTGAGCGTGCGATCCCTGTGCTGTGGTCACGGGGTGGCAGGGCCCATGCATGAATGCATGAAGTGATTCTCTCTTTCTATCTATTTGCTCAATGGGGGGGGGTTCTGATCCCACCTCCACCTCAGTGTCTGTTGAGTTTCCACATTCTCCCTGTGTTCAGGGGGAGTAGCTTTGGTCTTAACATCGGCAGGGACGGAATCAGCATGGACATGGGCCCATCATCACAGGTAGACCTGCTGTAATCATTAGCACGCTGGTACAGAGCTTCACAGCGGGGTAAATCTGCAGAAGCGCATCACATACAATGGAAGATACCTTCATGGGCATTTGGACCTTCTGAATAGTTACCATAAGTGAAGAACTATGTTAGAGGTTCTGGTGAGACCTATGACCCACTGCGATAGGGTTCCTATACTGCTTCATTCTGTAAAATGCCTTTTTGGTTTGATTTCAGAGGGAAAGTGTGCTCCTGTACCTGTCCAGTACCTCTGAATCAACTTTTTCCCCTGCAAATGATGCAACTGGCTCCTAACAACCATGTGTCCTTTCTGAGTCTCTTCCTTTCATGTGCATACTGGGACAGCTCTGCGTGTTTGTGTGTGCTGTCACACACGCATGCACTGTCACACACACATGCACTGTCACACACGCATGCACTCACACACGCATGCACTGTCACACACGCATGCACTGTCACACACACATGCACTGTCACACACGCATGCACACTCTCTGTTTCAGCCTTCCGTAATAGTTTGATTGTGGGCCGTTTCTTCAGACTTTCGCAGTCGGCCAGTGATGGGGTCAGAGAATGCTTGATCCCCCTAATCCGTGGATATCTACATACCCCCACCCGGCTCGCTGCCTTGCATTCCCCCACTGCTGAATCATGGCAGGCCTGTCTGTCTGCGAAGGTGTATGGGGGGGTGGGGGTCTCGTTCTGGGCCTGGAGGTAATTACTGGGCATTAGAGCGTGACAAAATACATTTGCAACGCTGCTAATTGTGTGGCAATGAAAACAATAACTCTCAGCATGTAGCCCAGGGCACGGAAGGGGTGTGGGCTGAAGGTGGGGGGGCTGGCAAGGGGCCAGGACAAGACACCAATGCCATCGGTCACCCCTGGCACCAGCCAGTCCCACGTGCTTGTCTGCCATCATGGTCACATTAACACGAGTGTGTTAAGTGGCATCATTGGGCATCCCCCATGCTAACCTCCACCTTACCCTCTCAGCCCGTCATGGCCCTGGGTTCTACAGCTTTAGCAATGAGGTTAACGCTGCTGCGCCGTGTCCTGTCCCTGTAGGTTGACGTCCGCCCGATGGGGGAGTCGGACTAGGGACTGCCATATTCTGATCCAAATGCCAATAAGACGTGGTGTTGTTGGACAGATTTGCATTCTGGGAATTTAACCTAGGTGTAATTGTACCACAATACCCATCCATAGATCTGTCCATCCATCCATATCAGCCTAGCAGTACTGGGCTGCAGAGAGCCCATCCTAGTCAGCATAGGAGTATGCCCTGAACTGGATGCCAGAACATCACTGATTACTTGTTCAACCATCCATTTTCAAAGCGCTTACGCTGAGGCGTAGGGCGGCCATCCAGGCAGCAGAGGGTACGCCCTGGATGGAGTGCCAGTGCACTGCGTAAGTAAAGAGCACTGGGTAGTGTATACAGTGTGCATGCATGACACCCTATCTTTTTATATTCCTGTATCTCCTGCGGCATTATTGTGTAGCTCCACCTGCCCCCCCCCCCCGGGCACCACACACAAAATAGTTTTTCGGAGCCCCCCGCCAAGGGCAAAGGGGGCGCGGGGCG
>JAODKN010000104.1:18386478-18405670 GCA_026774425.1 Petrocephalus zakoni | reverse complement strand
CCGAGGAGCAGGACCCGGCAGTGGCCCCGCGTCTCCAGGTCCCGGAAAAGGCGGGGTCACCTCTGTCGGGGCCGGTTTCCCCCCCCCCCGCCCCCCGGGGGCGGCCCCGGGGGCCCGGGGGGGGGGGGTGGGGGGGGTGTGCGAGGGGAGGCACACAGACTTAAACCTCCTCTCGGCCGCAGTGCTATTCATTCGCTGCTTATCCTCTCAGGAGATTTTTTTCCCTTCCCAAACCTGCCAACATAATGAAAAAGTATGAGCATATAAACGCATGTATAAAAGTTCTGAAAGATATTTGCTACGGTGTAAAAGCTGGACATTCAAAAACCACATAAGGAAATCCCACCCCTTGAAATGTCTCCTGGGCCGAGAAGTTCGGCTTGGGTGAAGAGCAGCACGAGACCTAGCTGTCGGGCCGGGTTATATTCACTGATTTAATGCGGGTCGGTTAGCTTCAGTGTAGCATGAGTGTAAAAAATAAAGAATGATCTGTGCATGGGTCTAGCGCAGTTCTGAGGGGAGCAAAAGTCACCCCACCCAGGGGCATGTGTGGGTTTGCCTCGTTTGACAGAAAGTTACCAGGCTGACAAGCTGCTCATGTTCTAGAGCAATCCAAGGATCCAAGGAGGAGTGACAATTCATACCTAGGGGGCAATCTTATTGTTAACCAATCATATGTTTTGGTTTGGTGAGTGACGGGGGAGGGGCGCTCTGGGGGCCAATCGGCTTTCAGCTGGGGCATGTGGCCATGTAGCCCTCTGTATGCACCCCTGCTTATGTTCCTCATTGAATTCCTGGACTATCACCAGTTTCTTTGGTTCTGCTTCAGGTCAGGTTACCGTAGAAGGGCTGGCTGGAACGCGACGAGATTTTAGCATGTAGCGCAGCAGTGAAAGGGCGGCTGATGGTGACTTTCAGAGTCAAAGGGCAGGTGGATGCCTGTCTTATCAGGGGCTGGCAGCTATGGGGGCTGAGGGGTCAGAAGGGAAGGGGTGCAGGGGCCGGGGGGGGTGGAGTTCGCAGAGCCCCAGAACGAGTCTTGAGGGAATGCGGATCACCGTTCTGCGCGGACCGCTCTGCTTAGTATTCCTGTCACGCCAGCTGAAGGGAGCCGCATTAAATTGGGATCAGGCAGATTAGAGTCTAATATACCGGGCTATTAGAGGCTGCAAATGAGAGCGATGCATTACAGCCTGAGCAAGGGCCCTCTCTCGGAGTCCCCAGGTGCCTGGCTGCTCACTAGCCCCCCATGCACAGACAAGCACCGCGTAACCCAACCCAACGCTGGTCAGGGGTGAATCTGATATTTTGGGCTGGGGCGACCTTCCTCACTACTGAGGTTGAAATGTATGGTATTAAATCAAATGTCACAGCTTATTATTTAATTCTTCTATGTTGTCGGGTAGACTAAAAGTGTCATATTGTGTAGCGTGGAAAAACAACACTCAAGCAGCTCCGTCCCATGTGACTCATGACTTCCATGACTGGAAGTTTGAGCACTTGGCTTTTTCCCCGCTGAGAAAAGCGTGTCGTGTTGGATCACTAACACGCCAGGCTGTTTATACTGGCAAACCGCTAAGTTGCAAGTCACTTTGGCCAATAGCGTCATCTAACCAGTATAGTGCACTATTAATACCAGTTTATCACCAGTCAATTGACATAAAGGTGACAAAGATTCATATTAGGTAGGTCATGCTGATTTCCGGTTTAACCCCCTCCCTAAACAGACACCCCCTGTTCCCGCTCCTGGCCTTACTGTTCGAGAAGTGCGAGCAAGCCACGCAAGGGTCTGAGTGCATCACGTCGGCCAGCTTCGACGTCGATATCGAGAACTTCGTCCACCAGCAGGAGCAGGACCACAAGCCGTTCTTCAGCGAGGACCCTGAGCTGGACAACCTGGTAACCGTCGCCTTCCTTAGACTGCTGCATCTGTGGCGCCACCTGGTGGCGAGCTCCGGTCGATCTGGACCTGCCCGCCCCGCACCTTAGTCATCCATCCGAAACCTGACAGCGCCAGTGCTGTGTTTCGGCACAACGGGGACCCAAACAGCCCTAGGTTGACGTTGTCCTGATGCTCATCTTTTTCGTTTCATTTTATTTTTCGCGTTTCCCTGCCTGCTGCCTCCCCCCCTCCGTGTAAAGGCTTAGCTGTAATTAGAATTTGGGGAGGGAAGAAAAAGATGGGAAAAGGTCAGCGTTCATCATTACAGGGGCACTCGTCCGATGCGCGGCACGCAGTCAATTAACTCTGCATCTGTGTGCTTTACGAGACGCGGGCCACGGGCGGCCCCGCGCGCCATAACTCTTCCGCAGGACAGTTATACTGTGCGCCTTGATGCCTGGAGAGATGGCACCGAGCCCTGATTAAATGAGCTGCGATAATTGGCAGATTTACCCCTCCTTGGCGAGGAACCTTCTTTTTACCTCGGTTTCGCCCGTCTTCACGCCCTTCAGTAGTGACTTTGAAAGTGCACTATGTGGGTTGGGGGGTGGGGGATGGAGGGTGTCTCAAAAATCCAACCTAGTGCTTTCATACGCTCACACACCGGTGACTGATGGGCCCAGGCCATCGTGCCATCAGAAGAAGTTTCTGGAGGTTCTGAAAGTTTCTGGATGCTACCGCAGGACCGCTGATCTTCTCGGTCCAAGTGTGGGCCGGTAATTAGGATTGAAGAGGGAGACTCTAAATTTTCTCTGACATATTTCCGATGGTTTCTAGTTCATCTTGATGTATATCAGACTCGCCTTCTGCACTACCCCTGTGCCTCGCGACGCTTCAGGCAGCATCTTGCCCTTGAGGTGAAACTAGCGATAAGTAAAGTTCCTTAGGCCACCCCGTATGCACCCACCTCAGCATCCCTCTCTTTCTGCTCATTTACTTAGCCCCCGCTGCCCAAAACTACTTGGAAATACTGTCAAGTCATGCATCTCATTAAAAATGAACGTCGCTGAATTTTCCTTAAAGCCTGTCGCATGGTTCCGGCTCGAACCTGTGGAGTTTTCTGTTCCCGGATTGTTTCTGTAAGACCCTCTGCTCCGCGGCCCCCCAGATGGTGAAGGCCATCCAGGTCCTGCGGATCCACCTCCTGGAGCTGGAGAAGGTCAACGAGCTCTGCAAAGACTTCTGTAACCGCTACATCACCTGCCTCAAGACTAAGATGCACAGTGACAACCTGCTGAGGAACGACCTGGGGGGGCCCTACTCCCCGTCACACACCTCCCTCAGTCTGCAGCAGGTGAGTCTTCCTCCTTAGGCCACGTGACTCTCATGTCAACTCGGTTACGGAGAGTTAAAAGCCACTCCGACGTCTTGCCCATGCAGGCTAGATCCAAATCAACATTCTCCTAAAGTTCTGTAGTAGGTGGATGGCATTTTAAAATATAATTTATTTGATATGGTCAAATGCTCCTCGAGTAGCAGCAGGGAAAGTTTGCTATGTCGCCTTCTGTGACATATAAAAGACGTCTTTTTAGATTCAGTCTTATAGGATACTGGAATGAAAGCACTATCAGAGCAAGGACATGACCAGAAGCCTCATGTGTTTTGAACGCAGTTTATATTTTGCTCAGGTTACTTTTTATAACCGGCCCAAAAAAGCAGAAACGGTCTATTTTGCATTCGGATCAGGAGAGCTTGGAGACGAAGCCGCAATCGAAATTCCCTGGGTGGTGGTAGTTTTACGGGAATTTAAAGCAGAGCTGTAAACCATCCGTACGTTTATGCGGCAGCCCATTGAGGGAGTGTGTGTGTGTGTGTGTGTGTGTGGGGTGGGTCGTTCTGAGCGTATGTGACCACCGACCTCCCATTGTTTTTATGTGTGTCCTCCAGCTGACCTCTGACCCCCCCACCTCAGGTCACACCCTCACCCTCTCAATGCTTACTGCTAGATCTTTCATAAGAATCGAGAAGGGTTTTTTTTCATATTTCTGCACACAAAGAGGCCATAACCCCCCTCCACTTAAGCAGAGGCTGGCTGACTGGGAATCTTTTACTTTTCCATCCACTTTATACATATGTGTGTGTATATGTATATATGTATATATGTATACGTACACACATATTGTTATATTATATATGTTATACACATCCCCGTATTATTATCACTACGTGTCATGCTTACACTAGGAGAGCCCACTACCTCGTTTGATTGTGCAAGTGCACAATGACAATGAATTTGCCTTTGATGAGGTGGGCACATGGAAGTTATTGGGAATTGCTATTTGGCTGTCAGAAATGCAGACGTTATTCTTCCTTTGTCATATCGTTCCAGAAAATAATGAGGCAGAAATGAATGGGACTGCAGCCATCCTTTCCCGGTGTCTGCCTGCCGCATAGCGGTGTCTCTCCTCCCGGTTAAAGTTGTCTTGTGTAGAAGGAACCATGATAACGGCATCGGGTGTCGTGTCATGTGGGAGCGCCGTCCCGTTAGGCAGTGAATATCAGTCTCATGTCTGCGCGGGATGGCGACACTCGCGGCGCGGTGCCCGCCTTTATCGAAGGGAGGGATAATATGGAATCTGTCTGAAGGGGGAGTCTTACAGAAAAGGCTGTGTGTGCTTTAAGGGACACTCTGGCACCTCCGATTGCAGAGCCAGAGTCGATCCCCTGATATCCATGTTCATATTTTTACCAGGAATTTTTCCAGATTCCTTACGTATTTCCTGAAGAGCAATTTCAGCTTCACCCATTATTATAATCCGAAATAATTGCACATAGTCTACAGTTATACAGTTATGGTCTATAGTTATATGCAAGAAATATTTTGCCTGTTATTTGACACTTGTTTCTACCCCACAAATAAGTAACCTGAACTGCTCTGACCCCTGCAGGTTGGCCAGGAGCAATTCAGATTGTAGATATAAAAATAAGAAATGATAGCGTTTCAAATGCTAACTTTTTATTGGAGCTTAATAAAACAAGCAGAAAATATTTTTAATTTTGGCGCAGGACAGTAGCATTACATAAATATGGCTTTGACAAAATTATTCCAACTGTGAACATGGAATATTTATACAAACAGCTGGCCGTGCTTGTAAATGCTGGGATGTTTGCTTGTGATGAAACACAGATTTCCTCTAACTCCCACTGCTCTTATTTGAGGTGAATCTAGGCAGGCTTCAGTGGAGCTCCTACACACTCTCTCATTCTGCACCCCCCCCCTCCCAGGACCTACTGCAAGGCTCCGCCCCGTCCATGACAGCAGTCTCCAGTTCTGTCAACCCCTCAGGCATCGTGGTCCCCGGCAACGCCCTGCAGCAAGGCAGCGTTGCCATGACCACCATCAACTCACAAGTGGTGTCAGGTGGGCAGACTCCCTGCAGATTCTCCTCTTATTGCCTCCTGTCCTTCATCCCTGTAGGCTGGGGGTTGCCCATTCTTTGTGACCCACATTACCTAGACTGGTGCTGCATGCTCACCATGTTTTTCTCGGAACTTACGCCCCACATCGTCTGTCAAATTTTAGAGAACTGATATACGTGACATGCAATGCTCTCTCCGCTAGGTGGAACGCTCTATCAGCCGGTTACCATGGTGACCTCACAGGGGCAGGTGCTAACCCAGGCTTTACCCCAGGGGACTATCCAGATCCAGAATGCACAGGTGAGGGACCAGCACCAGGGACCAGCATGAGGGAAATGTTGGGCGGGGGGGGCTGCCCATGGGAAGGCTGGGATTGGGCGGCCAGGAGATGGGGGTGGAGCTGGTGGTAGCGGAGCGCCGGGGATAGCTCACACTAAGCTAAGGCCACATCGGCACATGGCAAGGGTGCAGCGGGGGCCATTAGGCGGCCAGGGGTGTGCGGGCAGGTAATCCGGTGTTTGACAGACAGCGGTGAGGCCTCGGCGAATGCCCAGGACCCAGGCGGGGGCTGCGCGCTACACGCAGGCAGGGAATAGAGCACAGCTCACGGCTACATCGCCGACAAGAGCCCGGTAATGATACCCAGCTCGGCGCCGCCAATTAATTCAGCCTGCTTCCTGGAACTCACATTCCCTGTGCCGAGGGGTGGGGGAGGGACTTACACGTGACACCCAGCTGCAATGGTAATGAGGGCCTTTTTGGTGTATGTGTGTGTGTATGTGTGTGTGTGTGAGATTATTTATTTATTTTATAATCAGCAGGGAGCTGATTTTTTTTTTTTTTATGACTTGCGCTTCCAGTGTCTGCATCAAATTAATTACATTTATTTTTAACAGGAACGCGGAAATGTTTTTATTTATTTATTTACTTATTTACCCTTTCAAGATCTTGCAGACCTCCGGGGTCTTTTGAGCTTCCCGTAATTGTGACTGTCTTTTTATTGTCCACCCCCACCCCCCCGGTGCCCCAGTTCAATGCCTCGCCAAACGAACATGGCGGATATTTGTGTAGCCCGGGCATATTATGAATATTCTGAATTTGGATGGCGCCATTATCTCGGCACCCCCAGCACCCCCCCCCCCGAATTNNNCCCCGAATTGGCGGCGTGCTCCCGCAGGCTCCCGCCGCCCCCCCACGGCGCTGTTATTATCCTGAGAAACGGTGGCAGCGGAGTGCGAATCCAAACTGGGTCCGTGCGCAGATGGCTCGTGAAAAAGGCTTGAAATGAGCCCTCCTAGGCGGCTGTAATTGGGCGCGGGCCCCCCCAGGCGTGGCGAGAGGTCTATCTCTTGGACTTGAAACACGCCCCCGCCGGTCGTCCCTCCCTGCTCCCCCCACCTGGTCCGCTCTCTCCCGCTCCTGGTGGCTCAGGGCTGAACGACACTAATGCGGGGGGGCTTCCGAGCACCTCCTTCGCGGCGCCTCGGTGCGCGTGGCATCTGCCTGCCACCTCTGCCCACCTACGTCTGCCTTCCTGTCTAGCTCTGCCCATCTGTCCATCTCTCTGCACTCCTCTCCATGTCTCTTCTGCAGGTTTTTTGTTTTTTTTTGGCAGAGTTAGATGGGTCAGGGAGGAAGCGACGTGCACGTGACAGTTAGCCTTTGTAGCTAATGAAGCTAATGAAGGAATTGCAGACGGCATGGCGCGGCTAAGCTCTGGTCATTTATGGGGGAATAAGGGGCTTATTCTACTGTAGGAGCTGATTTAGAACCAGCGTGGTGGTGGAGGAGGGAGGGGGGGGGCAGCTCTCAGTCTAAATGGAGGAGCAGTGGGCAGGAGGAGAAGCTGTGTGTGAGGCTGTCAGGGCTGAGGGCGGGGAGAGGGAGGTGTGTCATGCCTCGAACGCTAAAGAGGGGCTCCGCGAGGCTAGCTGTGGGTAGGAGAACAGCAGTGTGCAGCATCTGTTGCTCCAAAGAAGGCTGTTTCCATCAAGTTTACTGGAGCCTGAACTGGAGAGTCTGGGAAAAAAGAATGTATGTATGTATGTTTATATATATATATATATATATATATATAGCAGAGCTGATGAAATATTTCACATTGTCACATGAAATACTTCACATTATTAAAAAAAAAAACTTGTTGAAAATCTGTTCATCTTTTCTTATTTTTGACATCAACAATGGGGGGAGTGTGTTGCTATGGCGATAAAATGCCTGGGTGCCAGAAGAATGCAGAAGAGGCTGGCATGGTGGTCACCATGGCAACGCTAACGCATCCCCTTTTCTCGTCTCCTTCAAGGTAAACCTGGACCTCTCGTCCCTCCTTGACGGAGATGACAAGAAGTCGAAGAACAAGAGGGGCGTGCTGCCGAAACACGCCACCAACATCATGCGCTCCTGGCTCTTCCAGCATCTCATGGTAGGCTGGCTGCTGGGATAGGGGCGGGGCAATGGTTGGGCTTGGAGGGGCAGGGCCAGTCTGAGACCTCAAAGCATTTCCTCAAAACAGGTGGTTTTTGTGATAATGATGGCTAAATGAAGCTCCGTGAACCATATGCTGTATCTTCTGACCTCACCAGATGTTGCAACGCAAACTAAGAGCACCATCTAGTGGGGCCACAAAATACTGCAAATGGTTCATGAAGCTTCTACTTAGTCTAATATCACGGGCTCAGCCAACATGTGAGCAACTGTTATCTACCGTACCGACCAGGCAGCATTTTATGACATTGTGGTGTGTGGCTCAGCAGACAAGGACTCTGTGTCTGTGATCAGAAGTTTGTCAGCGCGAAACCTGGGGTTAGCACACTACCACTACCACAGCTGCTGTGCCCTGGAGCAAGGCCCTTATTCCATAACTGCTCCATGGGCACCAGAAAACTAGCTGAAAAAGAAGAGCGAGATGGGACATGAAGAAAACGCACCTCTATGTACTTGTGTAAATGGCAAATAATCTTTGTTTCATTTTTTCATTAAAGCTGTATGATTCTAAGGTTAGCTTTTAGTCCATGGAAGTCAGTAATAAATGATACTTTATTTGGTCCCCATGGGGAAATTCTCTTTTCACCTCCCCAATCTTGTTCTCCATGAGAGCAAGCTTGCCCATAAAGGGTAGCCATCTCTTGCGGCACCCAGTGAGCTAGGGAGCCAAGGGCCTTGCTCATAGTGATGGCTAAATGAAGCTTCATGAACCATTTGCTGTATTTTATGAGCCCCACTAGCTGGCGGTCTTGCTTTGCTTAGGGGCATGCTTTGAACATTCTTAGGGGCATTCTTTTTGAACAGAGAGCACCATCTAGTGGGGTCAGAAAATACAGCAAATGGTTCATGAAGCTTCATTTGGCCATCACTACTTGCTCAACGGCCTACAGATGTGCCGAGGCCGGGCTCAAACTGGCAACCTTGAGAGGCTTAATCCACACTGCCCCTTGTCCACGGAAGTACATATTCATTGGCTCCAAGCATTACAAAAAAAGACTCAAACTCAGCATTTTCTTGACTGCACTTCGTGAGCTATATTGTGCTTGTGTCCACGTTTACTTTCAGCACCCGTACCCCACAGAGGATGAGAAAAGACAGATAGCTGCGCAGACGAACCTCACCTTACTGCAGGTCAACAACTGGTAAGGCCGAAACCACAATCACAGGGGATTTCTGGGAAACAGGGCTGACAACAGCCAACAGTCTGCTAATCATCGTCATTCTGTTCAGAGAATACCCACATACAAGTAGATGTATAACCAGAGAATACCACATACAAGTAGATTTATAAACATAGAATACCCGCAAACAAGTAGATTTATAACCAAAGAATAACCGCATACAAGTAGATTTATAACCAGAGAATACCCGCATACAAGTAGATTTATAAACGGAGAATACCTGAAACAAGTAGATTTATAGATTTATGTTCATTTGCTGACTGGAAATCTTAAAATGGAACCCTGTTCACTCAGTTCTTGACATACTGTTGCCGTGTTTGGTTTAGATAAACTGGTTCTGCCTCACAAGGATGCCCGCCCCCTTCTGTTAGGGGTGGCATTTCCTCTGGGGTGTTTTCAAGCATTTGGGCTTTTACAATACTTTAGCTCCATCTGCTGGTGAAATAAAATTACTACCCTAAACTGAGTCCCCGGAAGTTCTGAGATGTCTGCGTCTTTCCTGCACTGCCAGGTTCATCAATGCCCGCAGGCGGATTCTGCAGCCCATGCTGGATGCCAGCAACCCAGACCCTGCCCCGAAAACCAAGAAGATGAAGTCCCAGCACCGGCCGACCCAGCGCTTCTGGCCGGACTCCATTGTGGCTGGTGTGCTGCAGACCCACGGGACACACTCTGCCAACAACTCAGACAGTTAGTTTAACACTGCACTCTGCTAGCTGTCGAGCCCTATGGCCCACACTCTCAGTACTCTATTTAATTTTTCACCCCTAATTGTTTACTCTTTCACTAGTTCCATGTACAGCTCAGCATTTTCAAATTACAGTTCTATTTCATGTTTTTCAGATTACACATGCATACCTTGAATCAAATACAGTATTTTGTAACATACTTGCATTAGCAGTATAGTGAGTGGTGACATTTAACATGCTTGTGCTCCCCCTAGTGGTGGGTATAGCCTAAGCACCCCATCTCTCTCCACCAGGCTCCCTTGCCATGGACAGCTTGCAGCCGCTGTCTTCTGACTCAGCCACTCTAGCAATGCAGCAGGCCATGCTGGGGGGAGGAGAGGACTCCATGGATGGCTCGGAGGAGGAGGAGGATGACGACGAGGAGGAAGAAGGGATGGAGGAAGAGGAGGATGAGGAAGAGGAGGAAGAGAGAGCAAGGGGGAGGCAGCTGCACAGTGCCGGAGTGAGGGACCTAGGCCTCGAGCACAATGAAGGCATGGAGTGAGGAGAGATGAGGAAGCTGGCCACACTGCACGAGCACAGCACACACTCACACAGCCAGCTGGCATCCATCCCATCATCAACCACACACTCATGTAGACAGCGCACTTTGGTTTGGGCCTTCATTCTTCTCCGGGGAATAGACTTTACTTTGCAATGACTACGTGCAAGCAGACCTGCGGGAAATAATGTGGAGGAAGAACGTTAATGATGATTATTGGGGCAGGGATTTCGTATTTCTGGCACACACAAAAAAAAAAATAGCCGTCATGTGTCAAACCTAACCCTCTTTGGTTTTGTGTGTGTTTAAACACATAAAAACTGATTTGGTGTTTCTACCTACCATGATGAAGGATTTGGAATATGTTAATTATGACAGCTCAATTATGTACAAATCGAATGTCGACCGCTGGCAGGGGGCTTCAGGAAGTGAACCATTTTTCTGTGTAACGCTGAGTCCTTCCCCACCGTGCAGGCGGAGTTGTACCAGTACCTCTCACTCCCCTCTCAGGTTGATTACATAATGCAATCATGGATCACGTAAGTGATTTCGCTGAAGCGCATATGGGATTTTTTTTTCTTCTAAGCATGATTTATAATAATAGTTCATATCGACAACAAAACGTTTCTAGAAACAGTGCAGAAGGACTGCGCAAAGTATGTGCATTTGACTTTTGGAGCCGCGGTAGACATTGGAGGTAAGTCATCTCCAGTGTCCCGAAGAAGGCGACGATCTTCCGACATGATGGGCATGTGCCTGTAAATACGGAAAGGCGGGCTTCCGCTGTCACGATCGCTTATTCCAAGGAAAAGGACGCCACTTGCCCAGCCAGGACGGGACCTGAGAGCGATGGCGCAAATGCGAGGGGAGCAGAAAGGAACGAAATGCATAAAAGCAACCAAAACATTCAGAAAAAAGATGGGTGCGCTGTATCACTACTGTCAATTCAGCAGAATGAAGGAGGGATAAAGAAAGGAAGAAAATGACGAAAATGGAAAGAGCGATTTGAAAGGAGGTTTGCCTGAAACGAATCACATATTCTTAAAACGACTCTTTTTTATGTGAAGGACATAACTATGAAATATACTTCTGCCCTTTTTATTGTGCGACATGAATCTGCGTAAAATGAGATCACCTGTTGCTGACATGATATTTGAAGGAAAACGTTCAGAAATGTTCATTGAAATAGTTCTTCGTGAAGTCTGTTCCTCATTGTTTCTTGATCTCGCTTGCTTTTCAAATGCATTTTTGTTTCTCTCCAAAGCAAGTTATGAATAGGGAAATTTTTATTTTGTTTGTATACATTGTTGGCATAATCTATTGTGTTTCAATAGAACGTTTTTTTAATTATTAAAAAAATAATAATCAACTGCTTCAAGTGCTTGTAGTGACATTCCAGCCATCAATTCACACTACTCAGACCACTGAAACATAATCAATACAAAAACGAGTTTTTAAAATGCTGTACTGCTGTACATCACCCCCTGTTCCTGTCGACATGGGGTAAGAGCTTGGCTGGGTGTTCCAGTCTGTTTCCTAATGACAGCCCAGTGTTACAGATATGTTACTGGTTAGTAGCCCACATGTCATGCAGTGGCTCTCTGATCTTTCCCACTCACACAGGGTTCCTGCGTCTTTTTCATTATGTACCCCCTACAGAATTATTAAACATGTAATTAAGAAAAAATTACAACGTATGTAACTGCACGGGCAACACAGGCAGCTTTAAGGAGAAGAACATCTAGCTTTAGATTTACTGACCCAAGCCGAAAAAGCTATTTACAAAGGAGTAGTATTTTAGGTCAAAATAAATATAACCATCATCAAGACATCTTCTCTGCCTTTGAACAGCTCTCGCAAAGTCTCACGTGGTAACCGAATCAGAAAAAAAAGAATTTTAAAGTGAACGAGAATATTTCGGTTCCTGTGTTATTTTGTTCATTTCGATCCTTTCCTTCAGATCATCATTCGATTCACGGATCTAGCGCGGACGCAACAACTGGTGTAATGATGTACAAATGGATGGCTAACACAGGCCTATAATAATACGTAAAATATGTATGATAAAGTGGGGCATTGATTATTTATAAACGTATAATCAGTTGCAGTTGCAGCATCTCCGTCAGCTGACCTGTTGCTGGCGAAGTCACTGAAAGGGCCAATGTGAGGCCAAAACGTCCTGACATCTTGCTGGATGGCTTAAAGAACACAGCATACTGCAAACCTCTCCTCAGGGGCACCTCAGTCATTCTGGGTATCCATTCAATTTCACTGACAGCTCATTTAATTAATGAAGTTAACCAGTTAATACCTCAATGAGGTATTGATTACCCTAAATACCAGCGTGCTAGTGGAGTACAGTAAATAGTGAATATATTGGATGGTTGCTGCTAATACTGGGGTGATTTAGGACAGGTTTTGAGACGGTTAAGCTGACACACTTTGGTTTTATACCAAAATTAAGATAATTTAAAGACAATTTTCTTTGACTGCTAAAGACTTTTGCAGAGTACTGTATGTATGATTATAGGGTTTACAAAGTTTTTGACTGCAGGAAACACGTCTGACATTATTTGAAAGTAAATTAACAAAGCTAGTAGCAAATCCATACTAGGGTCCGAGACTACCAGTGTGTTTCTCAAAAAGAGAGATGTTAATTATACCATTGATTTTCTACTACAGAGAACATAGTGCTCATAAAAGACACCAGCTAGGCCATGATACAATCAATCAAAATAAAAGGGCCAACTAAACAATTCAAACAATAAAGTGAAAACATTTAAATGGAATGATTAAATGCTTATTTATTCTGACCAATGAGACGAGGGCTGTATTGAGTGTGTTTAAGATGGAGTCTCTTAATTGAGTCAACCTATGTGCAAGATGGCAATCTTTTTATGTGATCTGTTTTGCTTTGGGAAGTTTTAGGACCGATAAGGTCAGAGTCTGCAAAGGGAATACTGTAATTTTGGGGAATGCCCATAGTTATGTATTGTAGAGGAATATCAAAATATACACACAATAGTTTCACTTTTGGTAAAAGTCGTAACATTTCCTAAAAGTGAGCAATTCTTCATACTACAGTGTAGCTAAATTAGGGTGTTCTATATGCTGAGAGGGCAATTTACTTAGCAGTGACACTCCACAATCGTCCAATCAAATCACCTTTTTTCCCCAGGGGTCAGGGTGGGAAGGGGCATAGATTTCAGGTTGCTGTAAGGTTCAGGTCCTCAGGTCCCGGCGCCCAGGCTGGAGCAGGGATCTCATCTCCACTGTGCAGCAGGTCTGCTCAGCATTGCAGCCACAGCCAGCTATAAATAGAGGAAAATGACAAGGATGAAAAAAGCCACAAAGCCGGGGCCACTTTTGAAGTGGGTGGGGTCCACGCAGCCGCCGTGTGGCCCGGGCAGGGTGGGGGGGCCCAGGCGGGCCGCGATGCCACCCCAGCCCATCCCCGCCTCGTCCTTGCAGGTCCTGCTCGTGGCCATCTGGGACCAGGCGGGGCAGAAGCCTCTTTAATTACCCCCAGGGAGCCAGCCCAGTAGAGGCTCCCAGGTCCCCAGAGTACATATAGCCCCCGCCAGCACCAGCCGGCCCCTTAGAGCATCACCGTTTCGCCACTGGATTGACTGGTCTTCTACTGGGTTTGCTGGCGGAGGCAGGTTTACCAAAGGTACAGTGGGAACTGTTCTGCATGACGGGAAACGAGTCTACCGCAGTTGGGTTCGAGGTGGCTAGATTTTAAGCATGACTGTCTTTTTTTCTGCGTAATTATAAATATGGTTTTTGACATTATAAAATGATTTTATATGGTAAAAATGTTACATCTCAAAAAACAATGAATGCATATGAAAGGATTTAGGAAGGTGCTCCGGTACTGCTTACACTCCTACCTGTGTATTCACTGGGAACTAGCTGCATTTATACCTAGCCGAACCCTTGACAGCACCTATGTTTGTAATATGCTGTATGCTGCTTTGGACAAAAGTGTCTGCTGAGTAAAATAAAGTGGTTGAGTAGCAACCTTTTGCTCCTTTCTGCATGCGTCGCTTCCTCATCTGTAAAGGATTAAGAATAAATACCCACGCTTCAGTTGTCCGCTTTTAATTTTGGCGGTCCCGCTGGCAGGAGGATGTCTATCGCCAAGTCGGCCGCCCAGGCCATGCTGTCGGACGCCCTGCTCCGGGACGAGCCGGGGGGCAGCCGCATTCAGGGCCTGGAGCTCGAGCTGCCCCTGGACCGCTTTATCAAGTTCGTCTCCGTTGGGCTGCCGCTCCTGCTGGTGTCCGTGGCTTTCGCCAGGGAGCTCTCCATCGGTCAGCTACCCCCCGCACCCGCCTTGTGTTTGCTAACCCTAACCCTAACCCTAACCCCTGATTAGTCTTACAGAGTCGTGCAGCATTTCTGAATGGGTACAGTTTTGGATTCCATATGCTTTTGCACAGACTGCTGCATTTTGGAAGCTGGTGACAGTTTGTCCACAAACCTTCTGTAAAGCAGCACTTCACTGCAGGTGGAAACAGCCGTGTGTCGGGCACTTTAATAAGGAAGCATGAGGACAGATAAATAAGCGAGCTGTTCCTTCCATGGCTGCCTCTTGGGCTCTGCATAATTCTGTGATGTTCCATTTGATGTTTAACTGAGCTCAGGATAATTTCACTAATAGCTGGATAATGTCAGTTCCTGCAAATGCTTTGGGCTTAAATAATGGAAGAAATGGTTCATCTGTCCTTATGCTGGAGACATAAATGAGCAAAAATGTAAAAGCATCAACACTAAAGTAAATTCACTGGTCACTATTCAATGCGACACATAATTAATGCAGGACAGAGTTTGCATCCGATGCACCAGAAGCAGAGGTCAGGTTCTGCTCCTCCCTTTCATTTTTATATCGCTGTAGCTAGAAAGGCAGAACTTTCTGGCCTCTCCTAGAGTGCTCTTTAATGGCTAGTGGGTGTGGAGGCTGCACATGTACTGTAAGTAAATTGCGGCCCCTTTGTAATTCTTGGAAAGTGCGGTCGCCATTTAAGTCGCCCTGTAAAAATAGGACTCGCATTAGGATGTTAGGCTTTTCCACCATGGTGGAGGGCCCAGCCCAGCCCGCCCAGTCTGTCCAGGCCTGGAGAGATTCAGCTGGATGGGTGGAACCACTGCGGTTTCTCCATGCTCATGGTGTACGGCAGGCCGACTCGGCCCAAAAAAGAATGGAGGACACAGCTTTCAGGAAAACTCTTCTTTGTAACCTTGGAAAAAAAAAAACCTCAGACTGAAATAGGTGTATAATAAACAAAGCAACTCCCAGAACTCCCATGCAGACATTAAAAGAAAATGGGTTATATCAAGTGCACAGGGACCCCCAGACAGCTCCCAATGCACCTGTACCAGGCATTTGCTATTCCTGAACAGCTGAGAACTAGGAAGAAGCAAAACTGTGCACTGTCTGGGGGTTCCCAACCGCTGGGTTGAGCTACACTGGTTTAGAATTTCATCGTGATACAAAATATGTCGTGTCTGGCAGACTGGTCCCTCACTCACTGAGTGCTCTATTTCTCGGCCTGTTATAGGCCAACAGATCAGCTGCTTCCCCCCCAGCAACTTCTCAGCCAAGCAGGCGAGCTACGTGGACACCTACTGCTGGGACACCCTGATGCACCACGAATTTGACGCCAACGGCAACTTTGAAGAGCGGTCTCTCTGGGTGCACAAAGTACGACTACAACCCCCCATTCTAATCCAGACATCCCGTCGACACTTCATTTAGTAGTTTATGTACAATAATTACTTTCCTAATTAGAGTTAACTTTTGGTTATTACAGGGTACGACTCAAGCTAGCTGGCCTGTTTCCTTTTAAGAACCAGAAGTTTGGGATGTATGCAAACTATTTTACATTCATCTAGACACAAAGGCACCCGTTTGAAAGAATTTAAGCACGGCCAAGAGAAGTAAAAACAGAAAAGTAATACTTTATAGTGTAAATGTGAAAAAAAACATGTCATTTCAAATCGAGCTGCTTCCAAATAGGGATGGTTCAGATTTTCCTGTTCTACTGACTTTAGCACGGTAATTGTACGCTGTAATTGTAGGGTAATTGTACGCTGTAATTGTAGGGTAATTGTACATTGTGCTGCACACCCTGCTGCTGTCCTTGCTGAGAGCTCCCCACCCTCCCGCCCAGATGTTCCCGTACTCCCTGCTGGCTATGGCCGTGCTCATGTACCTGCCCGCCCTCATCTGGCGGTTCCTGGTGGCCCCCTGCCTTGGTGCCGACCTGCTCTTCGTCATCGATGAACTCGACAAATCCTACAACCGATCGGTGCGGCTGGCCCAGAGCATCCTGGACCTCCGGCACAGCACCCCTAGCCAGATGGAGTTTCAGGCAGAATTACAGATGTGAGATCTCGACGGGGGGTGCGTCCTGGGGAGGAAACCTTTGGTGTGAGAAGGGCATGTCCCTTTCTGAAACCTCTGTTGTTAAATTAGACTTTAAAGACCATTAAAGTACTCTTCTCAAGGGTACAACAGCATGGTTCCTATTGGGACCTACAGCATGGTTCCTACTGGTTCCTACAACATGGTTCCTACTGGGACCTACAGCATGGTTCCTACTGGTTTCTACAGCATGGTTCCTACCGGTTTCTACAGCATGGTTCCTACTGGTTTCTACAGCATGGTTCCTACCGGTTTCTACAGCATGGTTCCTACTGGGACCTACAGCATGGTTCCTACTGGTTCCCACAGCATGGTTCCTACCGGTTTCTACAGCATGGTTCCTACTGGGACCTACAGCATGATTCCTATTGGGACCTACAGCATGGTTCCTACTGGGACCTACAGCATGGTTCCTATTGGGACCTACAGCATGGTTCCTACTGAGACCTTACCTTGCTTCAGGGTTATGTGTCCTTAACCAACTTTCTTGCCTTCCCACAAAGACTTTCCCCTGGGAATTTCATCCCTTATTCATTATCAATCAGGATGGCAAGTTCTGTCAAACATTAACATTCCTCTCGTTTGAGCATAAATAATTACAGGCGTGATAATGTTTTATGAAATATAAGCCATGTGAGATACTGCGGATCAAAACCAACTCAGTAAAACTTGACTGTCTAAAACGCTGCAAGTGGTCGACACTAAAGGTATAAATAAAATCCAGAACGACAGAATGAAAGCGTTTCAATCAGCTTTGAGGAGGCACTCCGGGTAGCCAGCTTAAGAACTAAGCATTTGAAAATTAAAAATACTCACCCACGCTGTCATTTCATTTGACAGAGCGAAGCGGAAACGCTACTTTGAGTACCCCCTGCTGGAGAGATACATGCAGTGCAAGCAGCGCTCCTACTTCCTGGTCAGCATGCTCTTCCTGCGTGGCTTTTTGCTGCTCCTCTTCATGTCGGCCTCCTGCCTCTACCTGGCCTACTTCCACCTGTCCGCGTTGCTCCAGGACGAGTTCAGCTGCTTGGTGCGAACGGGCCTCCTGCGGGATCAGCCCTGGGTTCCAGAACTAATTCAGTGCAAGATGATGGGCCTGCTGGTTTTCCAAATCATCAGCATCGCCAACGGCGCCGTCTACGTTCTTCTAGCGCCGATCGTCATCTTCAGTCTACTCCGCCTCTTCTGTTGGGACACCACCTTCCTGTCCCTCTACGAGGTGCTGCCAGCCCTGGGCCTAATCAGCGGCCACAAGCTGGGCTGCCCGCTGAACGACCTCAACGTCATCCTCCTTTTCCTGCGCGCCAATGTCGCCCACCTGCGCTCCTACGGTCGCTTGAGGGCCATGTGCTCTCTGGCGCCCCCACAGGTGCAGCGACCCATGGGCAGGCACCATGCCATGATGAGTGAGGAAGAGGCAGAGGAAGCCATGGAAGCCCTGGAGGAGATGGAAGAGGAAGCTCGGGAGGCCAGGGAAGAGAGAAAACACAACCTAGTGGATATCATGACCATCATAGGAGGAGCTCGAAGAAACGTCATGAATTGCAAGGAACAGAGACCTCTGGTAGAGGAACATTTGAGTCTTGGTACCGTAACCCTCATCTACGTGCTGAAACGCATTGTGCTGTTGGGAATTTTTATTTTCATTATATGGGATGTTCAGAAAATTATCAAATGACAACATCTCACCATTCATTAATGACACACGTGCAGCTCGAAAAAATTCTATATCTTCATGTAAACCTTTCTCCCTTCAGCCTGAATTTCCCGAAGGAGTATTTTCAGAGTTTCTCAGCTGTATAGGTACCCTTGAAGCTAAACCACACACACTCAGGACCCATGAATTCTTAAGGATTCATTCAGAAGGTTTTGTCGAGCAAGTGTTCATTTAAGAATGAAAAAACAGTCGGTTTCAACACTCCATTTTCCAACTGACACCTGTGCAGTTTATTTTAATGTAAATATTAAGATGTACATTCCTATTTGTACAAGTTAATTTTGATGGCAGGTGAGGGAGAGGGGAGATGAGCGGGAATTAGCTATTGTTTAAAAACAAACCAAATTATATTAATATATATATATATATATATATATATATATATAGCTGAAGTCAACTGTCCTGCACTGTAAGACTGACCCCTCAAGCCCTAACTGCCCTCTCTGTCTCTTCACAGAGCCCTCTAACCACCAGGGGTACCATGAATTGAAGGAGACTCCGTCACATAGTTATACCTAACCCTTCCACCAGCGGACTGAAGCATCACTTGGGATGCGGCGGGGGGCGGGGGGGGCTTACACTTATAAGGTGGAAATGCTTTTCACAGGGGTCGGGACTGTAGAGGTGAGGTTTATTGTAGGGTTTGGATAGCGGCCCCACCCCGCAATTAAACCCTTATGAGAGTTACTGCAATTTTGCTGTTTGATTTTAAGCCTGTGTGGCCGCCCTGTTCCTGCTCCATCCCCTCTTCCTCCCTTGGAAAGACCCTTTGAAAGACCCTTTGTTTGCCTGTGTAATTATGCTAAATAAAGATATGTAAACCTCTAGGATTGACAGTGTTTGGAATA
>JAODKN010000104.1:18359742-18373276 GCA_026774425.1 Petrocephalus zakoni | reverse complement strand
CATTAAGTGACTCTATAAGTAGTAACAACAACAACAACAACAACAATAATAAAATACAATTTTCTCTTTTCCCAGACTCATGTCCTAGGAATCCTGGGAAAAAAAACTGATGCTCTACCCAGCACAGAGGACAGATGTGAATTCATTGAATATCACTAATTCAGGCAGTACAGTGGGTAATATATTCTGATGGCCTAGGTTCTAGAGAGGATGAGTCTAGAGAAGATCATGTGACCTGGGCAGCCATCACTCTCTTTGTCGATACACTATTGTAAAAGTGCACATTCAGTTACAGTTATGGTGCTTCCCCTAAATCTGCCCTCCCAGCAAGGCCTGGTCAAAGACTAGATCGGGATCGAAGCTAATTACCTAGGAGTTAACAAATGACAGAAGAGAGGTTAACAGCAAAAGCCTGTGGAGAAACACAGGCAGGCCTGAAGGCATTTTATGGACACCCCCAAGGGAATCGTTCCAAGTCATAGTGGCCGCGTGTGAAGCTTGCCTGCATAAAAGCATTTCGCAAGGCAGCTACGTTACGCTAAAGGATAGCGCGAGAATCTCAGCAAATTAAGATGGCAGGACTACAAGTGACAAGTATCAAGCATGAGGAGGGTGGTGCTGCGGGTGCTGTGGGAGGAGAACGTTGGGGGCGCTGTGGGAGGAGGACGTTGGGGGCGCTGTGGGAGGAGAACATTGGGGGCGCTGTGGGAGGAGGGCGTTGGGGTTGCTGTGGGAGGAGGGCGTTGGGGGCGCTGTGGGAGGAGGACGTTGGGGGCGCTGTGGGAGGAGGACGTTGGGGTTGCTGTGGGAGGAGAACGTTGGGGGTGCTGTGGGAGGAGGATGTTGGAGGTGCTGTGGGAGGAGGACGTTGGGGGTGCTGTGGGAGGAGGACGTTGGGGGTGCTGTGGGAGGAGGGCGTTGGGGGTGCTGTGGGAGGAGGACGTTGGGGGTGCTGTGGGAGGAGGACGTTGGGATTGCAGCTGCAGTCCTGAAGGAGGCTCTGGCCACAGTCGCACCGTGCACATGCAGAATCTCACACCATTTTGTTGTCGTTTCAAGTGACACATTAAAATTCCGCGTACTCGCTGCTAATGCTAAATGCCACAGAATCCGTGCTGTTGAGGGGCAAGGCAGGCAGGCCAGTCACATGACGTGTCGAGCTGTGGAAAAAAGGGGTGGCTAAAAATGAATCCTCCAAATTATACAGGGCTATAAGCAAGGAGTTGCAGTAGATGCCTACAACAAAACAATTTATGAAAAGAAACTTAGATTGTCGCAGAGATGTTCTAGTTAAGAGGTTGATAGACCATTAAGCAGGATGAATCATACCTTTAGCAGCGGGACAATTCATAAATTGTTCACGCTAATGATGTTATGATTAATAAAAGGCTCTTAAAGCGGACTTGAGCAATAGGTTGCTGTAGTTCTGGGTCCCTCTCGACAAGGGCCCTGGGGAAGATCCAGGACACAGCGGATGGATTATATCTTCCAGCAGGAACGTCTGGGGATCCCCCAGGACGAGCTAGAATCTTTGGCCTTGGACAGAGAGGCCTGGTCTGACCCGCTTGGCATGCCGCCACTGTGTGCCTCACCAGGAGAGGCAGTTCAAAGACCACTTGAGATGAATCGGAGGAGTCGCGGTTAAAAACGTGGCCCGGCTGTCTTAAGGTTACTCGTTCGAATCCCTGGAGCAACCTTGCCGTAAAACTCCAGGGCAGCATCCTTAAATGGCCTATTAAGCACCGGGCTGCGTAAATGACGAGGAGATTCCCTGATGCTTGGGGAGAGACGCTACTTAACAGGAAGTGCGTAAGAGCAGGAACGTGGCCAGGTGATAATGATGTGAGTACATGTGTAGCTGAGTGGTTCTGTTACCTTATAATTAACTGGGTGCATTTTCCTCAGAGACGACGTTGCCAGAGCTCGCTACACTGCCGTGGTATGTTGTTAATTGGAATTATGTGGTTCACTAGCACAAGACAGTGGGATAGCTGACAGAGAGGCTTTTTCGGAGGTCATTGAGGACGGGCAGCACGTGAGACGTAGGATGGACAGAGCACTTTGCTGCCGTTGCCTAACAGCTAACGTTGCGTACGTACTGTGCCATGCTGGCGCGGTGCATTCTGGGTATCAGAAGAAACTAGCGAGCGAAGGGAGGCGAGACGGCGCACGATAAAACGAGGCTCGCTGTCCGGGAGAAGCGCGGTAAATCACTCAGCTCGTTCGCGTCTTTGTAGCCGCAGAGATGGTGGGGGCACTGTCTGGAGCTTGTAAACAGTGGCAGAAGGTTGGATGTCAGTAAATTAACATTTCGGTGACACTATTGCTCCCAGGTGTGACACAATTGCCGGCAATCCCTGCAAATTTTTGTGAGGTTCCGAGGGGTTGGGGGGGACTTTAATGCAAAGACTTTGTTTCTATTATTTACAGGCCAATTATTGGAAAGAAATTGGGCACTAAACACAAGACAAGGGCCCTTATTTACAAATACGAATAAAAATTAATTATGCATGTGGGGGGAGACAACCGTAAGTATATAAAGTATAGCTCTCTCCAAAGTGAGCAGGCATTTAGGGAAGGCTGCATTCCTCTTCAGCTTTGTGGGCCTGTGTGTCAGCTCTAATTCACTCCCGGAGTGCCCGTCCTCATGTTTAAGGGACCGGCCAGGTGCTGTCTCTGGATTCCTGCCAGGGTGGCTTTTATTTGGGCACACACCCAGCGGCTCCCTGCTGGCTAGCGAGTGCCTCATTTTTGGCCGCTCCCATGGCCATGCACTGCCCCTTTAAGAACGACTGCCAATAAGACCTTGTGCTCCGTGGCCCCACCCACAGACAGTCGATGTTGTACCTATAGATGCTCATATGCTTTATATGTGAAAAAAAATTATCTTATGGATATAAATAATACATAGCTTGCTAATGTCCCTTTAGCATCAAGCTATCGATTAATCTCATACAGAACAGGGCCACAGGACATACTTTCAGGCATAAGGGAGGTTTATACCCCAGATTGGGTGCTAGTCCAGAGTCATCAGAGAGACATCAATTAGCCTTCAGACTCCAAGGGAGGACACTAGCGTGACACACACAGAGCAGTGGTAGGATTCGAACCACCAACCCTGGCGGCATTAGGCTACCATTCCACCTGGCTGTCTATTCACACTTCCTGTATTTCAGTAACACTAAAAGGCAGACTCCTGTTCACACAAAGGCGCACACACGCACAAGCGCGTTCCCACACGCTAGGACCATTAATCCTCTTGACAGCTGAATCGCAATTAGGACATGTAATAAAGCTCTAATTTCACATTGTAGTTAGCCTTAGCCGGTGCTGGCATAATTAAAGTGTTGGAATAATTAAAGGCGAATTTCTTGTAGCTATTTTGCTTTTGAGAATATTGATGGAGACTCCTTTGATCGAGATAATTACCGTGACGGCAATTAACATGTCAGTTAACAGGACGGGGTTAAGACAGACAGATGCACAGACACACGAGTGTGTCTCAAAATACTCTGTGGGCTCGGTTTATTTATAGGGACGGTGTGATTAATGCCGCGGGCGGGTACAGCGGTTCTGCGACATCACTGCCCTCGTACGTCGGCCTCGGACCGGGCGTCCGATGAGCTGACTTGTCACCCCAGTCAAGTGAATATATATGTCAGATTCCAGCCCCCTCCACAGCAGGAAGCCGGGCGAGCCACGTCATAGGCCAGGAACGCCTTTAAAGTGTCACGGCCGCGGATTACACCCGGCGGGGCTCTGCACGGTTAGAAATAGCGGAGCCACCTAATTCACAAGAGAAACAAAAAAGAAATACAAAAAGACTGCGACAAACGAGCCTTTTGCCGGGAACATGAACGTACGCGTCAGGAGACGACACGGTGACACGGAGTATCTCAGTCTAGGGGCGTCAGCGGCGCGGTGGGTTGACTGAGGCCCGGGCACCGCCGACTCAGGCAGCCTCCGTGTTTGCCAGTCACTTCCTTTTCGGTGACATTTCAAAAGTGTCTCATTTAAAGTGGCGGCGTCTCCTTCCAGCTCGGAGCCGCCAAGATCAATACGCGCGTATCAGAGGCGTCGCCGTGGTTGCGGTTCTTATAGTACCCGGCCCAAGTCTGATCAAAGACCGAGACGAAACCCTCTCCCCCTAGATAAAAAGAAGCCCCAAAAAAACAGATATTGATTCTGAGTAATTCATTTCCACCGCGATTTGTCTTTGACGCGATGCACCTCTCTCTCCCCCCCTCCCAACCACAAGAACTCACCCCCACTTCAAATCAAGCCCTTGTAGCTTTAAGCATAAATGTTCATGGCGATAATACTATCCTGCCAACAGAACACAGGCCTGCTAGTGTTGATCCAAACCTAAGTTGCTGGGCTAAGATCCGTGGTGCCGTTGGGCCAAATCTGTTGTCTCTGCCCCACATTCACAGTTCTCGGTCCAAACGCCTCTTAAAAAAATGATCCCTTCAATACACAAAGTCATCAGGGGGCAACAAAGGAAGGGGGGGGGCACAGTTTAAATAATTACAGCCGACAGACAGAGGTGTCCATACTGTTATTTAAAGCCGTGCTGAATATTCAGAGGTATGTAACCTTCAAAGCAATCAATATTATTATTCTGTCTAGTGCACAATTGATTAGTTGTGAATACGGACAGAAGAACTGTCGCGACATTTGACTTGAACTATCCCAGTGAAAATGCACCTCTCTAGTGCTCTTCCTCAGCTTTTCTGAGTCATGGTGTTACGTGGCTCTGTTTGTTCGGACTGTACACTGGGAGGACTCGTTCAAACCCGATGGCTGGCATAGTGATCTCATTGTGGTGCCCTTGAGCACGGCCCTTAACCGCTCACCACTCACACCAGGCTCTCTTTCCTCACTTGATCTTCTCGATGGGAAAATTCCTGCTAAATAAATGAATGTCCACAGTGTAAGGCATCCATCAGCTTCAAGAACCTTCTGTGACTGAAAATGCCAAAAATGATGCTCTTATTGGGAATTTGGGAATGTAGCTTGATGCTTCTGAAAAATACCTATTATGAATAAGTCATGTCAAACACTGAATCCAGCGACCCATCTTCCAGCAGTTCGTCCCAGTCAGGATCAAAGGGGTCCTGAGCTCATCCCAGTCAGCATAAGGCAGGGATACACTCTGGACAGGATGCCAGTCAATTGCAGGACACATAGCAAATAGTAATCAAACTAAGAAATATCGCAATATATTTTATTTATTCAGCTGATGCTTTTATCCAAAGTGATGCACAATTGCTGGAGTAATCGGGGGATTAGGGACCTGCTCAGCGGCCCGATGGTAAAATCACTCTGCCGATCCTGGGACTTAAACCTGTAAACCTTGTTTTGGCAACACGTTACGAGTTAGCGGCAAGTCTGAGAGTGCCGCATGTTTCTCAGGCAAGCTGTGTTCTTACCCGTCCAGCATGGGTAAGAAGGAGCAGAACTGACAGGCCCATATTTTTTATTTATGCCACTTACAGGAGTTATGCGGCAAGCAAGGCCGGCTTGTTCTCACGAGCAGCTCATTCAAAATCCAATTCCGAATTTCTTTTGGTAAATGTTCAAAGCTGTCATAGTGATAAAATTCAGACCTGAGAAACAAATTCAGGATTCTCAAAAACATCTCATGCTAGGTTTTGATGTTTTATATATGTATATTTTTTAAATTTAGGAATCAAAGCAACATTTATGTTGTCTAATGTTTATCTGGCTTTAGATCTCACTGGAAGAGCCGAAAGTTGGATCTCTGAAAGCCAGACGGTGTTATGTGGTCTACATCCTTCCCATTTGAGCGGCCATTTTATTCATCAAGGTGACATCATTTCCTCCTGTCATGGCTTTACAGTCGCTAAAGCCTGGGTAATTCCCTGAGGTAATTCAAGCTGCAGTTGTTTCTGATTGGTACAGATTTCTTGCATGCCTCAGAGACTGAATGCTTCAGTGGGGTTTTTTTTTCCAAAATAAAAAGCCAAGTGCAAGGTTTGAAGAGGCTTCTTAAACTGAAGTAGTGATCCTAATTAAAATTCATCGCAGTTTATTCACCTCTGGAATCAATGAAAACATGCATTGAGCGATGCGTAAGTCTCACTTCCCAGACACGTCGCATTAAGAATGCGGGAGCATGTATGCAAAAAAAAAAAAAAGTGCTTTCTTTTGTAAAGCAGGCACATAATCTGCTTCCAAACTTATGTTCAGACGCTAGGATCTTCAGCTCGATTCTCTCCACATGCCTCCAATAACATATTACCGGCTCTCTCCATCGTTAAGTCATTTTGCTCACCACAGCAATCCTGCTACATTAGCATGAATTAGAAGCAAATTACACCACCACCCCCCCACGGAAAGAGCACATTTTCCTATCGACCTTTTGCCTCCCCTGAAAGATTAGTGGGAGCTGGCAAAGCTTTGCGCTGCTGTCACGGTGGCGCTTAAGAATTGACTTGGTACACTCCATTCGCACTGCGGTCACGGTGCCTGTAAGCTGACGTGGTACGTTCCGGTCCCTAAACCACACCCCCATTCTTGGTGACATATGAATAGATATGAAGCTTCAGACCAGGAGCAGCTCCAATCCCCGAGGCACTGAAGTTCACCAGGGACTCGCTTTGAGCTGGCTGACCAGAGATGGCTCCTTGAAATGAAACTTGAGTCCCGTGTCCAGCTGTGTGCCACATCCCTCCTTCTATCCCTCCTGGGTCCTTCTCTGCCATCCCCCATAGTTTTGTGTGTGTGTGTGGGGGGGGGGGGCAGGGTAGATTTGTTTGAGGGAGACCAGGTGCCTTCTTATATCTGGGGAAGGTGTTGCTGACAGGGACCCCTTTGGTTAATAACAAGCAAGGCAAGGCCGCCTCATAAGAATTCTCGAATCGCCCCAGCCCGCCTTTGTAGTTTACTTTGACGCCGGTTCCTGTGTCCTCATGTTTGTGCATCTGAGGAAGCACCATTGATCTGTTGCCATGTGCAACTGTTGATATGGTGAAGCTGTATAAAAATTCTGGAATGGGGCTCCGCATGCCAGGGCCCTCCCTCGCTATACTTTTATACAAATACTTTCATGCTGAAATACACCAGCAGTGCCTAGAAGCTGTGGTACCTCTGGGGCGGGGCCTCTGCTACTCGCTAATCTGTTACGATGCCAAGGGGCTTAGCTAGCATGGGCTACAGAACAATAAGGTCTGACAAATAAAAACACAAACCGTTTAGAATATTGTTTTATAAGATATAATTGAGATGCAATAAACTGTACTTTATTACCTATCAGTCATCTAGGGGGAGCACTTTCCTCTGAGATATCCCTAAGATAGCTATAATCATTTCCGGCTTATCGTCTTCATTAATCTCACAGCCTACTCCTCTTTCATCTCTAACCGTAGGTGTCCACTCCCCTTACAACATCTTCAAACATCTAAATCTATAATCAGATTATTACTGCTGTTCCCATTACATGAATATCTGTTTTTTTCAGAGTCAGTGAACCTGTATTATAACAGTACAAGGATTTTTTCCCCCCAATTGTCATTTTAAACTTGCGTGCTGAAATAATCATGTTCAGAAATAATCCCAATTAAGTCTCAAATGCCGCAGTTGTGGATTCGGGCCCCTCGCCGTTTTGGTTAATAATGAGTGGCGTCTCTGCTCCGTGTGGGTGTTTTTAATTCACATGTAGATATGAGGGTTTTAATTTCGTGAACCTCGTTTCCAAGAGTCATTGTATTGTGATTAAAGAAGATATCTGTTTCACCTGAAGAAGGGATTTGGGATCTAGTCCAACCACAAAAAAATATTCATTATATATTTTAAATATATGTATTTATATATTTATATTATTTATATATCTTGTGTGATAAGGCTGGAGTTAATGGTAAGAGTTAACATATTAAAACAATTTACAGCTGTTAATTTTTTATAATAAGGAAGACAATTCAAAAGACTGAACATGATGTGTATGGAGAGACTAATTTATCACGATGTAGTGAAATAAACAGGACAAAGAAGCTGAGAGTAGGTGCAGAGACCCGCACAGCACGACCTGAGGAGTGCACTCCAGCCCCCCAACACCAACAGCAGCCCCCCGCCGCCGTGAACCCCCCACCGCGTCGTGTTAATCAGCTCCCCGTGGGCTTCAGATGGGCCCACCCACTCGCGTCTTCCTCCATCACTTCCTCTACACTGTATTCTGGGACCTTCTGTCTACGTTTGACAGTCACATCCTGCACATTTTAGGGTCACCTTCCAAATAATGGGCGACCGCTTATTCAGGAGCAATTTTGGGAATTTTTAAGGTGGGGGTCATAAGAAGCCCATAATTCATACAGGGAGGCCATATGGGCATATGTGCAGCTCAGAGAGCGATGTCTCCGTGCCTCTGATTGGCCATATGGGGGCAGTGTGCGGCTCAGAGGGCGATGCCTCCGTGCCTGTGATTGGCCATATGGGGGGGCAGTGCGCGGCTCAGAGGGTGCTGTAATTGAGCCTTAAGAGACAGGCCAGACAAGGCCAAAATTAAAATTGAAATTAAGCCCGAACCGGACGGAACCCGTGATTTAATTAGCGATTTTTTAAAAACTCAGTTCAGTGACTACTATATGTGTATGAAAAACTAATTGAGCACTATCGTACACTGAAATCTGAACTTCACCATACATTAATCCATAGATAAGACTGGGAATATATTAACTGAATCCAAAATTTATTCTAACAAAAATAATATAGAGCATACACCTAATAAACCACAGAACAATTCTCTAGCAACCTGAACATGGTAAAGTGATTGTACTTTTACCTGCACATTTTAAGTGCTGCGTTTGCAAACGGCGCTCGACCGCGTTTTTTACCCTTAGTAACATGCTTCCGGAAAGTCCCATGTACACAAGGGTCAAATTAGCAGAGAACGATGACGCATAACACTACTATCACAGAAGTTAAATAAACTGTATTCCCATAATAAAAACATTAGGGATCTAATAATAGGACCTTTCTGTGAACAGTCTCTAACCATTAAATAGGTGGGTAATTCACTTACTAAACCGATATTTTTCAGCACTGCGAATGTGACGTTTTCCTTGGGTTTCACGTGTCTGTGTTTGTGGGCGTATACGCAGGCACTTTGGGCCACCTCTGATTGGTGAGCATGACTGGCACGCGAGGAGCACAGCACTTCTGAGACTGTCACACAAGGAGGACGGAATGAATTTGTAAAACCATTCTTACGACAGTTTTAAACCCTGGGTCAGACGTGCTGTATTATGCATAATGTGAAACCGATAAATCGCTCAGTCTTAGCGCTCATTTACCGCACAAGCCGGAGCGCAAGCCCGAACCCAATCTCTAAAATGATAGAGATTAAGCCCGAACCCGACGGAACCCATCGGGTCCCATCGGGTCCCGTCGGGTCCTGTCGGGTACTGTCGGGTTCAGGCAAAGATCTTCAGCTCTAATATGGGATAGAGTGTGTGGCTCAGAGGGCGATGCCAATGACCTCCTTTGGACGAAGAACAACTAAGAGTAGGAGCTCTGTTCCTGTAATTGGAAGGTCGCCGGGTTGAGCCCAGCCTCTGTGTGACTGTGGGCCCTTGAGCAAGGCCCTTAACCCCCAGTTCCCTGGGCACCGCGTGAGGTGGCTGCCCTTCACCGCCAAGCTTGCTCTCATGGAGACCAAGGTTGGGGGAGGTGAGAAGGGAATTTCCCCATGGGGATCAATAAAAGTATCTTAAAAAAATATACCTGCATTACCCAAAACTCACGTAGCCGCCATTTTGAGGGCAAAAACACTGGAAACACTACAGTTATTATGATGCTGGTCACCAAAAATCATCTCCCTTTGTTCCCCACTCCAGCCATGCTGGTGTGTCCTGAGAAGGGACCTATTCAATGCTCGTCACTACAGACCAATCAGGTTTCTTGTGGTATCTCCTCACCGCCTCTCGGCACCCGCACAGTCACCCGCTACATCCCAACCCGCGCATGCCTTCCCATTGTCGCCCGCATTTCTCTCTGAGTACCCGTCATATAGACCCAAGGCACCATATGTGTTCTGGTTGGATGAAATTAAACAGTGCAAGAGAGTAATAAGCATCAAGAAATAAATAAATAAATGGAAATAAATGGAAATAAATTGTCACAGTGGTAAGAATGTCAGAGAAAGTATCGCACAGAATTTCGTAGTCAATGAATAGACATTAAATAAGATTTATATTGAGATGGACTTTATTGATCTCTGGGAGAAATTCTGCTGCATACAGCAGCAATGTAAAGCACGGACGACCATACATATAATGCAGGCCAGGTGCGTGTACAGTGCACACAAATAAATAAGTGCAATAAGTAATCGTAGTGTATACAGTACATAAATAACATATCCCGAGTAAGAGAAAATTGTGATACTTGAAATAAATATTTAAGGATAGTTGCACAATGAACGAATGAATGTTCTGTGAATGTGAAGTGTACCTGAGCAGCTCAGATTCATCCCCAGATCCTCAGATCGAACTCCCCAGATAAGCAGTAAGTTCTTCTTTTTCCTACCATGAAACTGGTACAGGCAGACATGCAACCTTTGAAAATCTAAAACTCATTTCAGGGAGCAGCCCCCCCCCCCCCCACAAAGAAAAAGAAAAACTGTGGAAATATCAGATTATGATTTCCAGAAGATCATGGATCATCTGATGAGTCAGGAAGAAGAAAACTGATTTCTGGAAGAGGTGTGATTTCTGGTTTCAGGTCACTGAGGAATGAAGTCATCCAACGTGACCTTCAGTCCCTCTGAAGATCAAGCAGCTCTTCCTCCAGCACAGTGTCATGTGCTGCTTTACGGGATAACGTCAAGGAGGAACCTTCAGCACGCGAGACGTGTTTCATTTTAGATCGTTAAAGATATCCAGAAATACCCCATGCTTGTGGGTATGCTAGCGTTCCTGGCCCACTGTAGCTCTCTTGAGAGGTGAGGAGCGCGGTCGGCTTACAGTGTGGCAGTAGAACCCTGTACCGCACTTTGATTTCCGAAGAAGGGCTATGCCACATCCTATGCATATACCAGATGTGCCCCTTTGGCAAGCGGCATAATGACATGGTACGGAAGAAATTTGCGTGCAAGGAAGGCGCTGAGATAATCCTGCTTAAAGCAGCAGAATGCTGACAATCCTCAGATGTGTGATAGGAGACCTATTGTTGCTTGTTTACTTCCTGCTAGTCACAGCCAAACAATGTTCCTACCCCGCTCCTCATTCTGTAATGGCACCCAATGGAACAATACAGCACCCTGGGCCTATTAAAGGCCGTTTACTCATCTGAAATGTATCATGTCATTGGCACTCCATGGAATTGGTACCGAAGGTCACAACGAATCTGGCCAGCTCGGCTACACTCTAAGCCTCTGTCCAGTGTCTGGATTATTAATGATCTTGTTTTTTTTTTTGCTCTAGAAGCTAAATTGCTACCTGAAGGTGCCTTTTCAGCTCAAAATGATGTGTATAGCCAAGTCTCTTTTTTCCGTTTTGGATGTGGGCACAACACCGTCCAATAAAAAATCCAAAATTGGAAAGTATCACCACAATCTCAAGGGGGTGAGCAATCTACCATTACTTGTGATCTGGGAGCCTTCTGAACTTGGGATGATTTTTGTATGAAAACACATCAGAGGCGTGTTAATGAGCAATACATCCATCTTTCATGACTGCTTACCCCATACGAAGTCATGATGAACCTGGAGCCTACCCCTGGAATCACATGGCACATGGCAAGGGACAACCTGGAATGGCGTGCCAGCCTCCTCCAGCAGTTTAATGACAGTGGCTCTCCTCTCTGAATGTTTTTGGGTGTAGCAAATATGGGAAGATCTCCATGGCAGAGTCTACACACATACACAATCAAGGCTGCAATCCTGAAGGCATGAGGCCACAGTGATGCCCCCTGATCCCACATGTCACCTTACAAATAAAACATATATATATATATATATATTTTTTTTTTCTTTCATTTTTAACTGCATGAAAGTTTAAATAACAAGCAACACATATGGGAATAAAATTAGGGAATATTCCAGCGCTGATCACGTAAGGTTGAATCTGGAGGGAGAGTATTACAGTTCGATCTGCATGTTCTGCAGCGTTCAGCATGTTTAAATGATACTGAAAATATTTCACGCTAAACATTTCCCAGCATCGGAAGATAACTGTCCCTCGCCACCTGGCAAATGTGATAAAGACTTGAGCGGTTTCCAATGGAGCGAGCAGAAAATGAACCTGTTATTCGATTACAAATGCGCAAGGAAGCTTCATTTGTCGAATCACATCTGCCATCCCGGCCGTCGTTATGCAAGAGCCTCTGATCATTTAATACTGCAAAAAAAATAAAAAATCATATGAAAAATGTAATGCAGAACTCTCTAAATGAGGTTACCGAAATTACAATGTAGTAATGAGTGCCATAGTCATCATAAGGCAAATATATAGCATATTACATTTTGAATTAGCGTCCGGTTTCAGGGGGAGGTACATTGGCTAGAATGGTTACCTCACAGCTCAGGAGAGAGAGGTCTGAGTCGCTGTGTGCAGTGTACATGTTCTGCCTGTGTCATGGGGTGTCTTCTGGGTTTTCTGGTGTCCACCTAAAAAAACAAACGTAAAGCCACGTGCAATACCGTGAAAAACCGTACTAAGATGAATTTGGAGTTGCCTGTAGGTGTGAGTGTTGTGTGTGCCCTTCAGTGGGTTGGCCTAATCCTGGGTTATTCTCTTTAAGCCTAAAGCTTCCCGGATAGGTTCTAGACCCCCGCAAGCCTGCATGGGACCAATGGGTATGGAAGGTGGACGGGTCATATTTTGCAAACAGAATGCGATTTCAGATTTGTAGGTCACACTTTGACACCACTCAAAATAATATATTTTCAATGACTCATTTTCTTCAGAAGGCACTATTTTTGAGTCTTGTACTGCAGAATAACCAAGGTATTATAATTAAATCACGCTCCCAAAAGCCCATATGAATAGTTTGGCCTGGAAAAGAAAAATCTGGAAGCCATGCATGCTGGAAGTATTTGTGCTCTGATTCATCGCCCTCAAAGCTGTGATCTGTATGCAAACGGGCTAAATTTAGACATGCATTGACTGAAGTTTCTCGTCCCGAGTTTCTCTTTTGTCTTTCGCTGTTGGTGTTGTTGTTACCGGGTTTGGATGGGTCGCGTTGGAAGAAGGCATTCCGTAATTAAGAAACATGTTTTCAAGATTCCAGTGCTGAATTCCCGTGTGTCCCGAGGGAGTGGGAAACGTGGTGTTTGGAAATCGACCCTTTCCCAATGTCCGTTTGGGGCCTGAGAATTCTGATGGGCCTGTATTTTTTTTTACTTAAGATTCAACAGCCCTAAACAGCCATTTGTCAATTGATGTAATTCAAAAAAGCCATAAGAATGTGTGGTGACGCTAATCATTGATTTGGAAATTGCACAGTCCATCAATGAAATGAAATGCGCATCTATTGATTAAAGCTCATTTTATATGTGGAGAAAAGCATGGCTCATTGC
>JAODKN010000104.1:18334243-18355254 GCA_026774425.1 Petrocephalus zakoni | reverse complement strand
CCGACACCCCCCGCTAATTATGGCTTTCATGTCAAGAGGGGCTGACATGTCTGTGTGGGTGCATGCTCCGTACAATGATTCTTTATCTCGGGGCCGCCGCTCTGCGATGCACTGTCCACCCACCTGGTACCGGCTTCCCATAAAGCCGACCACAGAGGCATCTGACTGCCTCACTGCCTCCATTATTGTCACCCGGAACGTCGGTGAATAACAGCGATTCAGACTGATTGCAGATGTTTAAAATAAATGGGTCAAATCTCGCCCGTCTCCCTTAATTAGTGCCGTCGCGCTGGATCTGTCGGCCGGATTATCAACAAATAATGTCACAGAGAGGCTGTGAGACTCGGCGGCACGCCGGATAATTGCCAGCACTGTCGCTCCATCATCTTTCCAGTGCAGAACTGTCTGTGCATTCTCTCCCGCAGAAGCCGGAGCTGCCCTATCCCCAGCACACAGCGACCCCGTGGGTACCCTGGCTTACATGTAGCCTTATTCCGTACGAGGCCCCTCACTGGGACTTCAGTGCAACTACATGACCTGCACATTATAATGAACTTAATGAGCGCTTGTGTGCTGCGTGTGGAGATGCTCTGGGGGTCTTATTCCAGACCCTTTATGGAAAATGCGCATTACTTAAAATTACAGAGAGAGAACACAATATAAAATTAAGACATTAGACGTTTATTTAGAGATTTGACAGGAGTTGACCAGGGGATGAATGGTTTGATTGGCAACACAGTGGGGATGTTCTTACAATGTTTAGAGAACTATGGTATTAACAAAATGCACAAAGAATAGCACAGGGTACAGCTGAAATAGGTTAGCATCTGATTGGCCGGTATCCTACCTCGTGTGCTTCGGCCCAGGCTTGTTGTGACCTTGTACTTGATGTATGGATGGATGGATGGAATGCAGTTTACATGAGAATATCCAAACAATCACTGCGTTTCAATCCAGTGCCCTAATTTGCAAACATGAATGAGAAGGAGCACTGAGTATAAACAATATTTTAATAATCCAATAATTCCCATGCAAAATCATTCCACAAATACAGGCAATTAAAGTAAAACTCAACAATTTCTACAAAATTTCACAGTCTGTTAATTATTCATCACATGCACACTGTTAAATAGACATTTAATTGATTGCCTTTCTGATAAACAAAGAACATCTCCATAGTCAAGTGCTGGGCTCCCTGCATTGCTGTAGACTACATTACCCAGCAGCACTATGTGTATGCAGCGGCACTTCCTGCTGAGTCAGTTGCCTGCTTGCATTTTCAATACATTATTATTAGCAATCCGTTAGATGTGTGCACCAGTCCCCTAGCTCACACTGCTTTTACAAGGTTCAGATGTGTCCTTGTGTTTATGTCTCACTTAAAATGTTTATTTTGTTGGATTGTTCAGACAAACAAAAGTCCTTGTCACATATAGATACATATATTTATATTTTTCAAAAGACTGTAAGACTGCATTCAACGACTTTGTGTTTTCAGGAAACCTTGGGAAAAGCTACCTGGATCCATATTGAAATTTCACATGGAGACCCTCAGTCATTATTACAACAACAGGCTGGACCTTCAGGAGGTCTGTCCATTTTCAATAACTGTTTATGCTGTACAGGGATTGCATTGAGCAAGGAGGCAATCCCAGGAAACCTCAGGGCGGGGGACTTCCTAAACACGATGCCAGTCCATCACGAGCCACAAATATTACTGGCAATCCAGGGATACCAATTCACCTAAAAAGCATGATTTTCAGGCTGTGGGAGGAAACAGAAAACCTAGAGAAACCTCAGGCGACCTCAACGAAAATGTGACACTCAGGCACAGACTGGAGTCTAAAGATAGGTGGTTAATGAAAACTGGTGTCTCTAAATTGCCGTGAGTGTGTGTCTGTGTGTGTGCATCTATATGCCATGACATGGGCTGGAAATCCATGCAGGGTATTTCTTTGAGGCCCAGCGTACGCTCCAGACCCCATTTTTCTGAATAAACAGTTAACTGGATGGGTGATAGGAACTCGTAATGACATTTACCCTTTATTAAATTCTTATCGATCACGGGGTAGAGTGATCCCTAAGACCCCGATGATCCCTAAGACCCCGAGCGGGATAAGTGGTTAGACGATGGATGGATGGATGTTCAGTGATTTACAAGCACTGATACCCTTTCTCTTACAGGATTATTCAGTCTTTCTGCCGGCAGACTAATCCAGTGAGTCACGGGTCGCTCATTAGTCTCCACGTTGCCCTCCTGCCTTCCCTCATGGGTTCTGTGGTGCTCGAAATACCGTCTAAATGCTACAACCTTTCGTCACTGCATTAGTCTTGGTTCTGTGACGCGTTTGCGCTGCACAATGCTTTGTTATTTTACTACAGGTAAACAACAAAGAAGAAAAAAGGCAGTAAAATTTAATTAAAGTGCTGAGGGTCATTAATGAACGACGGATACGTTTTTTTTTATCGTCCTGGACGTGCATCACTCGGTGTTACCGTCCCTTTAAATGTGTTTTTAATTATTGTTTTTCATCTGATAAGAACCTTTTCCTCATTCCGTTCTCTAACAATCCGAGTCATTAACTCTGTTAAATAAGACTTTCTCGGTTGTGCTCATTGAGACTGCAGTTTGCTCCTGGCCTGCTTTGTTCTGACTTATTATACTCTGCTCAAAGAAGCCGGGACGTCTTTGAACCCAGCTGATCTACGAGATTTAAATGAGTTTGTAATGGTGCTTCTGTGCAGCGTGACAGCATACTGCAACTGGCAAAGCAAGCAAATTAACAACAAAAGGCGGCACATAAAGTTACAAATCGCCAGTTAGTGGTGATAAATTAGCATGGGTGTCAATTAAGGTTCCATGTCTTTGGCATGGCTTGCATAACACTTAGATATCACATTGCTATTGGAATGCTATTTAAATGCTATTCAAATGAGCAGTATGAAATACTTGTTTGTGATTTCTAATAATGAATATTTTTGGCAGGTGATGTTGCAGGAGTAGGGGAATGATTCTGATTTCAAAACTGCTTTCTCTATCAAAATATTTTGTTGACATATGTTTTAGTGGGTATTGACCAATGATGGATTTGATCAGGGTGGTGAGGTGGCTATACCTCTCACCTTCATGTGTGGGGTCTGCATGCCTGTAATCTGCATGTTCTCTGTCGCTTGTGCGATTTTCCTCCCATAGTCTAAAGATCTGCATCTCTAAATTGCTTGTAGTGTGTGTATATATGTGCTCTGCGATGGTATCATTTCCAGGGTGAACTCCAGCTTCTGCCCTATACTGCCGTTCGACTGGTTCCAGCCCCTCCCGAAACTCTAACAGGACACCAGTTCAATTCCTGTGGGGGCGGCAGAGTGGTTTTACTGTGGGACCATGAGCAAGACACTTAACCCCATTTGCTCCAAAGACGCAACTGTACGTTTGGATAAAAGTGTTTTTTAAACTAAATGTAAATGTATTTCATCAAGCAAATTATCTCTGAGTTTGTCAATGCTTCTCCTACACTCCCTCAATTTTCATTTTTGCTGTAAGAAATTACAGTTAATTACGAAGTTACATCCATTATGTGATCAGTTCTGGGAACTGCAGCACACGGCAGTGTCCTTGCAGTGTCCCTACCAACGTTTTATTTTGAGGAGGCCGGATCTGTACTAGATTTGACTTGAAAGGTGCTGTTCACAGCATGCTATCGTTAAGATGTACCTCACACCATCCGCTTTTCAAGCCCCATCTTCAAGACAGCCTTTTGCTCTCTTTTTGGGATTTAAGAACAACCAAACGGCTGCATGCTATGATGTAGACATCAGAGGACCCAAGCTGAAAATGGAAGTTGCTGAATGCTGTTTCACTGCATTCCGAGGGCTATCGGATCAGACCGTGCAGGCCTGGTTTGTTCAAACTTATGGGTTATGCCCTGACAAAGCATGTGTGTGTTTTAGGGACGGGAAATCTGCACAAAGGATGGACAGCTGCTGAAATGACCTTTTGAGGGAAAGAAAAGAAATCAAATTCGGCTGCGATTCATCACGCTGAAATATGAAACAATGGCATATATCTGCAGTTTGCACAGAGCTCAGGTAAAGGTTTTGAAGAAAAACACAAGACGAGCATCTTTCTATTGGAATCTAATAACTGCTTTATTTAGCTGATAAAAAAATCTCATAACTCCAATATTTTATAATATTTCCCATATAACTACATCTGGAACTCCATTTTATTCTCATAAATGCAATTTAGCAGTTCATCTAATAGCTTTTTATTCTGACTCTTAATAAATTATATTTGATTCCTTGTTACAAGTATTGCATGATTGCAATGCAAACATTGTGCAGTATTTACCATAAGTTCCCTAAATGACATGAACTCGACATAATGAATTTTGCTTCCAATCTACAGTAGTAACTCAGTGGACATACACAAACTTATAATTGCTTTGTCAACTGTAAAAAAAAAAAAAACGTACTAGAGAAATGTCAGAAAAATGATTAAAAAAGAAGAATTGATTCGCCAGTGTGCTCAGCCATGCCCAGCATTAGAGAGGCTGAGTGACCACTGGTGGCCGAGTGGAAGGAGACAGGCCGGTGGTTGAGTAAGGGATTAAGTTCACGGGCAAACACCCAGGTGAGCCTTCGTCCATGGAAAGGGGAGCTGGGACATCTCCCAGACAGCAGTGCGGTGCGCGGACGGAGCAGAAGTGCTGTGTCTGTCTGCGTTTATCACACTGTCACCGTCTCGAAAAGGTTCCGCAAAAGGTTGCTCAGGTGAATCCACCAGTTTGATTGCCTACAGAAACTATGTCGATTGGAGAAAATACACTGAAAGTCACTCATTTAAGGTTCTAACAGTGGTCCTCTCTGTCTCGTCTCGCGGAAGTTATGGAAAAAGAAAATGTTAAATGTTCATTGACCAAGACTATACCCATGACCGAATCTACCCAAAGCTCCCTCTGGCTTGTAAAAGGATGTCTTCGGTACTCGGTCGTATTAATTTACTGACTCAATAAAAACAGAATATAGCATTTTTTCAGTCACTAATCACTAAAGGTTCCTTTTCTTTTCTGTAAGCTAGATAATACAGAAGCGTAACCTGTTTTGAGTATATTGATTGAACCTTTTATATACTCTTAGGGGAATCCTTAATTCTGTGCTCTGTAATTCATTCTCTGTCCTCCACTATGCCTCAATGGGCTGTTTTTTAACCTTTAAATTGCATCATCTTGGTGACTTCTTTGCATTATTATTAATATTAGAAGCAGTGCAGTTCATAGCAGCATCCAGGGGCGACATTGCTACGCAGTGCCATCTCCCGTCCGGGTTGCTAGGCTTTCTGATGGATGCTCTTTGTTGCGATGCAAGAGTCCATCATCTTGCTGCAGGTTGTCTTCTGCTTATATAATGTAGGTTTTTGATGCATTGATATTAACATATCCAAAGTTTTTAGTTTGATAACGCTAAACTGATCAGCCACAAAAAAAATTAGAGGAAGCCAATGATAACCAGCAACCAGTAACTTTAGTTATGTACATTTAGCTTCAGTATGGTTTTTGGCTCTGAAACCCTTAAAACATACCTAGAGAGCTAATATTTATAACTTGTCAGATTTAAGTTAGTCTGGGTTACAAGTGAATGAAGATAAAGACTATTTAAAGCAGGCACCTTAAATCCAACACGTTATCTGGCTAAGAAATTCTGCTTTGTGATACAGGCCCCTTTTCGCCGCTTAGTTCAGGGTACCCAAGTTCAAAGGGACTTTTTCTTTAATCACTTACATTTAGCCCAGACTACCTTAAATCCAACAAGTTATAGACCAATCACGTCTTGTGTTTACATGTAGTCAGCCAGAAGCAGGTCAGATAGACTGTTACAGATAAGCTCACAACAGACAAGAACAAATATGTACGATTATAGGGTTTACAAATGTTTTTGACCATTATATACTTTACCCGTGAAAAAATGGTAGTGGATTGACAGCTAGCAGACCTAAATTTTGCAGAACCTAATTGGTCCACTAACATAGGGTGACCAGATAATCCATGTCATCCCGGACGCTTTGAGCTAATTCAGGTTTTACATGCTACTTTAAACCTGAAAGGATCCTTTGCTTGGCTAAATAGTTTGTTTCTTCTTACGCTTTGACCGCTGTGTTTCCTCTCCTTGACTCATCCAGCCGTTTCGCATTAACATCCAGGTCCTTTTCATTGAAATTGTAGTTTGCAAATCCCGTCCTAGCTCAAAGTGTCTGGGATGGCACGAATTATCTGGTCACCCTAACTAACAGTTTTCAAAGTTAGTGGAAACACTAATCCATTAACAAAAAGAAGTTAGCTTTGCCAATTAGCAGTTAGTGGATTAGCAGAACCGTGCCCATGACTGAAAACAAGATCAGCTTATCATATTTCTCCTTGGCTTCACAGATATGTGCCTTTTGTGCATTTGTGTATTTTTTCTTACCTTTACAAAGTTTCAAAGGATTATGGAACTCAGAATGAATGTGGAAGTGGCTATTGAGTATTTCGCTCCTCAAAACTGAGCTCCCCTTGTGTTACTTGATGACTTGTTCGTGACAGCATGTTCTCGGATTCATAGATGTTACGCTAGACGGTGGTTTTTTAAACATATGTTGATCGATCGATATATAGAAATTGATAGATAGATAGATAGATAGATAGATCTGAATTATGACTTCATAAATGATCATAGCAAAGTAGAAGCGTAGCCTCAAAAATGATTCATGAAGTAAAAAGCCATTTCATTTAACTGATGCATAATAATATTTACTATTTGAAACATACATATGAGTTGTTTTAATAGTGTGACATATCATTTGTGCTGTGTTGGACTTGTTAGAAAATGAAACACAGTTTTTCCGCATTCACATTGTGCTTAGGAAACTTTGTTCTGGGGCTATAAAGGAAACAGAAACATGATAGGCGACAGGAGCCTTAAAATCTATTTAGAACATCCTCATGTAGCATTTTGAACGGCTCCGAAATCGTGGCCGCGCTCTGATCTATTTCGAGGCTCCGCTCCCGTCTTAGTGATTTTTCCCGCTGTCAATCAGAGCCGTCAGTTTTAGTAGCATATTAATCATCCCGGCGTCCCTTCAAATTTAAGCCAGTGCTCCTCGTGCTGATGAATTATAAATATATGTTCTTCTTGAAATGACATCCAGGTTTAATTTATGAGTATACCCTACCCGCTCAGGCCCTCAAGGAGACCGGCAGTGTTTACCAGCTGCTGGGAGGGCTCTCTCCCGTGTCTGAGGCATGTTTTCTGCAGTGGTTGAGTATCCTGTGTCTTTTTCGTGCTTACAGGCCCGTCGCTCTTACAGTGGAGCCATGAGACGAAAGTTGGGACTAATGCACAGTTTGGTCGAGAAATAACTTGACTTGCTTGCCGGCTTGCGCCTGCTAGGCCTGAATCAGACGGATGCATATTTCTCACCGATAAGAAGTGCAAAGCCCAGAAGGTGAACGTCTTTATCTATCGGGGGCAAGATCCCTGCCACTGCCCCCCTGCGGGGAGAATAACCCCAGCCTTAGGAAGGGGAGATCTCAGTTTCTAGATAAAAATGAGGTCACTGTGACACAAAGCTGAGACTTAGCGCTTTTCTTCACATTTAATCAGATTTTATCCCATTTTCCCATGACAGATTGCCTTTGAAAATCCCATAGACTTCTCAGCTGGATCTAAAAAATAGATCTCTACAGGATCTTCAATAAATTAAATGTTATCCTCTCTCCAAGTGTCTCAGGACATCTGGAAATGAGATTATTGTAAGATCCCATGGCTTGCTGATTTTTTTTTTTTGTGTGTGTTAGCAATTCATATTTTGAATTTCCATTTTTAGGGTGTGTGTCTTTGGTGGCATGTTTTAGGGAAAAATTCAGGCAAGAGTGATCCTTTGCTGTGTTAAAAATTAGATGCAAGGTTATGTGTCATTCGAGAGTACAGAAATAAAATAAGAGCTTTTAGTGATAACATTCATTTCTCTGAAGAGAAATTCCAGCTAGTGGTAGGGCTGTATATTCTTATGCATTTTAATGAACATCGTCATTAGCTGAACATCTGAGTGAAATCACACTGTCTTCCTAAGGACTGCATAACCTGCCCAGTTCGTAGCTGACTACCAGGATAATGCTCTGCCAAGGTGACGAGCTGATGACATTTCACACACTCCAGTACCTGTGGCTGACTCACAGGACAGGCACAGATTTATAAGAACTGCACCCATAACAGGGTATTGCAAAGCATATGAGTGACTCCAAATGTTCAACCACCCATGGTCAATTCCATGATTTTCTTTCTATAAGATCTCCTCTGAAATGGTGGAACCTAAACGTTAGCATCACCCAAATATTAGCAGGTGAATTAGCACCGTGTACCAGATACAGAAGTCAGCACAATCAAAGGTAAATAGATAGATAGATGTTGCTTTTTGTTTTGATTATTCCCGCATTTGTCTGTTTTCTATGGCCAGATCCTATTGTCTGATCAGTGATCCTAGTGCAAATGCTCATGTGTATGTTGTGGCCAGAGAGCTGGAGCACGTACACATCACATAGAAGACGCTCTGGCTGAATCCAGCCGGCCACAAAGGTAGAACTGACCGGTCGTCTGAAAGCAGGTCAGTATCTCCCCTTAGGAGTAAACATCCAGCAAGTGGGTTATCCCCCTCCTCTGCTTTTGCAAGATTTGTGAACCCATCTCAGTTACTCCGCTGCAGGGGCAGATGCCAAATCACACAGCAAATTATCTGGGGGGGCGGTGGCGAGGCGCGGATGTGTCACTCGGGCCCGGCGTATGTACAGAAACCACTTACTGTTTGTTTATCGCTAATACTCTGTTTCCTTTTTAAGAGGGAGCAGCGCCTGCAATGTCAAGGACTTGGGTCAGCGCTCGCTAGCAGGATAATAAATTGGAATAATAAATAGGAATTTCACTTTGTATCCAAGGCATCAAAAATAACAGCAGGTATACTGTACCAGGAGACAGCAGCAGCTTTCTGAGGGTTTAGCTTAAGCAGTAGGTCGGCCCTTTTCTGTGTATGAATGACCTTGAATCCATTTTGAAACACATATTGTAATTTTAGCTAAAGATCTCACAGAACCGCATGCTCAGAATGGTAAGACTGAGGAATTGCAATTGCAATTTTTCGCGCTGGAGAAATGTAGGTTAGACTCATCACTGTACATAAATATGATTCCATGAAGGACATTCAACCCTTCATTAATTTAAATGGTAATCAGGTTTAGTATTAATATTAAATACTGGGCTATTTAATTTCCTTCAGATATTATTCCCTGCCACAGGAGAGGAAAGAAAAAGATAAATTATCACCCCTTGCTCATGAAGAACATTTAAATTGTTTATTGAACACGCCAACATCTGTCCAGAATACAACCCCATCTCTCCCCCCCGTCCCACCCCCGAAATTTGAAACATTGAACCGGGTTGGTTCAGAATGTTTAATGTCCCCCCCCACAATGTTTTATGTTCCTGTGTTGAATATCATTGCTAGTCTCTGCTGGAGTGCCAGACTAATTATCGAGACGGCGTAACCTCATAATGTGCTCCGATAATCCTATTGTAGGGACTGCTGGTGAGATCCTGGAGAATATCATTAAAACAGTTGTCGAGGAAACAGGTTGAGAAAAAGTCAAGACCCTCATTATGTAATAAGGCAGCATCCCCTGCTGTAATGTGCCTCCCCATCCATCCGGCCCTAACTTCTTTAAACCTTCTGGGGCCATTTTTAATGGCACAGTTATTGATTTATTTATCTCACTAAAAAAGGATTTCGGTCAGGATTTAGGATTTCAATTAAGTCCCCTTTTTAATGATCAGAGGATGCTCATTAAGAGTTTATTTCTGCTTTTGTTATATATTACCTACAGCGCAAAAAATGAACTATTCTTTTCGGTTGGACCTATGAAAATCTGGATGCATGCTCTGAGCAGAGCTATTATTTATGCTTTCCGGTTAACCTGAAGTGGGATTTTATCTGATTTGTGTTACATTTACATTTGCACGCGTGTTACATCTGCCATGCTGTTATTTTGGCAGCTTGCGTATGACTTGTGTGGCAGTGGCCTGTAGGAGATCAGGACGCTATGTATTACATGGAATTCTACCGGGCTGCCGAATCGAAAGGTCAATGGGTCAGCTGGGCTGTAATGTCTGCGATTCTTCCTTTTCTGTTGGTCAAAGGGGTCATTTTTCCTTGTGAGAGATGGGTGGATAATGAGATGGACCTCTGTGCCGCGAAGGCACGGCGTTGACCCTTCAGACAGATCTGGGAGCGCAGAGCTTGGCGCGTCTGTAACCCAAATCTGCCCTAGGCTCGCATCAGCCCACACTTCCTGCTGCTCACATTCCCGTGACAGACAGCGCCGCCTGTCTCGTCCTTTGCATACAGTACTTACATGTAGGATTTGATATTCCCTGCAGTGCATTTAGTAATCGATGCGTCGGTTTAGAGCGGAGCCTTGGGGTAACAGTCGGCTTCTCTCTGCTGTCCCTGTTTTGAAGTTAGACTTAAGAGGGGCCCAAATCGGCTTGGGTCGGGAGAATCCATGTAAAGGGCAGCGTATGTAAATGTATTAATCTCGTGTGCGTTTATTTGGTCTCCAGCACGTTTTTTTGTTCGTGTTCTTGGCGGATTTTCGCTTGATAAAAATTCTTTAAAGTCTATATCTGTGTTTCACGCTTGGGATGCATTCTGGACATTTTTTGTTCATTGTACTATTTTTTGTAAACTGTAGATGTAGTAGTGCATGCAAATCCCATTAGGATGGCTGTTTATAACATACTGGAGCCATCATATCTAGCATCAACAGTCTACGTATAAAATAATTTTGAGCACTTCTTCTAATACTTAGCCAAGCAGTGACTGGACTAACTGACCCCATCTGCATGCTGCAGCTGCAGCAGTGTGATTGGCTGTTTGCAGGAGAGCAATGTGATTGGCTGTTTGCAGGAGAGCAGTGTGATTGGCTGTTTGCAGGAGCGACCTGTGATCCAAAGTAAAGTGAATATGTCAATAAATATTTCTGCCTTTCATGGGCTTACGAGATAATTTACGTCTGCAGCCTTGTCCCTTATGCCCTCCACAAGGACTATGTTCAAACTCTATCTTAAAATTTGCTCATATATATCTACAACTTTTTGTAGTGGATTGTTTTTTTATGTGGGTCGCTGTTTCAGAAGTTCAGTGAGCGTGTCGTCCATTGGGTACACATCTTGTCTGGCTTGGTGCAGATTTATCACACAAATTTATAGTTACAGTCCACAGCTGCAGGCTGATTCCAATCTATATGTATCTACAGGTTCAAACCCATGAAGGCTCTTCACCTACCCAGCTCATGTGGAATCAGCTGTAGCTGAGATTGCAATTATCTGAGAGACTGTCACTCTCTGTAATCGAGGTTCCCTCATTCTCCCTCAAGCACATGCATCGTGGGGAAGAGAAACCAACATGTGAAACACTTCAAAAACTATGGACATCGCAGTATGAGAATAATGGGGTATCAGCATTAATGAGCATGGACTATACAGATTCTTATATGTCACCATGGAGAATGCTTTTGAGAGCGTGCTTTGGTCACATGTCCATTTAAAGAACCCTTTAAAGCGGAATCAGCCGACCCTGATAAACAGATTCAGAGGCACGGTGATAAGTGGACATTCAATGGCTCTTGAATGTCATGATGAACAGCGAGCCGTGGCATACCAGGCCTTTGCGGAATGGGAGTTTCTGGCATGAAAATCACAAAACCTAGAGCACCAGCATTCAAATCCAAAGGCTCATTCTGACGATTGGTCTACCCTGAAGTTTGTCCGTTCTAACTTGAATTCATTTATATTGCATTTGTATACATAACTTTACACCTATAAACATCCATCCTAGTCAGGGTGAAGGTTGGACACAGTAAGGGACCCCCTCCTAGAAACAGGTTAACAGAACATAAACAGAAACTGGTCTGCATCTCTAACCTACGTTTCCTGTCTTCCTAAGGCTTATCCAGGATACAGTTACTGGGGAGCCTGGAGTCTGTCACACCCAGCACAGGACACAAGGCTGGGGGACAATTTAGAGAAGCATATAAACACAAAGCATGCAAACACTGTTGTGTTCCTTCAGTTATAACTGATTTGTTGCTTTCATTGTTAAGAACCAACATTTTCCACTCCTACAACACCTGCGATTCCTAGCACCCTGATTTTACGACACGTCACATTCTCTAGAAAATAATGAGACATTCCGTATGACAATGGCATGACTTGACACCAAGGTTATTCTCAAGGTCAAACATCTGTGTGCTGTAAAGAGGGACATCTCCGCTCACGGCCACAGTGAATTCAATCCTTGATTTATTAAATTGCTTTGTATTGTATTCACAGCTTCTGGCAATGCATTCATTCTGCTATTGGGCAGTTTATTTGTTTGACCAAAAAGACCTAAACTTAGAACCCTTTGCACTATCTTGAAACAATGGGGGATTCCATTCATCAATGCCAGCTTGACCTGGCAGCAGGGAAGATGTCACATCTGCATGGATTGTTCATTTTCATTCTCCCTCCTGCTCTCTCTGTACGATTCAAAATACACTTTCCACACTGATGGCCTTTTTATTGCTGTTCACTGTACATTGGGAGCAATTCATTACGACGGAGAAAAAAACAAGATACAGAATCACTCTGGTTTATCCTTAATTGTTTGATACTGTATTTTTGTAAGCTCTACATTTGAATTCGTTGAAATCTCAGGTTTAAAATAAATGGTAAGCCGTGCGTCGTTCAGCCAGCCACGCTTGAATAAATAAATCAATAGAGCAGTTCTTTATAATATATTGTGCTCGTCTGTATTGACGGGCAGTTTTTTTCCTGAGCCCAACCTGTTATACCGTAGTAAGAAATTAGCATTTGTGGCAGATAAATATTGCATACTGTATATTTACGTCATACCCACTAAATTACATTCAAGCTTTGTAAAAACAAAATGAAAAAAAAAACTTTCTTTTTCGTTTTTTGTAGCTTCGTATTTCCAAATCCAAATGTAAATGCTACCCTGCAGAGCGCCACGATGTTGCCTGTGTAATTCTGCGATTGTTTATTCTTATTGTGCCATTTCTTGGAATTAGAGCTTATTTTAAACAGAATCTTGTGCTGCAGGGGGGCTGTAAAATGTGCCATTGGCATGGAAGATGGGTCTCTGTCAAACGTGACTCACAGATTGCAGCCAAAGCTGAAAACAAAAGGGGGTGTCTTTAATTACATATAATTTGGAAAATCATCTGTCTTCTAATTGCATATCCTGGTCAGGTTCACACCCTGAGTTACCTGTGTTGCAGAGGAAGTAAAATTATCATAATTTTTCTTGGAAGGGGGGGCCTCCCAAATAAAGCTTTACCTGTGGCCCCTGAAAAGGTGGAGGCATCCCTGTACCACAGTCACTCAAGAGATGCTGATCAAGCTAAGTGCATGTCAGCGGAACACAGAAAGTGACCAACGCGATGCTGGGTTTGAAGCCGCCACCCCAGAGCTGCCACCAGGTATGTGTAGTTCAGGTCCAGAGAGTGAAAGTCCAGACCAAGAATTTGTTTCGATCAACCAGTTGACTACTCTGTCACTATGACTCTTCGTACTCAACTGGTTGGTTGAAACAAAATCTTGGCCTGGACCTGAACTACCCACTTCAGAAAAGACACCTGGTAAGCGCAGGTCCGGTTATGGGATTCCCAGGTCTGTGCCAGTGCACAGCGGCCACTTCATCCTCCCTAAAAATAAGGCCTGGTGACTAAAGCCCACCTCCGAGTGCCTCAGCCCTGCCCTCTTTGTTATGAAGACATTCTTCTGCTTCATGTACGTACAGTTAGTTGCATTTTCTAGCCCATTAATTACCAAAGACTCCTGATTTTACAGTCTGCCGTCTCTCCTGTCTAATAGGGCTGATAAAAACATCGGCCCATTAATTAGCCGCGCAGGCTGCCCGTCGAAGCCTTTCCCTCTGCCGGAGCTAGATTATATTAAGTGGGTCACTGAATGTAATTATCTCAAAAGGATGGGGAATGTGCCTTAAATGTTAATTTGTAATAAATGTTTTTATGTAAATACATATGCTATTGTGCCGCGGACGCGCTCCTGCGGTTCAGACCGTGATGCTCTGCGGCTGACAGGATTGCAAATCGCTGCACTTGGAAATGTGCAGAGGAAGAGGAAGGCGGTTAACGAGGGTGGCAGGGTGGCTCCGTGGGTAGCGCCGCCACTTCACACCTCCCACCCCGGCTCCGTGTGTGTTCGTATGTTCTCCCCGTGTGGCGTAGGAGTGCTCTGCATACTCCAGGTTTCTCGTGCGGCTAGGGGAAACGCAGTCTTTCATTTGCCCATGGACTGGGTTGCCGTCCTGACTGTCTGGGGCGGGTCACAGGGGCACTGACCTCTGCTGAAAGCTGATTGGTTCCCACAGTGCCTCGTCCCCTGTCATTCGCCGATTCAAAGCATATCATTGGTAATGATAAGGTTATACCCTCTGCATGAATTATGGCCCCTCTTACGCCCCCCGCCTTAAATAAATACTGTAATCGCCTCTAGGGGGTGTTCCCCAGCCCTATGCTTCCCTGGATGGGTTCTGGGGCTCCTCACTGACCTTATACTGGATAAACAGTAGGAAAATGGATGGCTAATACGACAGGAGACATGCTGGGCAAAGATGCCGACTCTAATCTGCCTCTGATTCAGCTTATAAGGGAGTTCCCCTCGCTGTAAGCCTGAGCACTCAACCTGAATCGCTCCAGTACAATAGACAGCAACACCAAAATACAGAAGTGTTCCTTTGGGGTTATGTGTGGCTCAGCGCATTAGGCCTCTCTGCCGGTAACAGGATGGCTGTCAGTTTGGATGCCATTCTTGGTGGAAAGAGTCACAACCCGAAATAATGCAGAGAGCTGATCCTGCACTTCGCTCTCAATTGTGTATATATATATATATATATGTGTGTGTGTGTGTATGCCTCAAAGGAGAACAAGAATAAGAATTGAAGTGTAGCTATATTTGTGACAGATATGGCTTCTTTTACATACACCTTCCCCTATAGAACTGTTTGCAATTACACAAGCAAGTGGAATTTTGTTCTGGCTATACGAATTCCACACACTCCATTCCATTTCAGCACTGTGACTATACTCCATGACTGGAGTAGGCCAGGTGAAGCCGCCAGTGCTAAATGTCGCAGGACGCCGCGGCTCAGAGTGTGCACCCCCTGAGTGAAGCACGCCTACCAGAGAGTTGTGCTACATCTCTAGTTGGCGGGAGGATTTGTGCTCATTACGGGTCTTCCGCAAATTCAATAGCCGCGTCATTAAATTACCTGGTCGAGGGACTAAGATCTCATCACAAAGTCACGTCAAACCAGTTCGCGATCTGGAGTTAATGAAGAGGCGACGAACTTGAAGGGCAAGACTGCGTAGCGATATGTGAAGTACAGTCCTTAAACAAATTTATGCACATGCAAAGTTCTGTCTCCAAAGCGGGATTAAACCGACCCAGTGTAATGGCATTCTATCTGAAATTTAAACCACAAGGCTATCAAAACTTATCCCACATTTGATTATTTCTCTTTCTTGAAAAAAGAGAGGGAAATTTTAATAGGCTGAGCTCCACAGGGAGACTTGGTCCAAATATAAAGGCACATGAGGTGCATGGTCCCTTTAAGATATAACTAACCTTTACATCCACAACATCGTCTGAAAAACAAAAGTGGCCGAAGTTGAGTCAGTTTTGTTGTTAAATTTGTATGCTCCTACTTAAGACTTTTAAAATAAGTAATTATAAAATGATTCCTTGCACGTTGCCTTTTATTATAAAACATTATTATTTTAATAATAGCCAGTTTGGTACTGTAAGTGATTTCTGGCAATGAAAGCCTACCCCCAGAGCTAAAAACGGCTTGCCACACACCTGTTTTTCTCTGACCTTAGTCCTAGGGGAAAGAGGTGCATGCAGGGTTTCACTTCAGTCGAATGCACTCGACTGAACAAATTATTACCCTAATTGAACTCATTTAGCCTACTCTCTCTGTTCAGGAGCTTGTTAGAGGCTTAAAGGGCATCGGTAAACTTGAACATTCAATGGCCCGTGGTGTTCTTAACTCAATAACGGCACAGGAATTGGATAGCTACAATCTATAAGAGCTGGGATTGAGCCTTGGCTGGGCAGCACTGCTCAGTGGTCCTTATGCGTCCTTATCTTGCTAACCTTTGAATTGCTGCGGAATGCTTAGATCGACAGCAATGCCCATTTACTTTGAGTTTAAATTATCAGTAAGGAGAATTAGAACAAACTGCAATTCAGCTCAGATGTATTCTTAGAATAGTTGCGTTTTCTTCAAATTCCTCTTGTTGGGAGATCGGATGGTTTTTGTATAGCCCACCATGCTCTCCATATGACACATGATCTCAGAAAAAAGGGGTACCAGTCTGTACCTTTGCTTGTCACTGGGGCTGTACCCTCAAGGATACAATTACGTACAGCTAGGGTACAATTTGCAGACCCTAGAGGGTACATGGCAGACCCTTGCGGGTACATGGCAGACCCTTGAGGATACATGGCAGACCCTTGCAGGTACATGGCAGACCCTTGAGGGTACATGGCAGACCCTTGCGGGTACAGCCCCAGTGAGAAGCAAAGGTACAAATTGGTACCCATCCTTTTACAAAAGGTGACAGCAGGACTGTGGGTCAGATTGGGGGCTAAGGCAGGACCCAGCACCCCAGTGGTAGCTGAGGTTAAGGGCCCACTGTTGATGTGATTATCCAGCCAGGCATGCACTTCAAATCCACGAGCATGACCTCGATGTCACACAGAGCTTGTTATACCTTCTTGCAAATGAGCCAAGGTGACATTTTTGCTTTGGCGGACCCTGCGAGGGAACCATGCTGTGGGGGTGAGCAGAATCTCGAGAATTTACAGAAGCGAACATAGAGATACCTTAATTTATAGCCTGGTGACACCGGACATCACAAGCGATGGGCAATGCACTGTTCACTCTGTCAAATTTTATATTCCATTTTATATTATGAATTTGGGATAATAAATAGGTATGAAACGTTAGAGTAAACAAAAAAAAGTGTGGTAACCTTTCAGAAAATGTATTTATATTGTACAATGACAATAAAGTTGACTTTGACTATAATTTGAAACAGACAGCATCATGTCATGTCAGCAATCATCTATGTGTGGGAAACGCATCAAAGTCACAGAAGCAATACCCTACTAGTTTTTATCTTAAACCAGTAAATAACACCTTGAGATGGTAAAAAAATCAATAACCAGAAATCCAGTACAGGGTCACTGTGAGCCAGGGGTGTATACAGAATCAGGACCACAGGAGTCTTGATTCCAGCTGAAAGCTGATTGGCCCCAAGGATGCCTCCTCCCCTATCACTCATCGATTCAAAGCATATCACTGGCCAACAATAATGTTTATCCCTCCTTATGAATTATTGCCTTTTTTATATTCCACTGCTGTAAGCCTGGATTGAACCCCAAGAAGCACATGACACACGGCAGGGGGCACACGGCAGGGGGCACACAGCAGGGGACACTGCAGGGGACACTCTGCAGGGGACACACGGCAGGGAAACTCTGCAGGGGACACACAGCAGGGGACACACGGCAGGGGACACACGGCAGGGGACACTCTGCAGGGAAACTCTGCAGGGGACACACAGCAGGGGACACACGGCAGGGGACACACGGCAGGGGACACTGCAGGGGACACACGGCAGGGGGCACACGGCAGGGGACACTGCAGGGGACACTCTGCAGGGGACACTTTGCATGCGATCTCAGTGTGTAAAATAAAAACAGAAAAATCTCTAAAATTATAAATGAAAATCAATTAAACTGAGCCTGACTGAGCAGCACTGACTGACCATTGAATACAGAATTTTGTGGCATTCTCTGCTCTCTGATCCGTGGCATAGAGCACATTTTCATCCTGGTATTAGTTGGTTAGGGCCAGAATTTTGTGTAGATAAAATGCTGATTTATGTTTTGCCAAACTAAATTGTATGTCTACAAGCAGCTGATACAAAGTAGACACAAATCTAATATATAACACTTTTGTCCATTGCTGTAAAACATGCAAATACCACCATTGCGGAGTGTATATATTATAGATTTATGCAATAGCTGGACAACATAATGAATTTGCTCTCAGTAAATCTGAGAATCTCTTCTGCCGGTGTGAATGAAATTGCATTCTGGGTATAACAACACTTTGCTGTGCAAGCCCATAGAAGCCTCGGCCTGAAGATATTTTAGAATAAATAAATTAATAAGGCAGCCCACTGGAGTACAATTAAGGTACAATTTATAGCACAAAGATGGAATTTGGGCTGGTCCCGCTGTTCCTCACACGTACGCTGAACATTAATTTGATAGTGGGCGTCAGACCTGACTCATATGATAAACAGTTCGATAACCACCAGTGCCCCACAACAGAACCCTGAGTTTCCAGCGTACCCACAATGCACCACTGCCATTCGCTCTTGAGGTCCAGTGCCCAAAATGAAAACAGGCCCGTGATGATTTTTCTCCTTCCTCTTGGCAGCGCCCAAATCAGTATTACTGGCAGGGCCCTGCGGACGATTTGCATAATTCTAATCATTGTTATCTTGGACGACGCATTCAAGTTTTGCCGGTTAGATAATGTCCGCTGGCGTGGGCCCGCTTGGGCGCGCCGGGCTTGGCAGCGGCATCTCTCTCCTTTCGTTAGTTTAAACACAAGGGAGGGTTTACCGAATGCAGAGAAATCAGGTAGCGGATACACAAGTTAATTACTTGCTGCATGTGTTGACGCAGCTGTTGAGCCATTCCAAATGACCTTCTGTGATCGCGGGCGCTCCTATTTTTCCCCCCAGAAAGCACGGGGAAGATAAGCCACGTTTTCTTTTCTCTCTTTTTCTTTTTACTGCCAGTATTCGTTCTTTTAATGTCACCCCACCGCCGCATCTTGGTTTATCATGTTCTTGTAATCAAACAAGCCTTTTCTGTGGGCTAAGCTAGCTCCAGTTCCAGCGGTCACGTGGCACTTTATGTACTCAGCGGGCAGATGGACGAGAGGATGGAGGACAGTGCCAGATAATAGCCCCTCAGTGTGCACGTCAGCTGCAGGTGAGATGCATCGCGGGTGTGCGGGGTAGGTTGGGCGGGGTGGGGGCGAAGGTGTGTCAGTGTATAGATTTCAGTATAGAGCATTATGTGGATTCTTCATCGTCGTCATCGTTGACATTTCGAGTTTACCCCATGTGCCGGGACACCAATGAGGAACAGGTCTGGGTGTCCCGCAGCAAGCGGACGATACGTGAGACAGTCAGAATAAACCTGCTTGCCCTTTAGCATCCTTTACGTGTCCAGCTGAGATTTTGATAACTGGCTTCTCGGCGCTGCAGTACATAATGGGGGGGAACCTCCTCATTGACCGAGAAATGGGCACTCGGGGAGCCTGGAGAACCAGCCGGAATGAGGGCAGACGGAAAAGCTGCACACAGGAGGAAGGGATCGCTGGTGACCTGGAAAGGGAGGTCGAAATCCAGAAGTGGCCAGTTTAGAATCATCCTCTGAAGGGTGAAGTTGTCCCATCAGCATGCTGTTGAATAACATGAACTTGAAGCTACAGAAGACCGCGACTAGGGCGATATTTTAAGGGTGGACAGACGGCGCGCCTCCTACGGCTGGCGGGGGAGAGGCGACTTCGTGGAATTCAAAGGCTATATTACAGCCAGGAATGCTGGGAAGGGAGAGATTTCGACTTTTCGCTGTATTCTGCACCGGAGGCGTTGTGTGCCCTGGTCCTGAAAATGTTTGGAAAACTGTAAATTGTGCATGAGTGATAGGACTGAATCAGAGTTAAATTTTGCAAACCTGACTGGTAAAAAAACAAAAATGGGTAACCTACCACGTAGCTGCATCTGTTGCTATGGTCTTGACCATCAACAATTTGGCAGAAGAAGATTAGTGCCGGGTGGCCCCTTCAAGTGGCTTCCTCGGGTGGCTCCCTCAGGTGGCCTCCTCAATGAGCCATGCTTGAAAGCTTGTGGCACAGAGAGAAGCCAGGCATCCCGATTACGGGACTGAGGCTTTTATGGCAGGAATGGACGAGAACGGGCTCAACACACAATTACAAGGGCGCCGCAAATCTGCGGTGGAGTTTGGGCATTTGAGCTGGGAGAAATGCTGCTTTCTAGTCGCAGTTATGTACACTTTCTAACATGGAATTGGCAGCCGTAAGTGTCTGGGGCTCCAGTTCAAGTGACAAAGCAGCTAGATCGTGGAGCAAGTGTCACGAGAGCCTCTCTGTCTTCAGAAAACTGGGCAAAGGTCTCAGCGTCATTTTTTCACCCGTCTTTCTCAGGCAGTGAAGACCAGACCTGTCAGACTATCAGCAAATGTATATATTTGAGCTGCAGTATGTCACCTGAAACCCTGTTTGTCAAAAAATTGTTGACTACTTTTACCACTCGATGGGGAGAGGACCAAACACATTTTCTTCAGAAGCTGTTTTAGTGCTGGGGTCGACTTACATCTGTACAGATGTCTTCTCAAATGGGACCAAACCATTTACATTTATAGCATTAAACTGACACCTTTATCCAGAGTGATTTACAGTACATTACAGGGATTACAATCTCCCTGGAGCAACTTGGGCTTAAGGGTCTTGCTCAGGGACCCACTGGTGATTGAACCGGCAACCTATTGGTCCATAACCAGAGCCTCATACCGACCAAAATCAAGTTTAAGCTTGTTTAGACTTACAAACTTTCATGTTACCACCATCGACTTTTCACATCCCCGGTGCTTATTCCTGATGTCGACTTGTATATCCAGTACGCGGTGCTAATTCACTATACTACACATACACACAAATGGAAAATAACTGATGATGATAGAATAAAGCAGGAGTATCTAAGTCTACAGGCTGAGTTAAAAAATGATATTAG
>JAODKN010000104.1:18320102-18334143 GCA_026774425.1 Petrocephalus zakoni | reverse complement strand
GTGCAAGCTAAATCCTTAGGTTCCTTTAAATCAGAGCTAGATAAGATTTTAACAACTCTGAGCTATTAGTTAAGTTCCCCCCAAGCAAGCTTGATGGGCCGAATGGCCTCCTCTCGTTTGTATAGTTCTTATGTTCTTATGTTCTTAAATCAAACATTGTGTTTTACAGTATTTGTAGTTGTGTTGTATTTATTGCGTTGTGGATGTTATACAGTTGAATGCCATAAATGTATTTATTGTATTTGTATTTACATACTGTATAGTACCGTGGTGGCCCAAGGGCAGTGGCATTTCAACACACTGTGTCCTTGTCTCTGCATCTTGCATCTTTTTTTTATTGTTGTCTTATTTTTATTGTAATTTTTTGTAGGTTGAACATCTATTAGCTTAGACAATTTCACTGAGTGTATTTTGGGCCCCAATACGATTTGGGATTTGATGTTCCTACTCTAAGGTACCGCCCACTTTCACCCTTTGCCCTTCCACTGCTGGTTGACCACACCCCATTACATAATAACAGCCAATCACGCGGCTGCCAGAGGCTTGTTTCTTTCCAGTCATTAGTCCTCTGGTAGTTCTCTGATTTTCTGCTCCATGGCAACCGCGACTCCCCATCCAGTAATATCTCCCGTCCTGGGGTGCGGACTCGAGAATACAGGTAGTGCTGTGTGAAGAGGCCCGAGGTGGACCTCAAATGTCAGGACGTTGAAGAGGTCAGTACCAAATTAATTGGTCAGTGCCCCTGGCCACGTGACCATCACCCCCGCAGTTTCCCATGGTAGGCTCAGCATGGGAAGCTGTCCAGATTGGACATAGCAGTGGGGAATAATCACTCCTCCTCAGGGGAGAAGTAAAGAAATTTCGGCCATAATTCTAGCAGGCAGCCTGTGTGTGTGTGTGTGTGTGTGTTTATTTATTTATTTATTTATTTATTTTGAGTTCCATCATGGAAAACAGCAACAGGTTAACCGTAATTAGGACAAATATTATATTAATTTTGGGGTGTAGAGTAATTAAACAAGGTTAAAAATACATTTTTCCCAGCCACAGAGACAAATTGAAAAGATCCTCTAGCTCATAGCTGTTAATAGGTGTGATTTCTATATATGGGAATTATTTTACAGTCCAATGAAGCCTAATTAAAAAAAAAGAAGCTGGCTGAAATTAAACCTAGCATTCCCAAAGGACTCTCAGAAGTCTCGGAACTCTTGCTTGTTTGTTTTAAATCCAGCCGGTTTAATTCTCAATTCACTTTGCCATGAAAAACTGCAAACTGCACCCATCTTTGTAACCAAGGACGCCTTTTGGTAGACAACAATGGGAATATTATTGTTCTGTAAATGGTAATGAATTACGTTTTGGTCAGCTGATTGGTTTTGACATGCTATAAATTTGTTCAGCTCAGTTCGGAACTGCAGCAATGTCTGCCAGATGTTCGTCATAAATAATTCACGGGGTATTCCATTTATTTGTCCTTAATTAGTGAATACTTCTGAAAATAGTATTTACTTCATTTATCAAAAGATTATCAAGCAGCATTTTTAACACATTTATTGAACTAAATTATTCAAAATTTTTTAATTATTTTTATGTTTGCTAGGGCAGTGTTGCATTCATTAGAATAGGGAAATGTGACTATCTATCAATTTTACTGCAGCAGGAGACTTTTTAATTTAAATTACTAAAACTTAAATGAACTCAAATGAAAGTAATTTTAAGCCAGGTGTCTTTTAGAGCAATAATAACCATTTCACAAAGAACCACCAAAACGGACACACTATTGGGTTGGGGTTTGTAATAAACGTCCTTTTATCATTTAATCAATAAACAAAGTTTTTGTTTGCAAAGAAAATCTAGACGGCTAAGCAAAGTGCCTGCACCACGAAACATAATTGATTCCCATTCTCCTTACACTCGTTTTCTGAATGTTAACCAGGCGTTTTTGTATGATACTGTTTAATGCGCCTGCACAGTGTTGTGCAAAAGTCTTAGGCGGTCAAAGAAAACAATGTTTAGATGATCTTTGTGTTGGTGTAAAACTATGATATTATATCTGTTGAAGAATTTCAACTTAGCCTCTGATAAAAATGACCACAGTGTTTGCAGTAAACATCCAATACCCATGTATTTCTTGGCTTGAACAATAGCATACTATGTTTGGCTAATCAATGCCTCATCAAGTTACTTAGCTAATGAAGTTTATTAATTAAGTGAGTTAATGGTGGAATTTAACAAATCTGTGGAGGGGCTGAAGCGTCCCTGAGGAGAGGCGCGTTAACAGAAGCGCCGCCCTTCTAGACGGAACGTAAGATACCAATTACTATTTGAAGAAAAGAACAAATTATCGTTCATTTTATAGCGTCTCTTCATTTACATATATTCATTTTATAATTGTGATTTTTTTCTACCCAGATAAACAAATTCTTCTGTGGCAGCCTAAGCCTTTTTCACAGTTCTGTATACATACCAGAGCATGGAAGAGTGTTAGATTTGTAAATTAAAATTAATAGTTTAAATACAGTTATTGTAAGTGATATGCCCAGAAGGACTGATAACTGCATTTCAACATAATGTACAGTAATTAATAAATCAATTTATACAGTGCAATAAAACATAACTAAAGTGGGGGAGCTTGTGCATTGCTTTGCTTTGACTCTTATGTCCAGTTTATCCCATGCAGAGAAGGTTTGGAGAGTGAGCAAGCCAGGCCATTAGCTCGGAATGTCCTTCACTTTACTTCTTTGCCGGACAGCTCATGATGAATTTTTAAGCGTGTGCTTTAAGTCATTAACTCGTTAAAGAAGGACTGACTAATGGGCCATAATACTCGCGTTTGGCTCATGTTTGAGTAAAATGTGGTAGCCATACTGGTTGAGATTTTCAGGGATTTGGTGAAGATCACCACCTCTATCACCAGCTAGGCATCCCCAGACCATGATGCTGCCTCCTTGCTCACCAACAGGAATCCTTATTAAAAAATTTTACGTTTGTATTTGTTTTCTGTCTATTTTGTACTTGTAAGTACAGCTATTATTATATAGGGGAGGTGTGTGTCTCAGTGGGCTAGGTACTACGTCTATGATCAGAAGGTTGCTGGTTTGAGCTGGCAAAATATGACCCTGCACTTAGGTCATAAGCTTCTCACTCAGCTGCATATGTCACAAAGAAGGATAAGATATGATATGTGCAAAGAAGCATTTCAATGAACTTGTGCAAATGGCAAATCATTTTAAATACTATACCTGAATGAAAACACGTCCAGTTCTGAGCAGAGAAGGTAGAGGAGGACAAGTGGACACCTGGTGAGACTGAGGTAGTGCCTGCAGAAGCCCGTCCTGACATCGCGATGACTCACGAATTTGCAGTCGTTAGACCGACGAACAGTGCTGTCGGATTAATTCTCAGCGAGAGACGAGGCACTGTGTTGTTTTCAACTTCATGGAAACTTGGCTGAACCCGAACATCCCTGATTCGGCTATGTAGGGCCCCAGATTCAAAATGCACCAGTTAGGACCCCACCTCTGAAAAAACAAAGTCAATGCAAGGCGTCTGTGGAATTGCCTGCAGGACATCACCAGCTACAAAGGACAGAAGTGACAGACTGTGACTTCCGATGTCACGCTGCCTGATGAGCTAAATAACTTTTATGTGAGGTTTAAGGCTCAAAATATGGACCCGATAGATATAGTTCCCAGAAAATCACGACAATTTGTGCTGAAACTGTCTGAACAGGATGTGGGGAAGACTTTCAGCAAGGTCAAATCCTGCAAAGCTACCAGCCCTGAAGACATCTCTTTCTGTGCTGTAAAGACATGCAGATTACTGCTGGCCACTGTTCTCACTGACATCTTCAACATCTTTGCATCCCTGCGCACTTTCCCACTGCGCTACGAGAGGACTACAATTGTGCTACTACCGACAAAATCAAAGGTGCCAAGTGTGAAGGACTACTGGCTGGTGGCATTAACCAAAGTGGCCATGAAGTGCAAGGAGAGACTGGTTTCAGCACTCTGCATCATTGTGCCAGGCCAGCTGCTGGGTAACCTTAGGGGACCGGGCCTAAGTGACTCCATCTCCAAGTGGGTTCTGGATATTCCGACAGGCAGACTGCAAGGGGGTAAAGGTCAGAACGAAAATCCCCGCTGACTCTCAATACAAAGGCTACCCAGATCTGCTGCTTGAGCCCAAGGCCCTACTCCCTCTTCATCCACAACATGAGGCCAGATTCCGAAGCACCAAGCCATCAGGTTTGCTGATGATACCACGGTAATTGGTCTCATCGGCAATAATGATGAATCCTCATAGAGAACTGAATCGGTGGTGCTTGTGCCATGGCGCTACAACCACAAATCGCACCCATCAATAAAACAATGGAGGTCATTGTAGACTTCAGGAGGCAAGGCTGGAATCACACGCCAATCACTGTTGATGGCTCTCCTGTGGAAATATCCAAGGAAAATCAAGATCCTCAGCCTCCAGCCCCCAGAAGGACAGAGCTGGACAGAAAAACACTATCACAAAAGCCCATCAATACTTTCATTCCCTGGGATGGATATGGAAGTGGAGGATGGGCCACATTACACTTAGCAGCTTCTGTTGAGATGTCACGAAACGTGTCCTCAGAAAGCATCTTGCCGTGTAGTAACCGGCATAATTTTTGAGACAATTTACTTTTCAGCAATAATACCCTAGTAAAATAGTATACACCGCAGTTTATTTCAAAACCTGATTTCCCATTTTATTTAGTCAGCTCCATTTGCTACAGTCAATAATTTCTTTAAAAAGAATAATGAACGTGAAACACAACGTAACGCTACTGGCGATATAATGATGTTTAGGGCTGACAGGTTGGAAGTGAGCCACGTTGGGGGAAAGGATATTTACTGGATAATTAATATTTATATTGCTTTTGACATGACAAGGAGCTCTTGTTTTATGGAGTGCACAAAATATACAAATTATTGATAATGAAGATAACATTATAAGCCATCATTTGTTTAAACAAATGATGGCTTATACAAGTTTAAACAAAGCCAAAATCTTGGCAAACAGCCACCATACATGACATTTGCTGTTAAACAAGTAATGTTGTGAAAACAGTTTGAAAAAAAGTTTAATGGTTAATGTTATGTTCTGCCCGTCTGACCCACCTGTCTCCCCTGATGAGTCACGCCTGTTGCTTGTTACCCCTTGTTAGTATTTGTATTTAGGTACCTGTTTGGCTCGTCAGCCGCAGTCTGGTTATTGAAGTCAGTCCTCATGCTGGCTCTGCCCATCCTGGTCCTCCCATTTTGACCTGTCACGGTGCTGTTCCCTCTTCTGTTCAATAAAGCCCCCTTTTGTACTCCGAAACGCCTACCCACGAGACCTTCACCCCACAAGTAAGGACAGTTATAATGGCTAAAATGTACTGCACATTAATTAAAGTCTGCCGATATGCTTGGGAGGTAAAAATATTTGCTTTGACCTTAAACTGGTATTATTCTACAAGGTTAAATTGGCAGTAAACTAGATCATTCAGGAGTCACTGAATTTAAATACATGTTGTTGGCAAAAAGAATTTACTCTTTTTCCACAAAGAGCTGTTGTACAGCAGGAACGACTTGAGGACACAGTGAGGAATTTCAGTTCCAGCCGTCCACCCAGATCAATTGAGACGACTGAACCGTAAAATGTGAACACAGGGCTTTGTGGGTAGGGGGCATTGATTTCTTTGGCTGGACACCCGGCCGGTCACAGGTGCAGGATGAAGGGCGGGTTAGGCCTCTGTCGCTCCTGTAACAGAGACACGTGGCCTTCCGGAACATTCCACTCGCGCACATCATTCTTCTCAGCTTGCAGCCCCAAGGTCCCACTTTCAATATTTTTTGTTGAGAAGTTTCGATTAGAGATTTGCATAACAAACTACGGGGCCGCATGGTGGCCCAGCGGGTCCGAATCCCAAGCCTGCTCTCTGTGCATGTAGTTTACTCATACTTCCCATGTTGCAAGACTGTCCTCTGGGTGCTCCAGTTGCCTCCCACACAAAATATGCTGTTATGGTAGTTCTTGTCTCTGAATTACCCAATATGTGTGAGAGCGTGTGCCTTGTGCCCTGTGCTGGCTGGAATAGGCTCTCGACCCCTCTGATAACCCTGGAAAATGAATTGATAACAAACTAAGCTTCATGAAGAAGGGGAATAAATAATGTTTATGTACGTTCTGCTATATTTACATGCTTAACGTGCTTGCCAATATAAAAGGCGATGTCGTAAGTTTTTCAATTACTCATTGCCTTTCAATCGGCAGAACCGCCTTCCAGACCATACTTATCATTATTTGTTGCCAATAAGAGGTCTAATTTTTAAAGCTATTTCAGATATATAAATTACAATATTATTTGCTGAATTTCATAATAGAAAAAAACGTCAGAGTTGACAAGAATATTGACTGCGAGATATTGTGATTAAATATATAATATTTTTTTGCTGATGCATAAGCTCTCCCTTGTCTCTGTAGGGGTATTTACAAATATATTATTTGTGCCATTGTAGGTCTAAATATTATGCATTTTTGGTATGTTGTGAAATAGAATGCTAATTAATAAAGGTTTAGAATGACTGCAAATTATCAGTTTTTATGAGAGTGTATAAATCTTTTTTTGTTTTATTTTCAGAGAGCAAACGGAACATTTAAACCACAGTGCTAGCAACTGCTATAATAAGGTTTTCCAAACATTCCAAAATTACCATAACGACCTACTTCCAATAATGAAACACGAACGTGTTTGCCGCACAGTGATTTTCAGTTTGTATAGCGATAGCGTTGTACCATTTTTAATGACCTCATCTACACTTAACTAACTTGACAGAGCGAACCTTGAGGAATCCCTTGACAGAGCTTTCGCTATCTCACTCTTGTGGGGGACCCCAATCCATGCTCACTTATGGAGTTTAGCTAATGGCTAACCCAAAACCAAAGACCAAACAAACTCCCCTATCCTGACTGCTTTGGGAAGTCACTGGGGTCAACAGAATTGCAACTATCTTTCAAGTCGCCGCCTCGGGTCACCACAGACTTAGCGAGTCCGATTGTCGCAATTCCCAAAATGCCATGTAGCTGGAGAGGGCCGTAACCGCGTGAAGCCTTGGTAAGGGCTATACCAGCCTTTCATGGCTGTCCAAGGGATTTGGGGCGACAGTGGAATTAATGTAATGCTCCTGGAATCCAGAGAACAGCCGGCAGCACTCCAGGAGAGACACCTCTGGGATGGAGATGAGAGACGACGTCTGACCTAGCCAGATGCCAGCCGCCGGGGCCCATCAGGGAGGACCACAGGACCAACGGGAGCGGCTGGAAGCTTCAAAACGGCAGGATGACCCCTCTCCTCCTTCCTGCCAGATGCTAGCGACGCATGCCTGAAACAAGACAGGCACCAGAGGCTATGCCCCTGGCAAGCGAGAGCGGCACGCTGGAAGACACAGCCGAGCGGAACAAGAATGGCGTTTGTGTCACATTCAATGAGTCACAACACAATGGAAGTGCTCAGGACCTGCCCAACGAGACTATCCTCGAGAGAGCAGAGGCACTAGTTAGCCGCTGTCTATTCTGACAGGGAAAAGGAAAATCTAGGCTGGTTTGACTCCATAAGTAGCAGCTAAGTAACCCCTTCGGAAATAATAATAAAAAAACCCATCTACGTTTAAAAAGTGCCACAAAAAATGATGAATGGACTGTATATGTTGTCAAGTTTAGAAAAATAGTGCCCCTAACCAAAATCTTATTGGCTCAAGGTGGCCACGCTACATTTCTACATCAAAGCAAGGTTTTAATGCTGGAGATCTGAGGGGCAAAATTTTAGAAGAGCGCTGGAGACCAAAAGATCTTGCACTTGTCTAAAGTATCTTGCACTAGTGGAAAATTGTGGCCTGTCGGTTGATGTCTGGTACTCATGGTAGTCAATTTAACACAGCTGAAACACCCAGGGGCAATGAGGGCTGCTAGTCCATTGTCAAGGCTGGAGTTTTAAAAGCCTGCAGGCTAAGCATCTTATTCACTATGGGTAAAAGCCTGAGCAAGTATGAAAACCACTGGATCTTTCTATACAAGTAATCCCTGAGTTAAGAACATCCGACTTACGGACAACTCATATTTACGATTGGACTGCCATAGAGCCTGCTATATTAAAAATTCAGGTTAAATGCATGAATACATTACATGGGTTCAGTGGTTCATTGGCTCCAGGTACAGTACTGTTTGTAATTACTTTTATTGTTACTATTACTATACTATTATTAGTATTGTCATTATTATGTACTATATTATTATTTTTCCGAATCACCTAGAGATTCGCCAGATTCAAATGACAGACTTAGGGAATGGATCTCATTCATAACCTGAGGACTGCTTCTATCAAACAAAGCAGACCAAGGAAATAAAAGTTATACAGATAGCACTCCCGGGATTTATAGTCTGATGCAGATGCATGGTACAGAAACTGTATCGTAAAAACCATCATCAAACCCATTCATTGTGTTAAGTCAAATAAAAATACTGCTTTTCCCGACAATTTGAATCACCATGGGAACCACAAAGTTTCAGAATGACTCCAACTGACATGTTTAAAGTTTTCATTAAATAAGAATTATAAGATACAAACCTTGAGGCAATGGTTAGCAATGCAACCTTGGTGGCCATCATAGTACAAAGCCTTACACCATGAGGGTTGAGTTCAATGCCCCAGCTCCTCCCCCACGTCTGAGTGAATTTCCTCTAGGTACTTTGCTTTTCTTCTACAGTACAAAGAAAATGCCGTCAGTGCATGAGTGTGTGCCCAGCAACCTGTCTAAGGCAGTCTTCCAACTGAGTTGGATCTTGACCGCCCCTCAACTTTTAACCCACCCATGGTTGACAACTTTTACCTTCGCAATCAGGGTTGGCTGGCCCAACAGGACTGGTCTAAGGTGTCACTTACCAGGATAGACGGCAGATTCACTTTGATATACTGGAGAAAAGGACAGGATAGCTGGACAAATTAAACGAGATATTTCTGTGGTCATCCAGCACATGCTAACATTTTGGTTGCCAGTGGGCACTTGTTACAACTGATACTTCATATGTTTCTGGTTAACATTTATCTAGTTAGCCACTCTAAAACTTTTTATAGCCTAAACTATAATTACTACCATCCATCCATCCATCCATCCATCCATTCTCTGTAACCGCTGGGGGTCTAGAGCCTCTCCTGGGGGCTATAGGTGCAAGGCAGGGAACAACCCCGGATAGGGTACCATCCCATCTCAACGCACACTCACACACCATTCACTCACACATGCAAACCTACCTGCAATTTGAAAACTAATTAGTGCCAATAAACAGAAATGACATCTCTGTCCATCACTCGACTGCGTAATCGAACTCCGAGCAAAAATGCTAGCATTCCTCATGTTTATTGAATTAAAATCTGCGGTTTTGAAACTGGGGAACTAGAAAGACACCAAATTATTGGCCGCGCTGTTACAGACTATGAACGTTCCGGTGTTTGCTATTTACTTTTCCAGTTCCATATGGGAGCATAGTTTAAACAACTGCTGTCTAAATGTTAGAAGTGACATGGTACTCCCGTTCTATGTTAACATCACATTTCAGATTTAAACAATTCAGAGTGTAAAAAAATAAATAAAAATAAGCCGCGCGTGACATCCACTTCTGGCGGCACCGTCGTGTAGAATTTTATTGCAATAGCGCGCAGGCACAAAACACTTGTGCTTTATTTTAGCGCACTGAATTGAAGGGCACAGAATAATTTTAGTCAGCTTCACGCCGTGTCGCGGCGAACAAATGGAGAGGCCACTTATAGACTAGCTTTTAATTATTATTTATGTACTGTTATTCCTTAGCGGCGCTCTAATGCAATACAGCGGTTCCGCGGAGCGGCCGCCCCGAACAGCGGAGCGCCTGTTTGCGGCCGGCCGGGCAGCAGCCAATCAGCGCGCGGCGGGGGCGGGGCCAGCGGCTCTCCGCGAGACTGCGGAGTATTTCCAGTGTCAGTGTGAGAATAATCAATGGGGAGTCGGTGCGCCGTCCGCAGCAACTTGCGCTGGATTTAAATAACCTTCGCCCAGCACGTCAGAGGCGAGAGGGGAGAATTATCGCAGACTAATTGCAAATTAATTTCCCAAGGAGTGGGGAGGAAAAGAGCTGGTGAAGCGCATCACTGTTTGTGGAGAAGAAGCGTGGACTGGGGGGGAAAAAGGAGGAAAAAATAATAACAACAAGGAAAAGAGCAGCAGAGCAGGAAAGATGCGCAATTCTGTCTGCTTCCTCATCTTGTCGTGGGTGTTTGCGCTCCTCGTGTTTCCAGGTAAGGGAACTGGGAAACTGCCTTTGCTTCTTCAAGGGTAGGGGACCAGGGGGGGGTTACTACGGTAAAGCATGCCTCATACGGCGCACGAAGTGCTGGCAGGATTTGGAGTCGTGCACATTACAATGCAGCCCTGTCACAGTACCATCAGTTACCAGCATAGGAAGAAAATGCATTGTTGTTTGAAGAAAAGTGGAACAATGATGTTCTGCCCCCTTCCTCACTGACATCACTTAAGCCAGCAATAAGTGCGGCGATCTATCTCGACGCCAGCTCTGCGTGCGTCTCCCAGCTCCTATAAAAAGTTGCTGCTGATCATTTTAAAACGGGCAAACAGATCATAAGTGCCTAACAAGGCGGCAGGGAAAAAATGTCATTTAATGGCATCGTGTCTATCTTGGGGGTGAGGTGTTATGTGGCATTATGGTGGCAGTGGGTGATTTCTGAGTCTGCTGTGATAATTGCACTTATTGTTCTGACGATCATCAGGTGAGTGCAGAGGTGGAGGATGCGGGGGTTGTCATGAAAACGGCCAGATTAATACGTTTGCATACGACAGATCTCTTGCCAGACGCCTCGTGCCTTGTGAATATTGATTGTAATGTCTTTGCCTATTAAGCAGAGGAAACCTAGTATAATCGTAGTATTTTAGAGTGAGGTCGATTTTCCTATTGATTCTGTCTCAAAGCACAGATATTGTGATTTAACACGCCTTTCAGGTCTGTAGTTAAGCATGAAAAGTGGTAAAATCATATTTTTAAGATCTTTATGTTGAACATACAGGGTGATATGAAAAATTAGGAAGAAAATCCATTTCACTGTATTTGAAATTTGCTAATGCTGAGACATTGTAAGCCAGCATTTGTAGAGAAAACACTGCTTCCTTTTGAAACATCGCACCATAAACATTTAATCTTTTAACATTTAGACAAAGAATTTGCTCTGTTATGTGGGAGTACCAGAGCTTTGTATAAAACCTGTTGTCTGGGCTAATTATATCAGTGGGAGTTATTCATAATTGCAGTTACACAAAACCCATAATATCTTACTCCCAGTAGTTTAATTTCTCCTCACTTCAGTGCAGGAACCCGTCAAAATATCGCGGCCTTGTGTGTACCTGCATGCACCCACACAGACACACAGTCTTGTCTGTTTCACAGGAAATTGTGGCTCTAGTGGGAGACTTGTGTCACCCACCGGACCTAACAACTGGAAGTGCGTAAATAAAGTAGGGCCAGATTCTACAGTTTTAATATCATTATGCTTTTAGTTTTTCAGTTTTCTCATTTTGCTACATGAATATATTCAAGGGATATTGTCTGCTATCTTAATATGACTCCCAAATGATCGGGTTTTACCAGAGTTGATTCTTGATTTAATTGCTAAGAAATAGCAGTAATTTTGTCTACTTGTAATTTAATTGCACCAGTCAATGTCGGCTATCACAGAAATGACTGACATGCAGACAGGGATTCCGAGTTTCCCCGAGTCCCCCGGCCTCGCATCCGCTCGCCGCCTCCCCGTGGTCTCACTCACCTGCCGACTCGACTTGCACAGATAATATGTCGTTGCTAATGAGAGAGGTCTGTCCCCGGATGCTGCTCACGGGGCAAATAAGCGAGTGGCAGATGTACTGTGTGGGGTTTGAGGTGACGCCACGGGCACCTTGGGCTTCCCAGCAGACCCGATCTCCTTTGCAGGCCTCGGACGGCTCGGGGAATTCACAGAGTACATTTTCCAAAATATGTGTAAAGTTGTAATGATGGAGGAATGTTTAGCCTTAGCTGTGTCAATAGTTGAAAATGACTTTACTGCATAGATAGTTGCACTATGACAACTAAATGTAGCCTTATTTCTTTCCTAGTATATATTATATGGTTTGAGGATGGGTGTGGGATGGCCTTTGGGATCGCACAATGGATTGTTGTTGTCTATGGTTTAGAACGCCCTTTGTGTGTGTTGGTTTTTCTCCTTAAAACCCACTGCAGTGGTTACAATCCATGCAGAATGTTCTGCGAGGCAAAATAACAAACAAATGATAGGCGCAGCCACGTAACCAGTCCCCAAATCTAATATGCTTATCACTCCATCAAACTGGAGCTAAGAAAGTTGTTCCAAATACAAAACATTTCCAAAGCACGGAACTTTGATTTGATTACAATGATTTGTTCTGTGATTTAATATCTGTCTCTGGAAAGCTAACCAGCCCATACTGTCAAGCTGTGAAAGCTTAGCTCACCATTAACGCTGGTGCAGTTGTGTAGTCCGCGTGAGATCAGCAACTCTCCAGCTCTGCCCGTCTCTGAACAGAGGGGTTTCGTCTCTTGAATTGAAGTATCAATAAAATACATAATTCATTAGATTGGATCTTAAAATATGTATCTATCTATACTCCACATACACTGTTTAGGAAAGTAGCACCCTTTTTTGTTAAGTTTCTCCTAGATAATTACAATTCTCTCTCAGAATGATATATTTCCAAATATATTGTTTATCACAGACGGTTTGACTGGATCTAAAAAACGGAGCACTGCGGGGACTCTGAAAGGCCACACACCACGTCTTTATTCCAAGTATCTCGGGAATAAGATCACCAAAAGATTTTCCGCGTTTGACCTTCATCCGCCCTTTTTCCGCTCTTTCCGTAAGTGCAGCCTGGCTGTAAGCCCGGATTAGATCCCGGGAAGCGCAGGCCTCCATGCAGGGGGCCCCAGGATGGCATGCCAGATCCTTGTAGGACACAGACTCACACACTGTGGGCAATTTAGAGATTCACATAAACTGCATGGTTATTGGGCTGCAAGAGAAAACTGCAGTACACTGACAGTTCTGTTACTTATATATCATTAAAAAGTAAATAGTATACAGCTGCTTTATGGAGTTAACAACATTATGTCCTTTCATCCAGCATAATCACCCTTAGCACATGCTTTATTTATGCATACAGTAATGGTTGTAATCTCAACAAATCTGAGAGATTTGGCCGCGCATCATAAATAAATCAAAAACCCATCTATTTTATTAACTGACTGGAAAAACGGGCCTCAATCAACAGCATGAATAAAAAATGTGTGGCAGTAATTGAAAATGGATCTTATCGATAAGGAGGGAGGTGACAGTGAACGGTTATCACGTCGGATGTTTTCTGGATCTGAAATCTACGAAGTTCCTTTCTTCCCTGCGACTTGCGTACAGCACGTGCTACAGGTGAGCTTTAACTTTGAAACTTGAGATAAACTCTGTTTGCTGCAGCATCAAAGATCTTCAAGATCAGCTCTGGCATTTCTGCGTGCGCTGATAGAATTAAGTCATCTGCCTTGTCTACAGTAAAAGGGAAGCCTTGTAATAATGTAGAATGGCCCTGAAACTTCCCAAAATGCACTGCAGCCGGGTGTACAGAAGGCCCGCGCAGGACCAGGATGTAAAATCTCTGAATTGGGGATGGGCAGATATGTCATAGTTTGTGAAACTGATTGTGACTCGAACTGACATGCACATGCACAGATGCTTCAAAAAAATAAAAACTGTGAAAAGCCCCACCCCTGGCTTAGGTGACATTCTCTGGAGCTTCCATCTGTAAATAAGATAATACAACCCCCCCCCCCCAAACCCCCGCCGCGGGGCACCCGGGCAGGAGGGGGGAGGGGGGCGGCGCGGGGGCGTCCGCGCCCGGTGTGGCCCCCGCGGTAGGCGGGCCCG
>JAODKN010000104.1:18305131-18320092 GCA_026774425.1 Petrocephalus zakoni | reverse complement strand
ATAAGATAATACAACCCCCCCCCCCCAAACCCACTCCTCAGGTAACCCTTGAATGAATGATAATGGCTGCGTAGCGCTGACTTCAGCACAATTTCTGACCCCAGCAGAATGCAGACACTTGTTTCAGATAAAATACATGTGCTTTGGTGCAGACTATTGGGGTGGCAGTGCTAAGTGAGTCTTCAAGCAGGGGGTTCCTTTTATCAGAGAGTATCGTGCTGCTCTGCCTTTATCTGTAAGGCCTTTGCTGTTACAGTATAGTTATTACCATTAATCCTCAGAAATGTATCGCAAGTATGATGATATAACTGATGCCGGAAAACTTACAAATTATGGGATTTATACAGCGTATCTGATGGCGATGTCCCACTGTATATCACCATGCGCGCTATCCATCTATCCATCCATCCATCCATCCATCCATCCATCCAATCCCTCATGGAATCTCCCTCATATCCTCGTGAGGTCCAGAATTCTTTCCTGTCCTCTGTTTTTTGCTCTAACCTCTGAGTTCCTGCCACTCTATTATGTCCTATTCTTCCAAAAAGATGACAATTACAGCTTTAAGGTGGCATCACATCCATTGCAGTGTGACCTTGCCAACTTCCTCTTCCTGTCTAATCAAAATATTAATCAATACCAAAAACACCCTGGATCTCAGGAGGATTATAATATTTGCATAACATCATAATTGTGTGAATGTTATGTATTCTAATATAACTATAAACTGTCTACTGCAGGGGTGCAGAACCTGATCCACAGAGGGCCAGTGTGGGTCAGGTTCCCCACCCCTGCTCTACAGTGTAACAGGAAAGAGAAATGCATGGTGATATTTCCAACCCACTTTTTGCTTTGTGCATTAACGGGGGATGACTACTCTGACGCACCACTCTTTTATGACGCCGTATATTTTCAGAGCCGCCGCGGGGTTGGTGCCGAGAAGGCGGGCTGTGACTGCACTTGCCCTTGTGGGATTTAAACCGGCAACCCTCTGGCCGCGGGCCCGGTTATGCTTGCTGCCCGACTCCCATCTGTCCCATGTGCCTCTTAGGCTGGCCAGCCCGAGTGAAAATGATCAATAATGACCGGAGGATTAAAGAATGGGCCCCCATTTAATGCCAAGCCGGATATGAATACTGTCTTTTATGGCAGCTCTCTCACCCTGGGGCCGTACAGAAATACACTCGCGCTCCGCTCCCATGAAAGAAAACACTCCACGCAGAGGATTAAGCTTTTCTCACTCTGATCCTACCCTAAGTAAAGAAAAAATCCCAGAGTATAATTAATGGAAAGTCTTGTTATAAGGTCAGCTAAACACTCTTCTCTGATAGCTCCCAGCATGTTATATGGGACTTTAATGTGGTAGTATTGGTGTAATATATCATTTCATATATGAAAGGGTAAAATGGAACGGATGCTCTGTTGTTTTGTAGTTCCATACAAATATGTTATTTCATGATGAACTGGAAAGAAGTGGATTCATGGGAAAAAAGTTCTTCTACTGCAGAAAGTCAGTAGAAGATAAGTGAGCTGTGTCTGGGATCTGACTCGCCAGGGTTGTGTGATAGAGGAGGCGGGGCACCTCCGCCATGGCAATACCCCACAGAGCAGGCAGGGCACCTCCGCCCTGGCGATACCCCACGGAGCAGGCAGGGCACCTCCGCCCTGGCGATACCCCACAGAGCAGGCAGGGCACCTCCGCCATGGCGATACCCCACGGAGCTCCCAAAAGGCAGGCTCTTGTCCCATTGACGCTCCCGTCCCTTTTGCCGGAGCTCAGTTCGGCCCCCTCGCCGGGACCCCTGCTTCTCGTCTTGCTCTCACCAGAAGCCTCAAAGTTAGTTGGAATCTATGGAGATCTGAACCTTGACTGCAGAATCCCGTGCTGTACTCCCTGGCATTGTCACTGACCTATATGTGTGTATGCAGCCACTGTAAACCTGCAATGTCCGTTAGCAAAGTCGTCCGTCTGTCCGTCTGCCCGCCCGTCCATCTGTCATCAAACCCATTAAATTATACCTGTCTCATTAGAATCATACCATACTGGGATATGGTATGGTATTAACATTTCCTGGAACATTTCCATAAAATTCATCACATTAAAATGTCTCCATCCACTTTGACTAGTGTTTACACTGTCGTATAATTTTCTATGGGCTGCCAGGTACATTCCCAATCAATATGGCATATTAGTTTCTTCTCCTGATCCTAACATATGCACACATTTCTTGTGGGACTGTAGAAGCTCTAAATTTAAGGTCGCTTCCATTGCGGTTGGCATAGACTCAGTGTAGATGTTGAGTTCTGAAAAGAATTTATATGGCTTTTCATTATAACTTATGAACATAGTTCTCTGTTACACTAAAATGCGAGCTGAGCATAACTCATAGATTACTCCGTCAGTACTCTGCATAGAGGTCGATGCCCTTAACTGTGGCTTCTCAAATCAAAAGCTCCAACATTCACATCACTGACCAATCACAACCAAGGATACATATGAAGGCAAAACCAAGCCAAAGCAGGAAATATATAGAGCAGCAAGACTTTGTTTTCTTATCAACAGTTTATTTGTTGCAGGAAAAATTGCCACTTTGATATATGCAAGGCCAAGATGACATTATAATCCTCAAACGTTTGTGCTAATTACAGAAATCCCTACGGTACTTGTAGGGAGGTAATTTATTAACACCGCTCACCATCTTTAACCTGCATGTCTACCTTACAAGCTTATCCATTTGTTGTGCAGTTCATGTGGCATAAATCGTTAATTCTTCAAAGCTAACATCGCACTGCATTTATCTACATAATGTATTTCCTGTTAATTTAGGATGCCGCCTCCTTCTCTTTGGGCTTAGTGACACAGAGGCCAAGTACATTGCTAAAAAGGACACACATATATATGTGTATCTGTTGGGTGTAACAACAGTAAATGTCTCAACAATGACTGAGCATCATTAAGAATGCAGTGATGAAAAATTATGGGGAAAAAAAACCTAGAAATAATTTAATGCAAACTGATAAAACCGGATTTTATTAATAAAGTTTTATGTCCATTATACAAAAGGGGTTATCTGCATCTTATGAAAGCAAACAGACACCTGGACATGATGTTACGCAAAGCCCCCCCCCACCACTGTTCAGGTCTGTCTGCAGTCCTTGTGCCTCAGCAGTGAAAGTGGCAGCCTCAGCCCATATACAGTACAATGCCAGATCGCGCCTTATTCTCTGAAAATGCAATATATTTTGTTTTCTTGTTGCTTCACTGAAACACGAATTGAAAAGACACCCATTGAATACACATCTGATATCCTACAGCGAAGGCGCCTCCCCTCCACCACCTACAGCTGTCCACTGCACTTCAGGTTACATATTTCCTCCTGCTGAGAGGGAGATGAATATTCCTAGGGGTGAATCGTCATAACATTTGTCTCATCACAAAGGTCAGTGCTCCATTAGCAGTGTGATTAAACACTCAAAAGATCAGTTTGGGAACACAGGTGAAGTCTGATGTGAGGCATCTGTGTACTTTAAGTACATTTTTTTTGTGGGAGACTTTGTCCTATAAATGGTGAGCACTGATAAATGACTCACTTTGCAGCTTGGCCTTATGTAATGGAAATGCTTATTATTAAGTAAAAAATCTTTGCTGCCCCTGGTCAGTCTGTGGTGGTCCTTTCGTGGCATACCTTTCTTGAGTACGCACACTAATGCAATTCAGGTAATATTAACATAACAAGCGGCAGATGCTTCTCGGTTGGCTTAGATCAGGGGCGTATTCTATTACATAACAGTTATAGTGCTTTGATAACATGCATGCAAAATGACGGTAAAGAGTCGAATCTTGAGTTCCTCACGCCCAGACCTGTGCCGCGAGCTGGTTCTGGCTGTCCGCGGTTGCATCTCAGTGCTCGTCTGGACAATAGGTGCCAGTGGTAACCCCTGGCAGTAGAGGAGGGCGTGCGCCGTGTCGGATCCCATGCGGACCCTGCCCCCCCTCTCTGCTGTTCGACCAGCCGTCGGACGAGCTGGCATTGCAGCCGCACACGGGCTACTGGATCGCCGTGCCGTGTTTTGTCGTGACCTTGGCGTGTTGTTTATTTGTTAGCTTGCTCTTTTAGGATGGCAAAGGCAGTGTCACGTGCTAGTGTCAGTTTATGTGGCCCCCACACAAAAAATAAGAGGCTTTGCAGGTTGAATGGATAGCCAATGACCAGAAGACCCTTGTTAGCTGGCTAATTAGCAGGACAAGCTGCTCCGCAATCTCTGAAATAAGAAAATACATATATTTAATATTTAGTGGAGTGATTGTTAGTGGCCAGCTGTGTCCCCTGGACCGTGGGGACAACATGCAAATGCATGATTTGCGTGGTGGTATATATTTGTCACTGCTGACTTAGCTACTTGTTTTGGACCATGAAATTCAATCCATACTTCAGTACTAGTGCTTTGTGCTTTAGTAATGTTACTAAATTGTTAATTATATTTAATTAGCAGACACTTTTGTCCAAAGCGAGGATCAGAGAGCAGAGTCAGCAGCAATTGGGGTTGAGCTCAAAGGCCCAATTGTGGCATCACTTTGTCAGCCACGGGATTTGAACCAGCAACCTTCTGATGGTAGAGGCCTAACCCACAAAGCCACACTCACCCTCCCAGTACTTCAGCATTGTGAAGAGGGGACTGCAGAAATGTTATTGAAAACGGGGAGGTCCAAACAATCATTTCGAATTATAAAAAAAGTGAACCCATATTAGAACACATTGAGGAACAAACCACCATATAAATATTTTATAGCTTGCTTAAAAGTTTCTGCCATCCCCTGGCTTTTGAGAAGCACCTGCTGCCTCTGCCTGTTTGTACTCTAACGCCAGACCAAAGGTACTTGGTCATGTGACCCAGTATCGTGGCATTGTGAGGCCCCGAGTGGAGCGGAAGGCTTTTCCCTGGACCTCTCCGCTCTACCGCAGGCTAAGCAGGAAGTGCTTCGCTCGGGACTCAGCGTGAGCACTTAATTATGGACTAGCATGATGCTTCTGCAGTTCCTCCCGAGAGACGCCGGGTTTTCTGAAGTGGATCTGTGCTAATTCACGAGTACGCAGCAAAGGCTCTTCCCTGTCGGCACAACAGAAAGGCGAGATGCACGAGGTCCTGGGAAAAAAACATGGCAGGTCGCAGCCGTGGCCGAAACATGAACCGCTCTTTGTGGGGGCGGAAGGGGGAGGTCGAGATGTGCAGCTGCCGAGCCGACAGCACGTTTGCGGTTCCGGGGGCAGACGGAGGGAGTGAGTACTGGGATCCCACTCCGTGCTGGCTAAGCAGCTTCAGGCGCAGCTCGATTCAGATTAACAGGAAGGCGACCGTGCAATGCCGGTCAGCCCATCCGGCAACATAGCCGGCCGTTTCGGGTGGGGGAAGCTGGGGATGTGGCTTGCCAAGAGTAGCACATGACTTTGATTGGTTCTGCGAGAAGGCCTTGACCACTCCATTATAATCTGACCCTGCAACCCCTTCGTATTTTTGTATCGGATGCAAATTATCACATTTATTTGTGTACAATTACACGGTAGACTTTAAAAAATCAATAACATAAATGTTTTTTTTCTTGATATCCCCATTGCCTATAAAAAAAATGGCAAAATAGTTTCTAAACAAATTATAGAGATGAAAATGCATCTAATTATATTTTACTGATTTATTTATTGTTTGTCTTTAGGGAAAATGATTGTATTAATCCAGACAATGCTTGTATTAATGTAAAATTTAATTTGAAATTTGATTTAGTGGTGCATCGCTCACCTCCGTCGCCTTACACCTCTAAGTCTCCATCCCGGCTCTAACATGCACGTATTAGCAAGTGGACTGGAGCTGCTTGATGTGAATATCTGCATATCTGTGTGTGTGTGCGTCTCGCGTTATTCCCTGCCCTGATATTCTCTGCACCCCTGTGACCATGCAAAGGATGGATGGGACTTAAGCTGCTTGTTTTGTCAGTTTATTCTGATTCAGAAGCATATTGGGTGCAGTAATTCATAAAAATAAAGCAAACACTTTTAAAAATTAAGGTCTGGTTAAGAATTAAAATATCAGAACCTTGTGAGGTTATCTAGGGAGCAGGTCATTACTTCAGTGTCCATGAGACATTGACGTTTGATGAACAGTCTGATGCAGGGGTGGTTCTGGCATTTTTTTTAAGGTGGAGAGGCATAAAGGGGCCAACCTTATTATGCGTTTTGATTTGGCAATATGGTTACAGGCTAGGAGGCCAATCAGCTTTCAGCTGGAGCCAGCGTGCCTGTGGTCCTGCCTCTGGATTGATCTATGATAATATTCCAGAGCTCACAAACAGCCCTAACTGGTCTTTCCTACTTGCTGATGGCTTCCAGCAGCTCTATCCCTTACTATCCAAAGCTACTGAGAAAAGAGACCTTCTAAAAAAATGGCATTAAATCATTAATAGCACCTAACACTCAAACTGTGAGGTGTTAGAGTGGATGGAAAGCAATCATTGCTTCTTAGAATCCAGCAGTTCAGTTACGGTTGGCTATTTCACAGATATCACCTGTAGTCTGTCCCGTACGTTTTGCTGAGACACTGACACAGATCTAATAACTCGTGCTTCTTTAACTGAAAACGTTAAGTCGACGCTCAGATGCAATCTTAATCACCCAGAATCCCCCCGCGGCTCTGAACCCTGTTCGTACAAAGGCTCCCGGCCTTGACATCACGCTGCGCTTTCCAGTCCGCGGTGTAAGGACTGTGAAGACGACATGCTGGAAGGCTCCCAAAATGCCGTGCGGCAGATGGTCCTGGGAAAATTCGAGTGGCGCGGGCCTTTTTCCGGAAAAACCGTACAGTACGGCCCCTGCGAGGCCATCTCAACCAAGCGATGCCATCCTGCTTTCTCAGCTTGAATTAATAGAAGCATTAGTCAAGATGACAAGCGCACAGGCTAAGTCACACTTACAGGTTGTTGTGGTTTTTTTTTATTGCTCATTTCCTGGAGGAATTACGGGGACTGCAAGCAGTAATAATCAGATATAATCACCACTGGCACCATCCTTATTTTCATTTCTGTCTTGTAACAAACTTCCCTTGTGAATTCAAGTGCTGAATAAACATACAGTAGCCAATGGCTTTTTAATGGAGAAATGAAATGCATCTCTTTCAGCATTCAAGCAAAGCTGTTTTCTGTCTGATACAATGAACAATGCAGCAAGCCTTCGCTTCATGTTTTCTCGTATCCACCAACATAATAATAAACAGAATAATATTTCAGCTGAGGACTTTTTTTATTTTTTAGCCAAAATGAGCACAAAAAGTCCATAGTATCGCGCCGCGCTGAGACTGGACTCGACCCGACCCGACGCACACAAACAGAACGTTTCGTATCTGCCAGCAGGCAGCTATGGGCAGGGGGGCATCTAAGGAAACAAACCAGCGTTTGTGAGAATTTGGATGGGGAGGCTTGAGCAGAGGCCTGTGTGCCCATGGAGCTCCTCTGCAGAATGAACTGTTTTCTCAGTCAAATAGACCAGCAAGCCAATGGTCCCATGCAGGCACACACGTAACTCCTGCCTGTTTGTGTCCTTAGTATGGATCTACTGAAGTCGATCTCCATCGGGGGAACGGGCATGATTTATTTATTTTTTTTACGTATTTGTTTGTTTGTTTTTAATTCCTGTTTGTTTAAATGTTCACTTCCCAAACCAGTGAGATTCGTCCAGCGGTTGAGAAACACTGACCGACTGCATCACAGTTGTACAGCAAGTTTTATCCTCTTTTTATAACTTTTATTTGTCAATTTTGCTATCCTTACCTTTACTTACTCCTTTACTACAGGGAGCTCAGAGAAACTCATTTCAGTGCCAGCATCTGCAGCTGTATGCTACGCTGTAGTGCATCTGATAGATAAACTTTGATTCGATTTTATCCATGTCGCATGCAATCAGAAAGCACGCTCTGTGTCCTGCTCAGCATCCCAGGACGTCAGCCGGCCAGCCTTCCGTGGCTGCAGCGCCACGAGAGCCAGAAGCCGTCACGGAAACCGCCGGAACGCGAGTTCCAAAAGCAGCTACCGGTGCCGTGCCGAGAAAGCCATGGGGTGCGTGACGCGTCCGGGGTAATCCTTCTGCTCGTGACCGAAACCCCGTTTTATACAGTGAAAGGATGGGTCGGCTGTAGTGTGTCTGCGAGGCGGATCCCAAGTAGATGAATGCGTAGATCAAGGCTGCAGCCTCCGATCTGATGGATTTGCCGCGAGGCAGGAGAACACCTTCACTCCCACACGGGTTATCTTAGCAAAGTAACAGCCTGGGAGAAGAAGCAAAGGGAGGTGGGAAGGAGGCGGTGGGGACGCCGGGGAGCGTGGATCGCCGCCGTGTTTAAAGACGGCCTGTCCTGCTGTTTGGGCCTGAGTGGGGCAATAGTGAGAGAGCTGGCAGTTAGCCAGCAGGGTTGGGCCCATCTTGGAGACGAAACCAGTGCTCCCATGGTTACCATCCCAGTAGGAGCGACCAATCAGTGGACCAGCAGGCACACGGCAAACACCCACGCACACACGCGCGCGTTCTGACGTCACCGAGGCAAAATCGACCCGCCAGTGCGGGGAGGGAGGTGGCACAGCTGGATCTGAGGAAGCCACCCAATGGGGTGCAAGTCAGATGCTTCTGTGGACGCAGCGGGATACTGGTGCAGCTATTGAGGAGGGACGGACGCAGCGGAAAATGGTTACGCATCACGGGCGTCTGGAAGCATGGGCACGCTTGCGCTGTGGAGGTCTGCATATCCCCGATCGATGCTTCTGTCGGTGGCGGTAAAAGCCAGAGGTAGCTAACGCGTGTCAGTTTACAGGGGCATCTGCATAAGCCTTTTCCTGCAGAGGAGAAACCGGAGGGTGCCAGCCAATGAGCTGCCTCCGCTGGGGGCTACAGTGGCGACACCGCCACGGAGGGCGTGACGTAACCATACAGCTGCTCTCTCAGCTGACGCCTCGATTAGTCGGTCAGTCAAATACTGCACCCTTTGCAAAAGTCACTGTGAGCTGCATAGCTTCCCGGCTTCAAGCCTGTCCAAAGTGTTGACCTACCCCCCAGAGTCATACCGTACTGACAGACAGAGCTAAATGCAAAATGAATCTTAGTGGCACAGCTCAGAAACACTGTCTTCTCTGAAGGTAGCTTCACCCTTGATGTTGCAAAGTCGGTCACAACGCCTACTAGAGAAGGGGAGCTGAAATGTATATGTCCTGACACGCCAATAAAAGACAGCCGGTTGATGTAAGCATCTGGGTTTAATAGATGCATGGGGTTGGCTCATATTGTATAACTCGTTAGCTTTTTTTCAGTTTATCATTACATAGTTCAACTAAAGTGGCAGAAGTTTGAGGCTAGATCAAAATAATTTGTGCTTTTCCACCTGAGACACAAAGCTCAGTGCAAATGACACCCTGCCTCTTTTAAATGATTTGCCCCCCAAGACGCACATGCACAGACACGCACAAAAATGCTACCCTACCCAGCCCTAACCTTAACCATAAGTCACCAACTAAAATACAAGACTTATGGCATTTTTACTTTTTTGATTGCATTCGCGGATTTTTTTTATAAAATAAAGTCTGAACTAGTGAGGACCGAAAAAATGACCTCACTAGTCATGTTTTTTGAGGATTTGCTATACTTTTAGCACACACACACAGAATGTTTCCTGTCTGCACTAGGAGATGGTCACCACCATGCTGATCCAGGATCAGAGGAGTCACAGGAGTCTGAACACCCTCAAGCTAATAGATATCACTTCAAATTCTCTTAACATGAAGGAAAAGGTTCCTCTCTGACACCTACAGAATGCCTATATTAAAGCAGGCTGCAGAGCATAACCTGAGATGTATAAATATATTCGTTTAAGGGGGAAAATAATTTTAATTCTGTGAATTCTGTGGAGCTAGTTCAAAAGTCGTTAAAGCTCACAGGAAGTTTTAATAGTAAAAGTAAAGAATATTGATTCAACAATTCATGAGTTGCATTAAAGACTTAAGGCCCCCGGTGACCCTGGCCAAGATAAGTGGTCAGAGGAGGAACAGATGTTGGTTGTAAATAGCTAATCTTAATCCTGGAACGATTAAGTAACTGAAATATTGATGCATATTATCAAAAGGGGAATAATAAACCATATTTGGTTTAGAAAATGCATCCTTTTCTTTTTGATTAGTAGAAATGGGCTTCATATTTATAAATGCCTTTCTCTTGTGGTCTTTAATAAATTATCTCAGCCTTTCAGAATTGCTCAATCAAGCCCAGTTATATAATCATTCGTTTAAACTGCATCAAAAACAGGTTAGGCCTGGCCTATTTTTCCGACAGGAAGCGAATGCATAAGTGTGTGTTTGTCCCTGGCTGGGGAAACGTACTCTGGGCCCTGTTTTGGGGCAGAATGCTGGCTCACAGGGGAAGGAGCCTTATGCTTAAGGGCGTGGGGTCAGAACCGGACGCTGCTGCTCGAGGTCCCGGGAGACCCAACTGTTTCTGACCTGCGGCAAGGTGCTCGGCCAGAATAGCTCTGCCGGCTTTATAAATACATTCATAAAAATACGTACATAAATACAGGATTTGCGGCCTGCAAGAGTTCCGATTGCATAGAATAATATAAAAATACTAATGCTAATAATAATAATAATAATAATCAATTTATCTACCAATGCTCCAGGCCTCTTGTGTAGTACTAGATAGCGGTGAACAACAGCAATAATACTAATACTAATACTAATACTAATAATAATAACGTGAAGAAGGAGAAGCAGTTGGAGTGTGCTCCTACTTTTGATGGACTCCTGCAGAGTTCCGCCCAGTGTTCGTGTTGCCATGTGGAGTCTGTCGAATTGCCTGTAAAACGTCTCGAAGGATGATGAAATGTGTCGTCTCAGATAAACTCCCACTGGGTAGCTACTGTAGCTACTCCTGTCGGCAGCCGCTGATGGCGTTCTCTGCTCCCCCAATTCTCCCTAAAACTTTACGAGCCAAAAGCCGCCGCGCTGCTCCCGCTCTGCCGCTTCGCATTAAAGGCCAGGTGGGAAGCAGAGAGGTCGCTTTCCGCCATAGAAGGAATTTATAAATGTCGCACGCTTCTTCGTGAGCAAGAACTAATTTGCTGCAAGATTAAGAGCATGAAAGACATATATATATATATATATTTTTTTTTGGACAAACAGGAATTGACTCAGCAGTGAGGATGCTGTGAAACTTCTAAAAATATGTTACCCGAGACGAGCGTGTCAACAGAGCATTGGAGGAAATCGCTGCTGAATACACAATGTTTCATATCCTCCTTCAGATAGACGCACCTCTGTAGGACAAGCTGCTTTCACAGGCACTTGAATAATATGACACAGCCGCCAACCTCTGCCCTCGCTGACCTCGGCGCGGCTCTCTCACAGATCCTGCTGACAGGGAGCGGCAGACTGAGACGGTGATGTTTCACCTGGCCTCGGAGATACTTCTTCATGCGCACCATGTAGGAGATGCAGATTCTTAAGTATGGGGGATGCAGCAGTGTGGCCGGGACGTGGCCTCGCACCTTGAGGGTTTGAGGTTCGAGTCCTATCCTGTGTGGGTATGTGTCCTCACTGTGTTTTTGCCAGATACACTGGTTTCTTCACCCTGGTCCAAAAGCCGGTGTCTCTGTGTCAGAGTGTGGATCCGTGCCGCATGGGTGGACTGGCATCCCGTTCAGGATGTTCCCTGCATTGTGCTGCCTCTTCCCAGGACAGGCTCCAGGCTCACCGCCAGCTTTGGCTTGGATTATGGAAGAGTGGCGGTGGAACACGAGCCGACGAAGGTCAAGAGAAGAAAATCACGGTGATCTTATTCCTTAGGTGATTTGGATGGTGGTAATTTAAGGCACCTCAACATTCCCACGAGTGACGTCTTTTTTAAACCTTTTTGAAACATTCCCTGAGAATTCTCCAACAGACTGTGGGATTGGCATCCCAGCCGTGATGTTGCTGTGTCTCATGCACTGTGCATTCTGGGATGGACTCCAGGTTCTGCGTGACCCCTACACTGGATATGGATGGATGGATTCACAATAAGACACTACCTAATCTGACATCCGTCTCATTTCGGTGACGCACTAGGGGGAAATGTGTTCAGGTTCTGTTAACGCACGCTTCCGTGGTTCTAAATCAGCGTGGGCCTTTTTTCAGGATGCGGCGGGTCCAAGACGGGACAGGGAGGAGGTGGCCGGTCCGAGAGCACAGAAGGTCTGCTCAGAAACTATGGTGTTTATCGAGTTGCCTGTGTGATGGAGGAATCTGTGGATTCTACAACAACTAATAGTAGAAGTTAAACCCAAGAGCAGTGGGTGTTTCAGTGCTTTCCATTGAAAAATAAACAGTGAACAGGAAGGTAAATTGCTAAAGCACGGCTCTTCAGGTCATGACTGAGATGCACTCTATGGCCACTTTATTAGGTACCCCTCACGTTTGGGCAGGTGCAATGGTTAGCACTGTTGCCTCACACCTCTGGGACAAGGGTTTGAGTCTCTGCCATAGCTCCATGCGTCTGGAATTTGCCTGTTCTCCCTGTGTCATCGTGGTACTTCCTCCAGGTGCCTGCCTTCCGCCGATACCTTCCGGGATGGGCTCCGGACCACCGGGACCCTGCGTAGGACAAGTGGGCGCAGAACATGGATGGGTGGGACCTCATGTTGATCAAAACAGCCAATCATGTGTCTGGAAATGAACACATACAGGGTGAAGAGATTCAGTAACTGGCTGAGCATCAGAAGAGCTACGACACACAGTGTGACTGCAGGTGCCAGACACGCTGCTCTCAGCATCTTAGAACCAGGCAGCATCCTGGGATTTTCACGCGCTACACTATGTAGGCTTTACTGAAAATGCCACCCCAAACACATTACAAAAAAAAAAGAAAACATCCAGTCAGAGGCAGTTCCTTTGCTGGAAACATCTTGTTAATGAGAGAGGTCAGAGGTGAATTGTCAGACTCATTAAAGCTAACAAGAAGTTCAAAAATAGCAACTCAGTTCAACAGTGGTGGGCTTTATATCTACAAATACATGTCTCTTCTGCCCTTCTCTGAACACACAACATTTCAGTCTTTGAATTGGTTCTGAATTGGTCCCTTCCTGGTACGTAATAAAGTGACCACTGAGTGTATTTTCAATAATGCTTCCTCGAAATGTACTGGTACCGTTGGTTTCCAAGCCATCCCATAAGGATACATCAGATTACTGACACTAGTAATGTAGTTAATCTGCCACAACGCATACTGAGCAGGTTAAGGTGACGCCACAACTTGCTTACGATCCAACCCCATTAAAAGTCATTGCCAACTGTTTTAGGAGCGACTTCTAGATGAGAGAGAGGAGGACAGACGAGAAGGGTCCGTAGGAGGATCGCACGTAACAAGGTTCTCAAAGTCTGCCTTTGGTCACCTTATGTGCCAGGCTTGGAGAAAGATGGATTAAGATTGGTCATCAATCAGGGCAGGACTGGAGAGAGACGCAGAGTAACGAGGGAGCGAAAAAACAAAACGGCGGCTTGAAAGATGAAGGCGGCGTGCGCGGATCGCCGCGGGAACCGCGTCTCGACAGCTGCTCGTAGCGTCGCCGAGGTCCTAGCTACTACATTACGCCTCAATTTGCCTAATTACTCTAAGGCTAGCAATTAACTTGATTTACCTTCCGAGCACCGTAGCAAAGCATTAATGACCATTTTTTGGGAGTTGTGTGGAAACAATAAAACGTGTTCAAATACATTAGCACATATTTATTAAAATAATCAGGAAACTCAACAGGTTTAGTTTAACTGCAATGAATAAATAGTGTAAACACAGTGTGTAATACCATCTGTATACTCCGCATTGCATCTAGTTTACATTATGTATGTAGGAGAATGACATCACTGCCTGTTTGACAAATGAGATCCCTCTTTATGCATGTAAACTGATCAAAAACAACTCTGCTAGCAACTCAATTCAAACAGCTACATTAATGCTGAACAATGGGAAATTCACCCACACAACATTATATTGTGGAATTTAAATTTGGGAATATCAGATTTGATGTTTACATTCATTTCAAGTAGCTAAGCCATGAAAGTCAGAAAATTGATGAAATAATGAGAGTTGAATGTAAATTTTCACTAAAGTTGTGCTTTTTTGAATTTTTTTCATTCTTCTATTTCATTATTGCTGCTGTCACAAACACTATGACATTTCATTTCGAGTATAAAATCCAAGGCAGCATAACTATATTAGCCAGCTAATAAATATTTTTGCACTGCCTTGGATTTGTGTCCATTTTGTGCTTTATGCTATACAGTATGTCCCGTGTCGTCTAGTCAGTGTGTAAATGTAGCACCATGGGGCTCCCGGGCTGATATTTCATGCTTTATACATTTATATTGATGCCCTGACAATAAAGATCTCTTGAATCTTGAAGAAAAATAAAACCGCGGGCTCCGTTATCCACAGGAAAATCTAACACAGGGAATTAGGAACAAAAGCTGCCCACGCAGGATTGGGTCCTGGACGCAGGGAGCAGCAGACACCCTCAGACGGGATGCCCGTCCAACACAGAACACAAACAAATGCACTAAGGGCAGTTTCAAGACACCAGTCCACCTACACAACATGCCTCGGGGGTGTGAGAGGGAAACGGTGTAAAATGCACAAACCCAAGGCTGAGAGCAGCAGTCTCACTCAGGCGCCTGGAGGTTGGCGTTTCCCACAAAGGTACCCTACTACAGAATTACAAAATTAGCGTTTCCTCTATTAATTGATTTACACATCAGATTTTTCTACGGGACAGGAAAAGACAGGAAAAAACAGTTTTGACGGCTTATGGCAGGGGTCTCCAACTCCAGTCCTGAGGGGCCGGAGTCCTGCACATTTTTGGGTTTACCCTCATTTAACACACCTGTTTCAACTCACTGAGCTGATTACCACA
>JAODKN010000104.1:18276226-18296222 GCA_026774425.1 Petrocephalus zakoni | reverse complement strand
ACTCACACATAGTCATAGGCTACTCCAAATACTCACACGCAGTCATAGGCTACTCCACATACTCACACATAGTCATAGGCTACTCCACATACTCACACGCAGTCATAGGCTACTCCACATACTCACATGCAGTCATAGGCTACTCCACATACTCACGCGCAGTTATAGGCAGCTACTTCACATACAGTACTCACACGCAGTCATAGGCTACTCCACATATTCACACGCAGTCATAGGCTACTCCACATACTCACGCTCAGTCATAGGCTACTCCACATACAGTACTCACACGCAGTCATAGGCTACTCCACATACTCACGCGCAGTCATAGGCTACTCCACATACTCACTCGCTATCATAGGCTACTCCACATACTCACACGCAGTCATAGGCTACTCCACATATTCACACGCAGTCATAGGCTACTCCACATACTCACACGTAGCCATAGGCTACTCTACATACTAATATGCAGTCATAGACTACTCCACATATGCACACGCAATCATAGGGTACGCCATATACTCAAACACAGTCATAGGCTACTCCTAGTGCGATTTAGAGACACTTTCTCAACATGATATGAAAGTAAACATCTTTTTGCACAAAGGGGAAGTGACATTCCTACAGTCACGGTGGAGGTACAGATTTTAGATTCATTATGATCAGCACTAGATAAAACATTACAAACCCTTCAATATGTGAGCTTTGTGGCTTGCCCTTTGGATGGTATTTCTTATGTCCCTACATAAACAATGGCACTGCTTTGATCTTGTCAGGGATGTACGTAAAACCGTCTAAACAACAATATCTTTATTCGCTCCAGCAACAGTTTTTCATTGTTGTTAATCACAATGTGTCTGTTCAACTCCAGTTTGTTTTGAGTGCAGTGAAGTCAGAGTGACAGAGTATTTAGTCTGCCGTATGCAATGTACTGGAATGTTCTTTGTCAACTTGTTTGAATTTTATATACGCACTGTTTAACATAGGTTATAACTTGGATTTAAAGTGAGTGATCAGGGATTTGTAACAGGATAGCTGTAAGGAACCCGAGAAACTTGGAACTTGAAATTTGTTTTGATCTGTATACCTTAGGCCCTAATTTGATTACAAGCAGGTCCGAAGTCTAATGTCCTAGTTCAGCAAATTGTTTAATGTGAGATTTATTGGAATCAGCCCTCAAGAACCTGTCCTCCTTGTGTGATACATGTCATTATTTTTTGATGGGAGAATCAGCATTTTGTTGCTGTATCTTGACAACTACAGTTTTAATCACCATTCCGAAGCAGATGGAATAAAGCTTGCTTCCGATTATAAACAGCCCACCATTAAGTTAGGAAAGCAGCTCCCGGCGCTCTTGGGGGGGACTCGTACTCAGCTCGGCACTTCCTGCGGCCATTATTTAAAGCGAAACAGACGTAAGGTTGAAAACATACAATACTTGTCACACAGACAAGAAACCCTGCAATTATGAAACTGTCGTAAACATATAATTTCTGAGTTTTAAGATTGCCTTTTGGCTGTGTCGCTTTTTTCATCGGGCAGAGACAAACAAATTTGTACGTGCGTGGCGGGGTATTAAGGGAATCGGCCCTGGATGGCTATGATTATGACTGAAAGTCTTGACTTTTTTGCTCAATCATTTCCTCATAAGCCTTAGCAGAGACATACTTAATGCAGACTTTATTGACTAATCACTCTGGATCTCTCTCACAGCCTCCCTCCAAAGAAATGCTGTCAACACATTGAATTGCAGCAGTTTGGTCACAATGAAAATATGAACCACTTCCAGCCTTAATCTGAGCTGGCATTAATCTCCGAGGCTGCTGACAGTTTTGTCTTTTCTTAGTTACAACAACATTAAACCATGATTTAATAAAATAACATTATCATGCTGTCACCGTCTTGAAAGGTGCGAACATCGCAAACTAATTTTCTGACACTCACTGTCAGAATGACAACTGGTAACGTGCAAAAATATTTATATAAAGGTGTGGCAATTAATCACACATTTACTAAACACACACTAAACATTTTATGATGTTAAATTAATATAATATATATGCACACTTCACTATGAAGTAGAATGTTCCTGATCCATCTGTAGTACTGTTTGACTTTATACAACCAACAGATTTACCTGGTTTAGAAACTGTAGTTTTGACATTTGACTAAAACAAAATCCTGTTTCAGTTATGATGAAGTTTCTCTTGTAAATTCCATGTTCAGTTTACGCTGGCATATTTAATTAGAGATCGTTTACTGAGTTTTGTATCATAGTTGCTTGCCTGCAATTACAGTTTTTGCTCTTCAAATTACAGAAGGTTTTCTTTGGTATTGTGCAATAACTGGGGTTTTCTGATTTATTTAGATTTTTTTTACATTTCAGCAGGCATGAGGAATGGATAAAAGTAACCACTGAAAATAGTTTGTCATTTAGAATAATGCAAAAAGTTTCTCAGAATTAGTCTTTTCAAGCTGTGAAAATGAGTTCCAGAGTGGCAGTCATTAAGCGTGCAGGCGTGTTTGGTCTTGGAATCTCTTTTTATATCTCATATTTCCTTATCATCCTTCTTTACTTTCTCTTGGTGCAAATGTTACAGTCTGATGCTGATAAACAGCACACCACTACATCAAGACATCAGTGTAGCTCACAGAGCCTCATATCCGAAAGGCTGGGACAGGGGTGATTATTCTCTGGGACCTCAAAGGCAGCTCCGTCTCTAATAGAAGAAGCCGCTACGCAGTTGAAATGTCAACATATTAAAATGCTGTTACCTGCGTTTGCCGTGTCAGAGAGGTGGTGATTATCTGATTGTAAGTGGACAATATCCTGTCACTCACTATTTAGTGAGTCGTCTGAGTGAAATAAGAAAACCCTCAGAATTAATCCTCGGACCATCGCGTCCATGACACCACCAGAATTGGAACATTAGTAAGATATGAATATAAAAAGACACAAATTCCTCAGTATCAAGTAGGGTTAACTTTTTTCTTAAAGGAAAACACCCAAACAGAATACACACCTGAAGGAAATGGCTGAGCTGTGTTTATCCTCAAAAAGCGCAAAATACACAATCTTATTATGCGAGGATGGTATATAGTCCAATATGCCTTTTTCACAGTGAGCTCTGGTCCAATCATTTTGGTACTAGATGCCCAAATGTCCTCATTTAGCAGCGCGATGGACCAATATAACATAGAAGTGAGGGAAACTCTAGGTCGGGGAGCAGGGGCAGCCAACATCCGGCACCAGTGTGATTATTCTGCCCGGTCATGGGATTCGTACCCATGACCTTCTGGATAATTTGGGTATAGATCCTTAACCTACTGTGTCACACACCACCCTCTTGGCAACACTATTTCCTTTGAAACCTTTTAAATAATCAAGTAAATACTAACTGGCTGATTGGAATGCTTAATAATCCATGAGGAATTCTGAGTATGTGGAGTAGCCTATGACTACCCACGAGTTACCCAGTGACTAGCATCTTAGCTTCACCATACCATTACTGTGGTCCAAAAACCTTGGCACACACCGAACTATGGAAAAACTCTACCTTCACAACCCTAATACACAATGATATGTTTATGTCAAGCACTTTATAAGTTCAATAAAGTACCATGCTTATCACTGTGAATAGTGTTTTACTTTACGTGAATTTTTACGAGTATGGTGTAAATTATGTATAATCGGTGAATATGTTTATTCTCATACTCATATATACACACATGCATGAATAAGTACAGATATAATTTATTAGGATTTCTATTATTTATACAAAATTATTTTTAATAAAATATCTAAAAATATGCTAAACCGATAGCCCTGAGCTGCATTACCATGCATAAGATTCTATTTCAGTAAAAATCAACTTGCCAAAAGTGACAAAAAGAAATGAGTTCTGCAAACATTCCGACCAGACGGTGATCTGGGAATAAAACCTGGGTTTAGATTAGGCACCTTGGCAGACCGGAGATAAATGCATGTCTCGCTGGACACCAGAAGAGTGCGGGTCAGCACGACAGCTGAAGGGGACACATAATTAACAGGGCGCCTGTTAACGCCGGGACAGCTGAACTTGACGGGTTTGTGGCCACGGCTGGGGGCTGGGGGTCTTGGGGGGGGTGAGTTAAGTGATCTTCGCTAAAGTACCTGTAGGTTTGCAGTGACACTACGGGAACCAATCCTCCGCAGGAGCAGATTTTGTCCGATGCCATTGGGGGGGGGATGTTGAGCCTCTGTGCCTGTGATCGGAAGGGTGCCAGCTTAAATCCTGTCCTCAGCAGGACCATCACATATCTGTTGGGCCTTAAAGACCAAAATATCCTCCAGGGGCACAGAGTAAATGCCTACCCGTGTAATCAGACCCCAAACTCTATGTGTATGTCTCAAAGATGAACCCTGCCAGTCCTCCTGTACTCATGCGATATTAAATGGAGCATCGTGTCAGAAGTGAGGAAAGCTGTGATTGTGGAAGGGGCATCCTTAATCAGCCATGGGGACGTTACTGTGTGAGCACCTGCTAGAATGCCAAGGCTATGTATGATTATGGTGCAGTTTACCCCTGTCCTAACGGCATTTTACATGTGGATATTTTTTCCATTTGATTTTCATAATTTACCTAGGATTTCTATTGTGGCTAATAATTAATCGTGCCAAGAGGCGCTTATCAGCGCAAATAAAAAATATGTTGCCTCCAGTTATTTTTTACGTAGCTCATTCACTGATCGTCTGATGAAAGATTAGCGTTTGCTGGGGCGTAGCTAGAAATTCTGGTCCCCCAGGCGGAGCCCCTGAAACTGCCAGTACCCATGTCCTTATTGTGCCCCTGAACTGACGCTACAGTAGCCTGAAATGCAAGAATCAAATTTTAGCTTGATGGTATATCGTATTTATTTTTCGCTTAAAGGTGTTATTCTTCAAAAGTAACTATCAAATGCTTACAGGTAGAACTTCGGTGGGAAATACTGCAGCTCAGGCTGTCTGTATTTTCATAAAAAATCCATTTTCCATTTTTAACGTAATCTACTGCTTAAGAACAGATACCGACAGTCTCTCGCAAGGACCATAAATAGCGTGTTTTAAGTCTGAGAAGTATACTTCCCTGGCAAGGCAGAAAGTAAATCACAACAGATCCCTCGCCTCACAGGGAAACTCATTTTCCATTGTCCTGATTTGAATAACCTAGCCTTGTCGCAGGCATCCAGCAGTGGCCAAATAATAAATATAGGTGAGGATGGCAAACATAATGTGGACAGCAAAATAATGTGCAAACACTGAAGCTATGTCATTCACACTGCTGTTTCGGTAGGCGAGGGAATTTAAATATAATGCATGTGGTCATCAAACCTCATTCAAGGTGTCCTTTCAAGTAGAAAGAATGATTAGGCACAGATTTCGCAGCTACCAGTAGCTAAATAATATCGAGAGGTTAAGGACTGCTTGTGAATTATCGCGTAACGCTATGCAGCAATCATGGCGGGATAAAGGTCAGTGATCCTGGATGATGCATCGCTTTCATCTACAGCATCGCTGATAAGATTATTTCATTTCACAAATTGTAATGCGATATTTCAGAGAGTGAGAACAGAAAAAGGGAAAAATGAAATTGAAGAACAAGTTTAATCTAAGTACAGCTTATGGATGGATAGGCCACGTTAAAGGAATTGACCAGGGAAAGGTCGAGTAAGAGAACTAGAAGACGTTGGGGCTGGAGGACATCACAAGGAACTTTGGTCTATCTTGAAGGAGAGTGATTTCCTGGATAGTGGGGTTGTATGCAGTGCGAAATGGAAGTAGCTATGGTATTAATTCAATGGGGAAGCTGAATTTATTTGCATAGAAGATGACGGTAGGGTCAGGACACACGCGTTTACACATCGAACCCAGAATTAGAAGTCACCCTGGGGTGAAGATAGTGCCTGTGGACTCCTGCTCTTTGTAATAAGCTCTCTGGAATCTGCACAGGATCACGAACTGTGTTACAGGGGAGCATACACACTCCTGTGCCTGCGGGGGGCCCCGTTTTTCAGAGGAGGCCTTTTAACCTCAATTCAGAGTACACAAGACCAGGGCTGCACACGCCCAGTATAATGACTGAACTGAATGCTTAAGACGTCAAGCTCAAAAAAAGGTCCCCCCTCCCCCTTCTGTCCACGGCATCGTATCCCCTTTGGGATCTCCTACTTAAGGACCAGAGAAGGCCATTAGTGCCCCATTTTGTGATCTGACAGACTGGGCTCAACCATATTATGGCCAGATTTATAGCCACTGTGGGACAGTGGAAAAAAACCAAAAAGCCAGGCCTTGTGTTGCGAGCCGGCAATGTAACCATTTTGAGAATTTAACAACGCTGAAGAAGCATTTCATTATGTAATAATGTAAGACCAGTCCCTCAGATAGTCCTTGCACGTGATACAAATTACGGAGCCGTCTTGTGTAATTGCGCTTCTGGAGCATTTTCGGCGGGCGCCTGTAATCTGCGGGGCCGTGCCTCCTCCCGTGACTGGATATGCTTCCTGGCGTGAGGACTTGGTCCCTGAGCTCCAGCGCCTCACATATCATAAAGCCGTCAGTAGCGCTTGATTATCCGCCTCCTTATCACCACTTTACATCATTTTCTTCCCCCCTTAAGCAGAATTGATTGCATGAAAACTGTATTTTAATTGGCTGTCATCACTCTCCAGGATGATACATCATTGTTTTTTTTCCCCCATCCAGAAGGCATCAAGAGTTCTTGGTTATTCCTTTAGAATGCATTATCTATTGCTAGTATAATCATCCATCCATCCATCCTTCCATCCATCCATCCATCTATCCATCCATCCATCCATCCAACTTCCATCACACTTGGAGCCCGCAGCATTGGCACACAGCGAGGCACAACCTGGATGAGATGCTACTATGTTCATTTATGATCTAACTTACGGTTATCACCCATTTTGCCACCTTCAACTTCAGGCAAAGCGTCATGAAGAGCTACATATGGATATGAGCACAATATCAATATTACCCATCCTACCATCTCTCAGCAGTATATCCAGTAGAGGCCTGGAGCCTGTCCCAGGCAGGACTGACCCCATGAAGTAAATGCTAGTCTATTGCAGGGATATTAATAATATGTTATTGAAAATAAAAAGAAATATTTAGTGAGAGTTGGGGTTTCTTGTCACAGAATTATGATTACAGTATGGAACATTTACTCATGTATCTGGCACTTTCATCTAATGCTAATTATGATAGAAGAAAGGGCTACCGTTTATGTGTATGCTTACTCCCTGGGATTTGGACCCATGAGCTTTGTATTGGTAGGTCACCGCTGTACTTGTTGAGCTACAGGAACACTGTGAACATCATGTAACTTGACACCCACTAAATCAGCTCATGTTGAATTATTAATTACACATAATATCACCAGTTGAGTTTAATTAAACAATCAACAGGCAGTGCTGCAGGACAGCCATGCATCATAAAGTTACCAAATGATTTATGTTTATTTAACTGATATTTAAAAATTTATGAAAAACAGTGACTTGAGTCAGGGAAATATTTGCATTTGGCAGTGATCCACTGTTTCTAGTACTGGAAATAATTTTCCTCAACAAATTGGTTGTAATAAAATATGGTTTTTAGCTACACCAAAATTCCATTCTTCCTGAGATGAAATACTAATTAGCCCATCTTTAGTTTAAATGCATGTGAACATTTCTCATATAAAGTGGAAAGTTCAATACCACATAGTAAGGAGGACAGTCTTATATGGGACTTGAACCCATTACCATCTCACTTTCCTTGGCTTTAATCGCTACTATACATGCTGCTATACATACATGCTAATTGCTATCATGCCAGCTGTCCACAAAGAACCAGGAAGTGATACCAAAGGTGCCATAAGTTATCTTGCCTCCTTCCCCATGAAACCTAGAAAAGGTAAGGGGAGCTTATACACAGTGTTTTACTTACAAATATGACTGAACATGAACTCAGAGCAAATTAGAGTGATTTCAACAATTCTGGTAACATGTTAAGGATCTTTCAGAACATCCTTATTGAAATCTCACGGTGCTGATCCAAGCTTAATCACTATTGGAAATCAGTCATTCAGCACTGTATCATACACAAAAGTAACTCGTAATTAAAAAAATTATTCTTATGGACAAAGATGAGCTACTCCTAAGTTTCCAAAGATTGTTTAAATTGAAAAAAACAAATAAAAAGGAATAGTGAAATGGCCTTTTCTTCTGTGACTAATTCATTGAACAGTCCTGTCCAGTGGATACACAATGTCCAGACCGTTGACCCTGGGCGGTCCCCATATGTGTGTACAACCTGTTCATTCTGGACAGATCAGCTGGGGTAAGGTTGTACGAGAACTATAACCCAGTGTCATGTGGTGTTCTACTAATAAAGGGTCTAATAAAGAACAAGAGAATTATGGATACCCAAGGCCGTAAATCCACCATTGTTTGAGCAAACTCCAAGTACCACATGCTGACCCAAGTTAATTTTACTGCACTCTTAGCTTGCAATGCTACTAATCAAATTCTAGCTTCTGCTTTTGACTTTCAGCTCCTGCCTGATGAACGTCAGTGGAGCCTTTCTCCCCTTGACTATTCAATGCAACCCAATTAAAAAAAGGAGAGGGAAGGTCATTTATTTCTACAGCTGTCAGTGTTCATTTTGTATTATGTAACTCCAGGGGGCGCCGTTGAGGGATTGAGTGCAGAGGAGGTGTGAGGTTCCCAAATATATGGGTTGTCTATGGGCAATGTCAGAGACAAGGAGACCCTGCTGGGTCACTGCCTTTGCCGAGAGCAGACCCCTCTACCCCTCACATAGCAACGGCCACAAAATCCCACAACATTTTCCTAATTAATTTCAGTAGCTTCCAACGCAAATTAGCCATTTAAAAACATGTATTTTTTGAAAGACTCCAAATTACATTTCACTTAATTTTAGCTCAGCTGTTTCCAGCACACATCCAGACATACCGCCTGTATAATTACACCTTTAATTGGCCAGCATACTGTAAAAAGCACATTAAGTGTAAACCGGAATCTTCAGTGTGATGTTATCACGCATCGGGCGTTGAAAAAAAATTCTTTTAAGGAGTGATTTACAGATGAAAAGCCTAGTGTCATGGATATCTATCTGTAAAATCAGATCCATAACGTCATCTATACCATTTATCGGGTAAAGGGCCCGAATGATCCTGGCAGTTATCCCATGCTGCTCCCGGTGTACCCAGAATGGGGCGCCACTTGGTTATAGGAAATGTAAAGATCTCGGTTCACCTGACTGTGGGCACAAACCTGCATGCAAGCTCTCTCTGAGCCAGGGGCTGGGATAGGATCTCCATCTGGGAGTGTTGAGACCACAGTGTTGCCCCGAGGGCCTCTATGCTGCACAGTGCAAGATATAACTGTGATTAAAATGGGATGATTTAGTTACAGTTAGCCTTTCTTCTATCAAAAAAAAAACACGTACATGAAACCTGTCACCTCTATGAAAGATTCCTCAATTTATACCTCCCCTATTTAATGTGTCCCAGTGAAATGATTCCCGTAATTACAGGGTAGCCTCGAGATGGTTACTTAATGACCTCAGCCCTAAAGAGGAGCAACTCTAAACATACTACCATAAGGTTTGCTTCAGATGCTGTATGTTCAGGGGGCGTATATAATTTGACCTACAATTTTATAATGTAAAGAATAATTCCTAAATCTTATTTTTTCACTGTCACTGTGAGACGATTTATTACTCACTTCTTTTGTCTAGAGGTGAATAAATGCGACCTAGTTATGGGCAGAAGGAGGCTTCTCATCACACAACGGTAAATTATTTATGTTGTAATCTACGCAGTCACTTTGTTCTCTGGTCCCTGTGCACGTGGGGTTTCGCAAACAGCAACGGTTCCTCAGCTTCCCGGCTGAAAGGTCACATTGAAACGTACAGTGTTTGAGGTCTGCGGGGAGGACTCTGCAGTTTCTATGAGCCGAAGGGTTGCCATGTGTTATGCTCCATGCTGTGTGAGGCGGTCTGTCTGAACTGGCGACCCGGGTTGGTGTCATGGCAACCCCTGATTGGCAGCTTTTGAATGAATGCTAAGTTTTGGCATTTCTAACGTCACCCAAATGAACAAATAAACGGATAAATAATAGAGAGGTTTGCCAACAGCAGACATAGATTTTTTTAAGGAGGCTGTCGGGATGACGCAAAACGGGTGACTTATGGGACCGAAGGAATCGCAACTTGGTTCTGCTAGCTTTTTGTGTGTCAGGAAAACAGTCAGCTGGATGGGGCTAGTCATAAATTTACCTCATACTTCAAAGCCTATTTACAGTAGCGCTACTTGTTTTCCGTGAGCCAGCAGGCCTCTCATCTTCAGTCCTCTCACCACACTGATGACGGCAAAAATATCTGTGCTTAACCAGAAATGAGGAGCATGGAGCCTGTCCCAGGAAGCAAAGAGCACAGGGATTTATGTCCATCACCGGACACACAAACACGCATAATGTCATACATTTCACAGTAAAGAACTATTACCATAATAATAGTTCCTTGCTTTGCACCTGGTTGTTTATGATGATACAAATCTGGTGGATACCTATGGGCCTGAAAGGGCCTTTGCTGGTACCTCCTGGCAACTTTTGACTACAGACCCTGGCTCATATTCCCCAGGCTGGGCATCACAATGGCCCCTGGCAACGCGCCGCCCGACTCAGGCCGCCCAAACGGCATTTCTGGCGATGCAGCTGCATAATTGTGGAGCGCGTGCAGGTGACGATACGAGCCTTTCGGATTAGTGACGTAGCCGCTGGAGAGCGGAGCAGAGCGGCACTCGGATAGCCGTGATTATGACTGAGAGCCGTGTAGTGGGTGTCGTGGATGTTTGCCATGGCTGGGCCTGGTGTGGGGCCCTAGCTGGGAACAATTCCTACCTGCCCACTGGTGTCGCGTTAGCAGGGGAAGTGATACTGTTTGCTACAGCTCCTACGGCTACACTTGTTTTTAGTGCCACAAAAATAGTCTCCATTACCTGGTCTTCTGATTGAAGCTGTTGTCTGAACCTTATGGATATTATAAGTATGCAAACCTTTACGGTTAGGAGAACAAGGTACCAGGATAATCTTGTGGTTGTGGGTATTATTCACTGCGCCTCAAAATACCTCAATTTAAACTGAATATGGACTTGATGAAGGACTTGTAAGATTTGGAGCCTATGAAATGATATCCTTTATTTAGTGATGAAGTTTCAAATTTGTGGAAACTGAATTGTATCAATGTTTATACACCTGAACACTAAGTAATGTAAATAGTAAAAATAATAAGCACATATATTGTCTCATATATTTTTCTCACTAGTTTTCAATATATCCACCTACAAGTCTAGCTACTCAAATTCACACTCAATATACATATGCAAATGTGACCGTTAAAGATTAAAGATTATATTCGTAAAATATATCGGTCCCTAACTGATTCTTTAACATCTTCCATTTTCTGCTGCCAATCATGGAAGCTAAGCTGATCTCTTGGAGTATTGTGGCATCACAAAAATAAATTAAGTGATTAAGACACTGCAACAGAGCTTAGCTCCAAGAACTGATTGACTTCTGGCTGGAGGAAAAAAAAATCTTTTTCTATCATTTTCTTCTCAAGCAGAACTTTGAAGGTCAAACGTACAGTCACGGAAACGGTCCACCTTTCCAAGCAACGTTCATCCGATGTGGCCTGGCGGTAATCTGGGGCCTTATCTTGGGAAGCTTACGGCTTGAGGTGTGTCTAGATGCGATGCCAGTTTCAAATTTCTGTGTTGTGTCCCTCTCATACCCAAACAAGGCGGCAGAGCCACGGATTCATCTGGACCTTCCTGGGATAGGCTCCAGGCCCACTGTGACCTCGCTCTGGATAAGCGGCTAAACGTTGGAGGGATGGATAGATGGATGGATGTAATATGTAAAAATAAGGGACCAGCCAGAGATTAGCTTCCTGTCTTAAGGGGATAATTACTTTTCCTATTCCTCTCGGCCAAAACAAAATATGCTTCTTTTTTCCCCCATTTTCAGTTGCCTAATTTTCTTTTCTTTTTTTTTTTTATATATGAGTCGCACATTTTTTCGATGGCAAAATGGCCAGCAGCATCCCAAATGGTGCAGTTACTGTTACGCTAATTGCCACATGGCTTATTGACTCTCCATCTGGAATGATGGAGGACGCCGTTTAAACTAACCTCCTCGCTGCACCATAATCTGCTTCTCCCTAATCAGAAGTCTCTGTCCGCTGATCTAAACACAGCTCCCCATCTGTATGTACACATCCCTGCTTTAGCTCATTCAAAAATAAAATAATGCACGTCCCTGCTTCCGTTTATCGAAAAAATAAATGAAAATTAAAAAATTCAATTATCAATGTCGTCCCATCGCAGCAGCGCAAAAACTCGGGTGAAGTAGCTAGAAGTGAGGAGTGACATTGGCTGAAAGTAGCATAAATATGTATTTGCGGGAAAAAAAAGTTTCTTGGTGGCGTTAAGTCGACTTTGAGAAAGTCTGTGCCATCATTCCTGTCCTTGCAGCTAGCGGAGCAGAAAGGGGAGTCTTTGCCTTTAATATCAGGCTTGCTGAAAACGCCGAAATCCGGCTCTGCCCATCGGGCAGCGCGACTTAGGCAACGTCGCAACAGCGGCAAGCTAATTTAATTTCACTAATTAGTGGCTGCTGCTTCCACGGCGCACACGTCTCCCAATCACAGGTGAACAGGCTCCGAGGTTATTTCCCAGCTTATATTTACCGAAAGTCTAGGGCCGGCGGTATGTTAGAAAACGAAAGGACATTCGTTCATTTGTTTATGTTCTGCGTAAACCATTTAGCGGCCCTAGAGCTTGATAAGGAACCTCACAGAGAATTCGATTTCACCCATTTCCTCGTCTGCTCTCCGTTTCCTGTGGGTGATGGATGTGAACTGACATCATAGTCACACACATCTTCCTTTTAAAATTAACTCCTGTAACTCAGTTTTACTGTCTTATCCTTATTTGATTTTTCTGTAATCCAAATTTAACATACTTAACTCTTGTCTACAAACCGTAGGACGACGTTAGGATAAGCCTCTCATTTTGTCATTGACTTAGCAGTTCCTGCGGATAATCTACCCTGAAATATTCCTGCAAGTGATACCTAAGTGTCAGTGTCAGTCATCTCTCTCCCAGGAGCCAGCAGATATTCTCCCGTTACCCACTTTACACCTGTTTCTCGTCACACTGAAGTAGTGTTAGATGTTTTGACTAATAAATCAGGAGTATAAAACATGACAGAAAATGTCATGAATCCGATGTTTCAGTCAAACCAACAAGTTTAACATGACTTATGCCCCCCCCTTTTTGACTTTTTGGATTTATTTTTTTCTTATTTTGTGGTTTTAACCCCAATTTTCTCTGTGTTAAACCTCATCATGTTGCAAGGATAAAGAAAAATCTTTCCTACTGTGTGACTTTCCAATCCTTAATTTGTGTGTAGAGATATTTTCAGTGAGAATACAGGCTAGCATTTTCCCGAAATGTTAAAGAATAGCTGTGTGTGTGTGTGTGTGTGTGTGCGCACTGTGATCTTTTATTCCATGCTTCCCACTTTTTATCCGGGTTCGAGTCCCCTGATCTTCCCTTATGATCGACCATGCGTGGGCAAATGGCCCTTTAAGCCACGCTTAGCTGAAATAACCTGACAGCGCCACAGAAATGGTGAGAAACACAGTAACTTAGCGGGACCTGGAACTATTTCTTGCTGTTCTTGAATAATGGAGAAGATGGTGCTGTGTGTCAGAAAAGTATAATGCGCCTTTCTGCACTGTCTGTGTCTATTAGGTACCCCAGGTGGACAGAAATATTAAAATGGCTTTCAGTGGCGTGAATAACACAAAATGCATTATCGGGTTTTTCACTTGGCTTGTATCGCAATTCGCACCACAAGATGGCTGCTGACATGCTTTTTGCATTTAGATTCGGGCCTGCTGTAGGTGTAACTACAGAATAACTGGGAATGAATGCAATTTTAATGGTATGTTTATGGGTTATTGAACTTTAAACTAAAAATTGATTGTGCTGATTTGTGTGGAGCCCTGTGATGGACTGGTGTCCCGTGCTCCTTGGGACAGACTGCAGGCCCCTCTGTCGTGTGGTCGGACTGCCCACCAGAGGACCCCCAAGACCTCTTAAATTGATGGTACACAGGGCGGCGTTTTGAGCAATACTGTCGGGCATCTGCCAGCCAGGTAAGACAAAGGGCAGCTCATCTGGATCGGGGTGGTCACGAAATGTTGCCCACACCAATCAAAGATTTTCAAAAGGGAATTTGAAACACTAATGGGAAGGTGCCCGAGCAACATTGCCCAATAACACTGCTAAGAAATGTCCTGTATCATCACCATGACAGAACTCGTGACTGACCCTGACTGAGATAAGTGCCAGGAAGATGGATGGGCGGCTTGTGTACCCATCCATCCATCCATGTTCTGTAAGCACTTGTATTATTCAGGGTCACGGGGGGTCCTGTAGGAGCAAGGAAGGGAACAGCCGAGGACGGGACACCAATCCGTCGCAGGGCACACTCACACACAAATGCTCACCTATGGGCAACTTGGTAACTTCAAACACACGCACACACACACACACACACACATATATATATACACATATAATACTGTATGTGTGTGTGGAGCTGAAGCTTTGAGTTGCCAAGTGGCAGCCAGGACAACTAGTGGGTGTAGAGCGTTTCTGTGAAGAGTAGTGGGCCAAAATCTCTCCTGAGATGTATGCAAACCTGGTGACCGACTACAAAACACTTACTGCTGTGCTTGCCAAGAATTAAGTCATGTTTTGCTTTGGTATGGAATAATTGTATGTAATGTGTTTTTTTCTGGATGTTTGGTTAATATTCTGTCTCTCTCCATTGGTAATTTTTTTGGTAGGTTCATTTCAAACCGTTTTTTCCTTGTAAGTGGGCAAACTTACAAATCCAGCAGGGGATCAAGCAATTATTTCCCCCACTGTATATGTGTGTAAACCTAATTATCTTTGCTTTAATGTGCATCATTTAATATGGTGGCACAAGGTGGCTTGCTCGGCGGGCGGGCAGGCGGGCGACTGGCTGCAGCTTCCCCAGGAGCTGCTGCACTTTCAGGCTCCTTAACCTCCTTATTTGCACCTCGGCTGCATTTGGGCATGGTGGGAGCCCAGTGACGCCATGCCCACCCTCAGAAATATCCTCCTTCAGCTCAAGTTCATCCAGACCTGTGAGATTTGGCGGAAACGCGTGAGCCCCTCCCTCCACGCGGCTCATCTCTGACCAACCCCACCCCCCAAACTACTTGAGAATTTCGCCCAAGTGTTTGTTTACTCTCCTTGACTCCGCCTCTTAGCATGCATGTGGGAAGTGAGGGAGTAACGCGACAAGGCAACATTACGTGGCACACACATAGATTTATATATGTGTATTCACTTGTATTTCCCCTTTTAATAAACCAAAAGAGGTTTTGTGGCCATGTACTGGAGATACACACTTACAAGGACACTTTGATGTGAGGCAACAGAGATTTGCCATTTTATTTATTTAGCAGAGACTTTTATCCTAAGTGAGTAGCGGCTGAAAGCAGGGTCAGGCAGTCCCTGGAGCAGTCCTGCTCAGGGGCCTAACGGTGACCTCTCCAGGATAAAACCAGTGACCCTCTGATCACTGGGATGGCGTCCTAACTCCCACACTGCTCCCAACCCATACCTCCGAGAAGACTGCCTTTCACTGCCTCAGAATTAAACAATATATATAATTATTGGACTTACTGTATCTAATGATATAACTGGACATTATTTGGACTGGACAAATTATTTGTTAATTTAACAGACATGGTTAAGTACTGGACACTAATGTAATTTAAAATGCCGCATTTCCAGCCATTGGCTGTGCTGGGCTTTATTTGAAGGCTGGGCGCTATGCAGTAACAGAGTAGCAGTCAGCTTCCTGATATATGAACACGCTCAGCAATATGTACGGAGCCCCATGTCCTCCATCACAATCTAGACAGCAATTTATTACTTGAGTAATTTATAGTAGTCATTACCATTTAGATGGGTAGATGTATAGGCTGCTGTTTATATGTTATTACTCATAGAATCATAAAATATTGAAAATAGCCACAACAACAACAGAAAAAACAGCAGAGCGAGGGGATTTTCCAAGATCAGTCAGGCTGTGACATCGTTCCAGGTTCCATCAGAGGTCACTTTTACTTCTTGGATGGTGTTTCTTAGGTGTGTGTGTGTGTGTGTTGGGGGGGGTGTTATGTCTGTATATCATGGGACCACATGTCCATACAATAAGAATAAGTGTCTTCTTGACATTGTGGGGACCATTTTTTCTGTGACTATATTCCTATATTTTCTTTGGTTACTTGTGGTTAAGGTTAGGACTGGGCAGGGGTTGGGGTTGTTGGGATTAGGGTTTTTCCCATAGAGATGAATGGATGGTCCCCCACAAAGTCATGAATACTAATGTGTGTGATTGTGTGTCTGCATGTGTGTGATTGTGTGTCTGCATGTGTGTGATTGTGTGTCTGCATGTGTGTGATGGGTCACTGCGGCGTTTTCCAGCTGTGGGCAGCTAGCAGAGGTCCGATCAGGAAAATGCCCTCTTGTTCTCTTCTCTGGTTTTGCGCTGGATGGAAAAAAAAAAGATAGGATGGGCTGAGCTAACAGCATGGCGAAGAGGGACGGCTCCTATTTTATTTGCCGCTGTCCACAAAAAGATACCCAATCTTCAGTTGTCAGGGGACACAAGCAGTCAGACGATTGCACAAGGAATGCCATTCAGTGTTAGCCTTTATGTTCTTTACATTTATATTATACTTGGGGAAGAAGAAAAAAAAAAAACTATCCGTTTCTCACAGCTGGCAAGGACCTTGGTAGTCATGAGGAACAGAAAGGGCTAGCCAAGGCTTCCGCCCGCCATTCAGCAGGGGCCTCGCATTCTAAAGATGGATTCCAGTAGTGGGAACAAAACTTCATTTTCTGATCATGACTCTGCATGGAGACACCGTGCCTGCAATAATTATATAAGCAGCGAGACGCCGATGCCACGGGGGACCTAGGGAGCCGCATATGGACGGTATAGACGCACACACCAAACACACGGAAGCGTTAGAAATGGGGGTAGGGCTTGGGTGAGCAGCTCCAGTGAGACTGAAGCCCCTCGCCTCTTGGGGAGACTAAGAACTGTTATACCCGAACCCGCCGGCCCATCCACTGGCCACGGCAATCAAATTGACCCGGGGTGGGGGGTGTAAATTGGTCCCCCATTCAAGTACGGAGCATCACACTGAAAGCAAAGAAGGCATCACACACTTAGTTCTTGTGTCAGTCCTTACTGCCCCACCCGTACGACAGTTCCTGGTTACCGACGGGCCAAATCTTGTTATTTTATGAAGTGATTGGGTGGCCGTTGAGCCGGCCGGGGGGGGCGAGGTTGGGGTGGAGCTGTCAGGCAGGAGAGGATTTTCGAAAGTGGCTGAAAGACTGACGTCGATTACGTTTCAGACCCTTGCGGAGATTAAAATCGGTGTTCGTAGTAAAGGCACAATTAACGTGAAAACGCCAGCCAGCTGTTACTCGCGGCCTGCATAAAAACTAATTTGCTCGGTAAACAGAGCGACGTGGCGATGGTAGTCTGCAGCGGAGGCCCTGCCTAGCTCACTGAGCACGTAATTGTCTTTCCGTCTGCCTTCTCAAGTTTTGCCTCGCGATAAGCATGTTGAATATGAATTAAATCAGTTCTTAACAATCTATGACCTCATTGCTGCCAGTTTCACTGTAATTACTGTTACTATGTCACTTGTTAGGAAAGAAAGAAATGGGAGATACTTTTAAGGTCACGAGGATGACGACAATGATTGCATACATCTGTTTTCCGAATATTTAGCCTGGTCCGGGTGACGGGGTGCCCCGAGGCAGGGTTACAGCCAGGATGGGATGATGATCAGGATGCTGGCGAGAGGACCGCTAGGGCAGCATGGAAGCCCAGTGAGAGGGGACGCTGCTTCTTCCATCTAGGCTTGATTCCTGCCTCTGTGTTCGAGGTTCAAGGTTACTTTGCCGTCAGCAGCTAAGTACATGTACATAGTGAGATGAGACAACGTTTCTCCATGGCCACAGTGCAACATATAGTAACATTTCACAGATTTTGCACAACTTTAGCATATAACAGGGTATAAAGTGCAGCAATCCGGCATTGTAGTGGTGATGGACATGTGAGCCTTAATGAGTGATATTGTACATAGTGATATTGCACGAGGCAGTTGGCAGCATTAACAGCAACAAAGTGCGCGGTGTGACATGGCAAAGCAATACAGGACATCAGGACAATGTAACGCAGAGTGAATGGGATCTACGCCTTACTGACTAATATTGCACATGAGTATTAAATTGCAATAGAGTCAGATACAGCACTGAAATGCTGAGAGGAAGTGTGTTTGTGGCCATAAGGTAAAGTGGACATGCAACGAGAGGACACATCTGACAAGTGTCAAGGACACGTAGGACACATAGGAGATGTGGATTAAGCAGAGATCAGGGATTTCTGTGCGTTACGTGTCTGCAGTATACATCTTCTCCCCACGTCATGCATTCTAGTCGTCATCATTACTCCTGCAGTCCGTTAAATACGTCTGCTTGTTTCTGTGAGGTCAGCTTGAAGGCAGGAAGATGTACTTCGACTCAAGTGGAAAAAAAAAAAAAAACACGCAGCAACTTTCTTTCTCTGGCAGCGAAGGGTTTGCGCATTGCTGTGCAGGGCAGTCCCTGTACAAATAATGGAAGCCCTGTGCTGCACGCTCACCGTTGCTGCCTCTCACATAAATTCAGCAGAAAAAAAAGTTCCATTATCAGCATCTGCAGCAGTGTGTGAATGAGAATGCTCACAGGGTCTGTTTCCTAGCCCGTCTTAAGAAGATGAGAAGCCCTTTCCTTCCTTTCCTGGCAAACACTGGGACTGACCTGATACAGCGCATTCTAAATAATTCTTAAAATAGACACTTTATGCCTTTGCTGCCATGATATATTTATGGGTCCTTTATAATTCATTTCAAGTAAATATTTGATGAAATAATATCATGAAGTCATGTGACGGTGTTAAACAATTTTGCCGCTTGTAGTAGGCTAGCCAAATATATTTGCAGGGTAACAGACGTAACTCTCTTTGTGTGCTGCCCGCATTTATTCTTCATTTTGCCCTGAAGCATCCACAGAAACATCACGTGAGAGGTGTCCGAAATCGCCGCGGAAATGCAAGGGCCCATAGCTGGGGTTTTAGCTTTGCTCCTCGGTCACCCTTCTGAGGAGCAGGATTAGGTACAAATCACGATGTGCATTCGGACGGTGGCTGCAAGGGCTGTCCTCTTGGATGGGGCTTTAATCTAACGGTATCCATTGTCCTCGGCTGGAACAAACCGTAACTGACTTTAAGCCATTATATGCATCTGTGCTGCCCTTCGAAGAAACGCAATAAAAGTAGCTATACAATCTATTAATTTAAGACTCACCCTCTTGCATTGTGCCCGCGAGCAGCTTTTCTGTTGCTTTTGTGACGTCTCTTAGGCATTCTTCATCTCCGGTTACTTTCTTGGGGCATTTACTGCTAAGGGTAGGCAGTGTTTCGGGATGTATCTTTTGGGGATATCCTGACAGAAGGACAAAAGATCCGTGTTCTTCTGGAATGGCTGCAGGAATCTCGCGAGCTTCATTTAGGTCAGATCTGTGGTGTCGAGTCACAAAACACCTTTCCTCTCCACTCCTCACCTACAAAGTGCTGCGATGTCAATAACCAGCGAAAAGGCCTGAGTGAAGAATTATTCACAGTTGTCATTATTTGCCCTGAACGGGGGGGGGGGGGGGGCGGCGGGGGGGGGGGGGGGGGGGGGGGGGGGGGGGGGGGGGGGGGGGGGGGGGGGGGGGGG
>JAODKN010000104.1:18226572-18246278 GCA_026774425.1 Petrocephalus zakoni | reverse complement strand
CCCACCCCCCCCCCCCCCCCCCCCCCCCCCCCCCCCCCCCCCCCCCCCCCCCCCCCCCCCCCCCCCCCCACAAATGACTCATACAGGACACGTGACACATCTGAATGCATATGAACAGCAGATCTGAACGAGCATCGGACATGTGTACATGTGCAGTACATGAGCAGGAAGTGCAGTAGCTCAGCACCAAAACACAGACTATGCAAGTAGGAGCTATCTGCTGAAAGTGCATGGGGTAGCACAGATCTTGTGTGTGGCATTTCACCAAAGTTTATTCAGACAGTGAGTATGAGCTCCTCGGATCACATCCCCCACAAAGCTAATAGCTCTATTTACTCCCCTACTCCCTCCCCACCCACATGCGATCACACAGCACCATGCACTACTGCAGTGAGCTTTACTCCTGATCCTCCAACCAAGCTCCATTAATAAGGTTTGATCTGATAATAAGTCTTCATGTGACACGATATAATGATGTAAAGGTTGCATCCGCCTAACGTTTGTGAGTCAAAGCTCCTTTTGTGTGAAGTGTCAAGCTTCTTGATGTGGACAAAAAGCCTCACTTTCGTTTCGCTTTGTTCATTCGAACGCACCTCAGACAATGATGCAAATGAAAATTTACTGGGTAATGTATTCACAATTCAACTGGAAATGATTATGCTTCGTATAATTATTATTGTGTAGGGGGCAAGATTATCAGTTTTATATCATTTTTTATCAGTGCGAAACAAACCTCTACATATTTTTCAAGAATAAATAGGTCATGTCAAGGTCAGGATTCAGCCAAGTGATCAAGCAATGCATGATAAGGGAAGAGTCCATCTCAGCTGGGACGGGGGGGTGCCCAAAACCTGGGCGGAACCCCCGTGAGTTACAGACAGATCCTAGCAGGTGGCCGGCAATCTGCAAGCACTCGACCAGCCCTGAGGAGGTAAATAACGCCAATTCAGACATTATCGACAGGTCGGCCCCATTCTGTCAGGATGCTGCTAGTTGTGTTTTATGTGATGTTTGAATCCGTGATGAGGGCCGATGATATGCACCTGATTGAAGGTGCTTCGTGTTTCTCGTTATAGTCCGTTTCTCTCTCCGTTTGTCTTTTTTTGCCATCTTTTTACTTCTGCTCCAAGCTTCTCCCCAAAATCTGGATAGGTAAAGTGGCTGCTCTACATTGCCCAGAGTGTGTGGCTATGTGTGTGTGTGTGGAGGGGGGGGGGGAGTTATGTATATATTACATTATGGGGACCAAGTGTCTCTACAATGTGACAAAAACTTATTTTTCAATTTCTTCTGTCCACAAAACTCAATACGAAACTCAGTTTTATAAAATTTGTAACTGCAATCAAAACACTAGTCATTAACATTGTCATTGGGGTTCTGTCTAGTCCCCACAAACTCGTGAGATGTGTGTGTGTGTGTGTGTGTGTGTGTGTGCGCGCATTGTGATGGACTGGCAAGGTGTCCTCTGTGATAGGTGCCAAACTCATTGTGACCCTGTACTGGATATGAAAATAGATAGATGGAAAAATATACATAATTTTAGGGACTGATTTCTAATTAAATGTATGAACTTGTTTTATTTATATCAATTTATTAATTTCAAATTAATAAATAATAATAAAACAATACATAGCAATAATAATCCTCAGTTTTTTGAGAAACACACTGCATAAAGCAATTTCTTTTGCCAAATGTGTTGTAATTTGGGAATGGATATAGAACAGGATATTTAGATTATTTTTTGCAGTGTTCACTGTACTCTGAAATTATTTCAAAGCCTGGTGCAGGATCTGCATGATCCAGGTCATTCATTCATTAAAAAAAACAGTTGTGAAGGATAAGCAGTGGGAAATCTTCTGCTTGTTTGTAGTTAATCTGAATCCAAGATACTAGATAACAATGTAAAGTATCTTTCTAAATAGGTGTACCTGTTTAAGCTCTATGCTTATGGTTTACCAGCTATTAAATTAGATTTCCAGCCAATTTTTAAAATCATAATACTGGACAGTTTGATTATTATAAGGACTTAGCATGCCCAGATTGTCCTTGAGCAGTTAACTGTTGTAGCTAATACTTTCATCATGCTTTTTTTTGTGTAATCAGCATATACTGATTTCAGTCATCTCTGGTGAATAGTAGTATTTTCCATTTGGAGTCTTAGCTGTACGCTGCCATGGCTGTCAAGGACACCCATTTAATGACAGCTTCATAATGTATCATGCTTGTCCCAGAATGCCAATTATGTTCATTTATGTTCCCATAAATTAATTATCCACCTTCCCACTTTGTCACATTAAACACAGAGGTCCTCGGAAACATTTACTGAGCCAAACACAACACAGAAAATTCCAGAGGAAAGATGGCGTTCCGTATTCAGGCACAGCAGATCCGGTATTCCATTGACTTTTCCTAGCTGCTAGGTGTTTGGTATTTTGGGACCTGTCCCTGGTCACTATCTGCGTGATCGCAGCAGTGTGGGTCAGCCGGCAATGGCCTGTCATTCTTGGCGCTCAGTCCTGTTATCTACGCAGTGTGTACAACACACGTTACAGATTGTGCTTCTGGGAAATGTCACTGTCCTTTTTTACGTTAGAAGATATTCTTGTCAAGATGTCTTCAAAAGAAAGCAAATATTCAAAAACATGAACTATTGCGTATTTCTAGTGTTGGATTGTTGCATCTTTTTAGCGAAATAATGTAGTGCAAAATATTACATTTCATTTTTTATTTAGCACAAGGCCATATGTAGAAGACCAATTCATTCATGTATTCATCCATACAAATAAATACTAAATAAATATTATGGCAAGCTATTTATAGTTGTACACCAGTAATATCTTCACAATTTTAAGTATATCATTTAGTGTAGGATCATAGACCTCAGGAAGGTTGACAACAGCCAATCAGTGGAGGAAACTTGGAGATGAATGCGTCCAAGTGTTTTAGATTTGTTAAGGCATAATACAAAGGGAATAGGACATTCGATACAGTTCCTGATTGGTGCAGTGAATGGTGTCACTGGGCTGAGGATATTTCATGCCAAGGTATACCAAGGAGTTCTGCAGGTAATGGCATCTTCTGGGGGGGGAGGGGGGGTGCACACCAATTTATACTCATCACAAGGAACGAGGGGACAGGCAGAAGTAATCAGCGCCTGGTCATCTGGCTCCTTCCCTGTAGATGCTGCCACAATCGCTTTTCCACCTCCGGCCATTTCTTGGAACGTCTTTGACTTATTACATGACTGTACAAATGCTGCATCTTATCTACATCCTTTAAAGACCCGTGGCAGAATCAATGATCACTGCCTTACAAGGAAAGTGGTAATTAAATTCAATTGCTATTAAAAAAAAAAAAAAGTTGTTAGATGCTTATCAACCATGACTGGTGGGAGGCATGTGCCGGCCGACTGCGTTTGGTATCACACAGATGATCTGGACTGAAGCACAGCGTATGGAATAGTCCTTGGGTGTTTGTTATATCCCACTGATTTAATTATTAATGATTTTATGTGCCCATTGGTCCTGCTCTTGAATAGTTCAGTTCTTTGTATTCTCTAAGAGTAATACTGACATCTGCTGGAATAATGTTCCGCTGGATTTTTGCAGGGGGATAGAAATGCATATAAGTGTATGAAGAGTGCTCTTTGAAAGAAACTTTCTGGGTGAGAAGACCTCAAAAAGACTGATACATGGGTAGGTTTAACTAATTAGACATTGAATAAATATATATGTGTATATCTGAACAGAGGGCCTACGTAGCCTATATGTTGACATTTTTCGAAAGGAATGAAGGCGGGTAAGAGCGAATTGAAAAAGTCGCTTTAGGCAAATTTAGTGCATTAGCATTTAACAGAAACCAAAGCAATTCGTCGATGTTGTCGCTTTTCTTCCCAGCCAAGCAGGAGTTGTGTTGATCTTCAGATTCAGTCTTTATTGCAGCAGTGAGGTTGCTGGTTACTTCCTAAGGCCGGACACTCTGCTTCCTAAGGCCGGACACTCTGCTTCCTAAGGCCGGACACTCTCCCGGTTACACACATCTCTTACATACTTTCTCCTCTTATCTGATGCTTCATCACAGGGAAGTCTTACAGCATCATGCCTCCCTTTGCCAGGTGCCCCGCATTTCTGTCACAGCCAGGCCCAGGTGTCTCGTACCTCCCAGCATACCTCCTGTTTTCTTGACCAATCATGTCGCCGCTCAATACATGATTATGGTGCAACTCGTCCTTGGCCGAAGTGCTCCCCCACGATTCCCATCATTAAATACCTTAAATATGGTCCTTAGCCTAGGTGTCTTCCCCGATCCCCAGCGGAAGCCTACGTCTCTTCCTCCCATGGATACATGACATACTGTATCCTGATTTTATTAATAACACAAGAAGGTAGTGATCCAATGCCATGTCATGTAGTGTGGGCCCATAGCCTGGGCTAGGACAAGGCCCAAAAACATGCTTGTCTGGTTAATTTAATGTGATGCAGCAGCAATCGGAAACTCCTAAGAAGGTTCTATTCTGCTATAAGCTACAGATACTAAATGTTGTTTTTGTAAGGTTACATTCTCTCTGTGGGTCTCTTATCTAGCTAATATGATGTGGTGCAGACTCCTAAGAAGGGTATGTTCAGCTATAAGCTAGACTGACTAAATGCTGCTTTCCAAGGTTATGTTCTCTATGGGTTATATCCTTTTAGTTTTTGCATAGAGTTTAGTATGGTACTAAAGATCACATTACAAGCGCTGTGTAATTTTATATTAAATATAATATTCTATACCGGGAATCTCTGTTGTGTGGTTCGTTTAATTTTAGAAGGACTTGCTTAGATGCGAGTAAAACTGAGTGGATCCCAGCCCTGGAAACACAGCCCAGCTGATAGCATTGCTCCATTTAGATGGGGAACCTAGGAAAAACACCTTCTTTGATGCGAAACCCCATTGCAATGGATTTTTTTTCCGGTAGCATTCCTCGGGTGTCAGTTTAATCAATTTAGTGATTTAATCTGGTTTAACAAACAATCAGCGGCAGATTTAATTATTTAGTTGTTCAGTGCATGGTTATATATGTGACTATTAACGATGTTAATTTATTTTCACAAACAGCTGAAAAAATGTACTGTTTTGGAGCAATAGCCATTGTGGTTGGATTGAGTCAGATCCTAAACTGACAGATTTTGGACTCCATGAAAGCATATCATGTTGAGCCCCTAACCCAGACAAATCCAATTATATTTCAGATTTTTAAGAACACCTTCATGAGGGGCTCCTTGGAATTGTACTAATGCCAAAAGCCACTGCACCCCCGCTAATATGGGCTAACTGCTTGAGTATAGCAAAATGCTCTAAGTGTGTAAAATGTCAAATTCCATATACAGTACAATATAATAACAATAGTAAGAATGAGACGCTTTTAGTTTTCTCAATATGTCATTTCGATCGATATTCTATCAATAATCGCTTTGCAAAAGAAATCTTGACACCATGCTCAGAATCCATCATAAAAATCACAGGTGCACTGACTGCAGAGCTGAATGGATTAATTGAAAATATGAAATACACTGAGTCAAACTCAGGAGGTGGGGGAACTAATCAGGGAAGCTGCAGATAAGGGGGGCGATCTAAATTCTGCTCTTCTTAGGACGATTTCCAGGGTACAGAAAGGCTTCGTGAGTTCCACAATATTGGCAGATTCATGTGATCTTCATGCTGAAATGCAGACATTCTTTTGGTACAAATGTCTACATTTTCTAAATTTAGTGAGTCCTCCTCATTTAAGCACAGGGAAATCACTCTTAATGTTAATTACTAATGATCCATATATTACATACTGCCCATGACTATAGGGTCACTCAAGGTAAATTTCTGAAGGCCTGCATTATTAAATGTTTAGAGAGCAGCTTATTAACGACACTTATTATACCACTGATCCTACATGCTATTTAGAATTGTACAACTGTGTTTTAAATATTAAAACCTTTCCCAGCAGTAATTAAATTTTTGTAAACTCTGAAGACTGCATGCTAATTGGCTAATTAAAGCAAAGTCTGATCATATACTGTATTCCGGGTGGCACTTTGAGGTTTACAAATACATGTCACAGGTTATACGGTCTGTACTGTTGTGATTAGTTCGTATACAGACTGTATTTAATTATACAATGTCTCGTCGAGGACATACGGTGATTACGTACATTTTATGGATGGCATGGCAGTACCTCAGGAGGAAAACCGGGTATCACAAACTGCATATACATGCAGCGGAGGTAAGATTCGAACCCTCAGCCCTGGAGATATGAGCCATTATGCTGCCCCATATAGTAAACTGTTAAGAAAAATATAGCTATAACTAAAACTGAGTTAGAAAGATTATAAGAGAACTTCCAAAAGCACAATGGACAAATTATGGGGAGCCTAGGAGGATGGATGAATTTAATTACTTGTGTTGGGTATTGAGAGTTTGAGTGAAAGACCGTAGATAAAGGTGATTTACTGTGTTTAGGGTCCAGTGTTTTCTTGCAATTATCTAAATATATATTAGTACTTTGTATTCAGAAAGTTCTGCTCTTTGCATTCGCCCCTGGTATTGTGGAATCCACAGAGGTCCCACGAAAACAGATGTCTGCACATGAATATTAATTAGCAATTAGGTCAAGACCTGTCTGGTTTTGATTCCGGGCACCATCGATATGCATGGGATTGTTGTATGTGCCAGTCATTCGGAATGAAAATGTGCCCTCCAGGTGTGGCCGTGCATACTCATGGGTGCCGCGCATGGAGAATAAAGGTATCTGCTCATCCTGCGAGAAGAGATTGAAATCACCCGTGCTATATGTAAGGCATTAAGAAAATAAAACATCACATAAATGTACAGATAAATACGTTCTCATTAGCAATTGCTATAGCATCCATTTAAATTTTAAATTCACGTTTTGCGTGCACACGTACGTTTTTTATATCAGTGCATCAAGTGATACTGGAGATAAGTTCATTTATTGATTTTAGCCAATATAGAAAAATATTAAGGAATATTGCTGTCATTACTTTCCCTCACTTAAAATGCATTTTTGAAGTGATACTCTGGGCTTTCAATGCTGAACAGATGGAATAAAGACAAGCAAATAAACTTAACTTGACAAGTTTGTGAACTCTGATGTCAACTGTGAAGATTGTGGAATGTATGTTGTATGTTCAACTGTAATGCATGTGACTACAGCTTCATTTATTGACTGAGTTTTTAAATAATGCATATATGTGTGTATGTTTATTGCGATATAGTTCCTCAGTCATAGTTCTTCAAATTACAGCCTATAGATCAAATTGGTTGAATAATGACAATGGCCTCTCTTCTCATCGCACAGAGCTGCTTTGTATGGTGCTTTATTAAGTCATTTCACTGCAGCAATACAATTCTCAATTCGGTCTCCTTGTCGAAAGCGCACCAGCTGAGGTTGCACGTCTGGCTGGTATCTTGATATCTGTTTCCCATTTTCTGTTTATCGCTGTTTGATAAGGTCACCTCACGCCGCCACCCATAGTAACAAACTCCATTTACTTTCAGCAGCAATGCTATTATCGATATGAAATGTTGTCCAACAAACTCAATACTTACTGAAAGACAGAAGCATTTTGCTTCCGTTGAGACCCACCTGTTTCCTATTTCTTTGCTTTTTTCTCCCTGCCTAACCGAAATTGTAGAATCAGATCCTTAACCGTTTCCAGTTTGACGTGTAATTGGTCTGTTTAAATGCAGAATATTCTAGAATGACCAAACTGGAACTAACTTGCTCAGTGATACTTTTTCAAACACTAATATAATCAAGTAATTTATTGCTCTTTAGGCGTTAAGGTATGTATATCACGAAAAGATGTGCCCCTGGTTCAAAGGTAATGGCCCTGCGGATAATGTCAAGAAATTTTTACTGAATTTTACAGTATATTCTTGTTTGTAAAACTCGAGTGGGGGATTGCCTATTGGGTGTAAAAGCATCCTTTTGCCACTAGGGGGAACCTGCTGCACGGAGAAGTTTCCGGAATCAACGTGACATGAGTCAGTCAACCCAAGAAAAAACTTGGAAGCATTAAAAGGGCTTTTGTGTGGGAGATTTTACAAAGAGGGAGCAACTGGTCTTGCTTTAGAAGAAAGGTTTCTTCCTGTTATGCTTTGCTATTGGTGAGCAGGATTGATTTTCTGTAGTTGTACTGTGTGCCTGACGAACACCAAATCCAGGGTAGAATACTCTTTTTTCCCATCTCTCCTACTATCTGGAGTACACATGAGTGTATTTTAAACTTTTATTGCAGTCCCTTCAGTCATAATTCTTTTGACCGATGGAATTTCACAAAAGCAAATTTAGTCCGGACACGAGCCGTTTGATAACGTTTCTATGGTGGACAAAGACATCGCCTTGAGCGCATTGTTGCAGGCAGAGACAGACCCTACAGGTTTGCTGTGGTGTTTCTTCGGAATAAGCTTCTAGTTCTGACTCATAGCTCTCTGGTTAGGTAATAGTATGTGCTCCACATGATGAGTGGTAGGGGTTGGTACTTAGAGGGGTGGGAGTTTGAATCTGGCTTTGCATGTGTGTGTGTGTGTGTGTGTGAATTCACATGTTGTCACCCAGTCTTGTTGGTTTCCTTTGGAGACTCCAACTTCTCTCTGAAGTCCAAGGGCATGTGGTTAGGCTGACACTATACTGTCCTACTAAGGCAAAGTGCTGTAGCTGCATATTTTATCAAAATTGAGTCATGAGCCAAAATCTCACGCGGAAATATCTTAGCTCCTCGATTTGCCTACCCACAACACATACGTGTGGGCAGCGAAAAAACTTTGAAGCGCTTTTTCACAGTGTAGTTACTGTGTTTTGCCATTGCAGGGCAGTGTAGTGCGTCACTGTGTGAGTGCATGTGCCCTGAAACAGACTGGCGTCTATCCAGGGTGCACCTCAGCCTGCCCTGTGCTGCACGCGACAGACTCCAGACGACCCTGTCCAGGACCAGCAGTTAGAAGATGCATGGGTAATCCGTGGTTAATGGTGCCGGTCCTTGCTGCATTACAGTATAGCATATTATTTAGGAAACTGGGTGTAGCGAGGCTCTCACTCACATAGAGCCGCGGCACAGTGCACCTGTATGGGCGTTGCCAGCAATTAGGTTCCAAAGGGCCTATGACTTGTATGATTAGTATAATGTACATTAACTGCACCTCGGACCAGAAACTAGGTTTGGGTGAGAGGTAGGAGTCCACAAGGCAGAAAGTTGGGGCAGTTATTTAATCTCTCTTTTATATAAAACTAAGAATGCATACATGTGCATAAGAAAAATAAGAAAAATAATCTTCACAATATTAAATATTTAACTTCTCCCTTTTCACAGTCAGCCAGTCATTAACTGAATTAGGGCTGCCCCAATCAGCCCCTATTGGCTAGAGCTTGCTTGCTGGCCCAAAATGGGTAAAGGAGGAGATTACCACAAGCCCAGCCCCTATTGGCCAAGGCTTGCTTGCTGGCCCAAAATGGGTAGAGGCGGAGATTACCACTAGCCCAGCCCCTATTGGCCAAGGCTTGCTTGCTGGCCCAAAATAGGTAGAGGCGGAGATTACCACAAGCCCAGCCCCTATTGGCTAATGGTGCGTTCTAGTTACCTCGGAGGTCGTAACTCGTAACTGGGAATGAAGTCATGCACGAGTTCACCGCGTTCCAGTACAAGAAGTCGGAATACCATTTAGCAATGCCGGGTACTACGAGTACCTTAAATCTGACAGGTTATCCGGCTAAGCAGGAAATCCCAATATCACAGTATTTTGTGCGTAAAAACACCCTAGTAACATAATATGGCGTTTCGACCAGTTTAATGAGCCACAAAGATGCACTAAGAAGCGCTAATAAAACTACAACAACTTCTAATGATTAAAGGGCGCAGCCATCTTGAATTCTGAAGTCGGGGCTGTGTCGATTCCTCCCAGTTCACGACTTGAAATTCCCACTTCGGGGGTCGTTCCAGTTGCAACTTCCGGTCGTGAACTCGTGATTTACGAGTTACGAGTACAAATAGAATGCACCAGAAGGCTTGCTTGCTGGCCCAAAATGGGTAGAGGCGGAGATTACCATAAGTCCAGGTCCTATTGGCTCAGGCTTGCTTGCTGGCCCAAAATGGGTAGAGGCAGAGATTACCACAAACCCAGCTCCTATTGGCTAGGGCTTGCTTGCTTGCCCAAAATGGGTAGAGGCGGAGATTACCAAAAGCCCAGCCCCTATTGGTTAGAGCTCGCTTACTGGCACGAAATAGGTTTCATTAACGTGTGCCGGATTTAATTAAGGTACACCTTTTATGTAGCATGCTTGACAGGTGGGTGACATGAGCATTCGGAATGAAGGACCACGGAGGTTTACGTGGACGATGGAGAATTCCCACTGTGCAACTGCGTAAGACATCAGGCATCCTCAGAAAGCACCTCTAAAAGTCCATTTAGTGTAATGCTAATTCAGCAAATGCTATACAATGGACCTACGCCTATGCCGTATCGACGGTGATGTCATATTGACGAAGGACCTGCACCTACAACGAATGAATCTGGAACCAACCTTGCTGTGGAAATGCGGCTGACCATGAATTATGCAATAAAATGAGTTTAAAAATGAAGAGAAAAGGAAGAGATCAAATGAGCCCATTTGTTTGAAGTTTTCAGGATAAATAACTTGGGGGTGTGGGGGGGGGGTTGTAATATTCTCACCGAAACAGCGGGCCATAACCATTTCTAAAGCATGGCCTTAAACATAATAACGGCCAAAAATGCATAACATAAATATTTCTTTTGTACAATTCTTTGCTAATTAACTCAGTAGATAAAAGGAATTACTAAATTGTATCTTTACTAATGAAAAAGACGGTAAAAAAAAAACATTTACTCGCCCAGGGATTCAAAGAATAATACCATTAGCATAAATGTGCTAATACTGTATTGTATGGCCCATTGTGAAGGGCAGTCCACAGATATCTGCATTAGATGTATAGTAACTGCCCACTTTATACCTAACTTGTATCATACCTAACCTATAACCATACCTGTAACCTAAACCTAACTTGTATCAGATAGGACCAACTTGCTTCCAGAACTACTTCAAGTGTAGGCGAATTGTGTGTGCTGTTCTGCATACCACTGTTGTACCGAGCTGTTATTTTTGCTCTTGTGGCCTTGTTGTTAGCTTTAATGAGTCTGGCTATTCTCTTCTGACCTCTCTCATTAACAAGGTGTTTTTGCCCATGGAACTGGCTGTTTTTTTTGTTGTTTATTGAACCCTTCTTTGTAAACTGCAGACACTAGGGTGTGAAAATCTCATAAAGGTGGGTGTTTCTGCAATGCTGTCACCACTAGGTCTGGCACCAACAATCGCGGCACATTCAGAATTGCTTAGTTCACACATCTTAGCCGTCTTAATGCTTAGCAGCACAATAGCTGTTTGTACCTGTCTGTGGGCTGTTTATAGTCAGTTGCAGCCACACGAGTGTTTGCAGGAGCATGCTGTTTGTGCTCGCAAGCAGATGTAGGCTACAGTGTCATGCGTGCAGTCATGCACTTATTTTCTTCCTTGTTAATTCAACTTATTTGGGCATACAGCTTTTAACAGTGCGCTGAAATCCACTTATCCACTGGGCACCATTATGCATCTCCGTGTCTGATCTGATTAAGCCACCTTTGGAGTAATGGCATTTTAAATCACACCACTCAAAATTACTGTCCACCTCTTCTAAGAAAGAGGGCGGCCATTTTGATTTGAGCAGTCATCGCATACATCCGTCGTCATCTGAGGGCAGACAGAGATAAAGATGCTGGAAGACTCGCTTCACATGCAAAAGACGAAAAGGTATGTCCGATGTTTATGTTAAAGTATCCTATTCAGTTTGCATATTGACTTTGCCCTTCGTTCCTGGTATAGTCTCTGGGGTCAGTGTGACCTTGTGCTGGGTCAATTATGGAAGACAGATACACAATATATAGACAAAAGTATTAGGACAGCTGGCCATTACAGCCACAGGACCTTTTATGGCATCCCATTCAAAATCCATAGGCATCAATTCAATTCAATTTCAATTCAATTCAGTTTATTTTTATATAGCGCCCTTCACAACAGGGTTGTCCCAGGGCGCTTTACAATATGGAGTTGGTCCCCCCTTTGCAGCTATAACAGCTGCCAGTCTTTTGCTGCATTTGTGAGGTTGGGCGCTGATGTTGGCCATGAAGGCCTGGCTCGCTATCTCCATGCTGCCTTCATCCAAATGGTTTTTGATGAGGCTGAGGTCAGGACTCTGCGTGGGCCTGTGTGGACCGTGCTTTGTGCACTGGGGCACAGTCATGCTGGGACAGGAAAGGGCCTCCTCCAAACTTTTCCTACAAAGTTGGAAGCATAAAATTGTCCAAAATGGCTTGTATGCATATCCCCATTGAACGCCTTTGGGATGAACTAGAATGGAGATTGTGAGCCAGGCCTTCACGTCCAACGTCAGTGCTGGACCTCACAGATGTGCTTCTGGATGAATGGGCTAAAATTCCCACAGACACACTCCAGAATCTTGTGGAAAACCTTCCAAGAAGAGGGGTGGCTATTATAGCTGCAAAGGGGGACCAGCTCCATATTGATGCCTATGGATTTCGAATGGGATGCCATAAAAGTCCCTGTAGGTGTCACAATACTGTTGTCCATGTTAAAGCCCTGTGCAGGACTAAAGGATATAGAAAATGGATGGATGGGCAAACTCTGTGTTTCAAAAGCTAGTCTAGCTTCCCGGTAACGGCAGCTCTCGTGCTTTGTGGCATAATGCACATAAGTGCACACGAAACCCAGAGGAATAATTAATACATTCTGAGGCCGGCTTTCCGCGGTGCACTGTGGTTTTGAACCGCAATGGCCATTCGCAAAAAGTTCTCCACGTGCATGGAATCCCGCTAATGATGGTAATTTGACTTTATACATTTGTTACCCGGCAACAGTAGTAGAAGTGAAAAAGACAGCCTCATTTGCAGGCAGTCTGAGCGGCCTGGCCGTCTAGCGTGTAGCACACGGTTGTTTTGAGCGCTTTATCAAATCCCCTTTGTGCAGAAAGTCCCTCCAGCTGCCATCCAGAGTGGGATTGCAGGGAATGGCTGCATCATATATACAGCTTTGGATGCACGTATGAGCAGTAGGTTCATATGGAGAAATCTAAATAAAATAAAGTACTCATAATGTTGGACCTAAAGCGTCTTGTAGAGCTGGTCTTTGAGGTGTCGTTCAGTTATTCCGAATTGATTGGCTGTAGCGTGCGATTGTATGTATGAGTGTGTGCGAGGATTCTGTCTGGGGTGTAGTCCTGCTTTGTATCCTGTACTGCCTAGAATAGGGATAAATCTTCTCTGTGACCGTGATCAGAATAAGCAGTTAGACAATGCAGGTTTGCATGTAAAATTAAATAGCAGAGTCGTGTATCTGTGGGAGCTGACACTGTTCATCCATGATAGATTCCATCAGTTTGTTTTGATGGTGGTGAAAATTCTAACTCAAGTGGCAATCTAAAATCGCCCTTAAGTGTCCTGTTGGGTTGAGACTTCGTTTCTGACATTTGGGTTAAATAGTTTTCATACCCATCAGGCCATTGATTAACCACTGCCGCGCGGGAGGAGGGGGTTGTGTTTACTCTGCAGGATTTCACTCCCACCAGGACAGAAATGCTCCCCCATTGGGAGTATGCTGGATCACTCAGAATGACACGGTGTTTAGTGGAATTCTCTCTTGCTCTCTGAAGGGCAGAATGGACCTAAATCATGCCACTATATCCCACACCATAAGAGACCCTCTAGAACCCTTCACTGTGGGAAAACAGGCACTCAATCCCGTAATCTTATAGTGCGTATTACAGATGTACTCATTCACTCACAGAGAACAAGGGTTTACCATACCAATTCCTCCCCCCCACTGTTCAACACCAGTGCTCCATGCCTATCTCCTTTGCACAACTTCGCTTGCAGAAATGCGTTTTTGGTGCAGTCCGGGGTTTATGCACTGCAATCTGTGGATCTGATTATCCCTTCCTGTGAGGCTGGATGAACTTTTCTGGATCAGTCTGTCTGCTCATGCATTAGATTGACATTTGCTGCCTACTGACTCTGAGTCTCCTGCTCTTGTCTTTCATCTGGAAGGCACAACGTAGGCCTTGCGGTCGGGGAGGATACAGGCCCCTCCATAGCGGCTATTAATGATGGTCTTTCCATCAGACGTCTGTGGAAAGCTCAGCCGCTCTCCCTCATAAAACATCACGCTGAAGAAGCCCCAGCAAACATTCCCTATCAGAAGCGAACATCGTGCCATTGATATCACTTTTTCTGTACGCAGCAGACATAACCGTTCACCAGGCCAGTGCAGCTTTTTTACATATGATAGGATTTTAATTGCACAGATAACTTGGGAATTGGACCTGTGTGGGAGCACTTGTTTTTAATAGATATAATACATTTCATGACCCCCATTCACTCAAGTGTGTTTGTATGCATGCATTTATAATTTTCAAGTTATTTTGAATTGCTCCAGTGGTATAGCTGAAAATTATTTGAGTAACGTAATACGTAGGCAACTAGCTTGGAGTTTGAGTAACCTAATAGCTAGGTAGCAAGCTTGGTATTCAAGTATCATTATGACTAGTTTACTAGCTTTGTGGCTAGCTAATATGGTGTGAAGTGCTGTGAAAATTAACTGGAAGACTATTTGTACGCCGGTGGATAATTCCAATCCCATCCCTGTTCTGCATTCGGATGTTGCTCGCCACCTGGCACGTCGGCATAAAAGTTTCATGAGAGCGCGCCTGGGGGAGATGCACAATGGAGTTCACAGGCCCGTCTGACACCAGTCGTAGGCAGAGAAATTCCAGGCTGACCAGAGAAGCGGTGCAGTTCTTCAGGAGCGCGCACATTTGCTTTCCTCATTGGCCTAATGAGGGGGGACAGAATGCTTTCCACTGTCCCGGGGGGAATTAAGCAGTACCTCTTCCATATATACTGTACTTTATTTTAGTGGGTGGCTTGTCCAAATCTCCCCATGGCGGCTGCGGTCATGATTGTTTTGGCTCGCGCTCTGCCAGATCAATTGCCAACAACGCCTCTAACCTCAAGCAGGTCTAGTTGTTTTGTCTTTGATAGAAAATTTATATGGACCCGAGCTCCCTCAGCTCAGTGAAATAGAAATCCAAGCCAGAGGCAAGAGTACAAAGTAATGCAATCAGCATGAGTTAGCTGTACACGACACGTCCTTGAACTCAGGAGATGTACATAATAACATAATTGCCTTAAGATGTCCTTCCCAAACTTATCGGGCTGCGGCCTTATCACAGTTCGCGAACGCTGTGAAAGTTTTGCACTGTAAACGCCTCTCGCGTGGTGCAGGGCATTTCACAGCTGATGACAGAAAGCCACTTAAAACCAAAATGCACCATTTCAAATCGTAAGGATGTGTGTGGTGATCATTGATGAACAGCTTTGAGACATGCAATATGCAAGCTATCCACTGGGGGGTGAAATAGCACCGTCAACATTTGGGTTACAATAAAAGCCAGTGACCTACTTTGAAGATGATATGGCTAGGTGAGATTTTTATACAGGGAAACCATGCATAAACAGAAGTACTGTATATGCAAGCATGCTTTCCATTACAGTGCTGATCTCCATGTGCATATGCAGTTCTTAGCACTTGTCCAAGCAGAACGAGACGTAACATCGTAAGTCCAGCCTCTCAGAGATGCATAAAAGCATGTGTCATTATAGATAACGTTCGGAGTTCATAATTTTATGAAGCAGCATGCAAACTGTCTTGCTCCAAATGAAGCGCACATCAAAGCCTGGGCACTGCAGCCATCCGCTTGACGGATCCGGCCGAGAACAACACCCGTCTGGAATAGCGACAGATTCCAGCAAACCGTTAATATCCTATATTCCCCTGCTCCTTTGAGACCGGTTCTTGTGTGCACTTAACCGGATTTGAACCGCGGCAATACAGGCAAAAATAATCTAGCTCAAGTGTTCCCTGCCTAACTTCAAAGAGATGCCAACTTCAGATTACTATTAACTTCCACCAGAGGAGGAGAGAAATCTATTAGTTGTTGCAGTGTGGTGAGGACACGTTTAGCTATAGTGAGTTTTTGTGGGGTTCATTGACAGGTATATCCTGATTATTATTTTCTTAATTTACAGTTATATATGCTGTGTCGTAGTGGTCTGTCTTTGATTGCAAATGTTTATGTTCTGCAGTGTACTTGTGTTTGAGGGAATACAATTTAAATCCTAACCAGTTCTGTACGGGGGATATTAGGAGAGAAGCCTACAGAGGCAGGGGAAGAAGGACCATTAACTGGGGTGAGGAGGGACCACCCGGAGGTCTTCCGGATTACAATGAGGGGATTGAAGCCGCCATGGGCTGTGTTGGAATTAGCCAAAGGCTGAGTAGTGCTACTGACACGGGGGTCATCCTGGAACAACTCCGGTTTGAACTGGGTGGAGCAGATGCCAAAGGCGAAGGCATGGGCAATTTCATGGCTTTCTGTTCCCCCAAGAAAGAAAGCAAATAGCGGGGGAAGGAAATGGCTGCACACATCAGTAATTTCGGTCTTATTTACCAGACTGGGAGCACTTAAGCTGTTCTGCCAGGGCCGCGGCAGGGGTGCCTTGAGGTGAGTCGCTAAGCACAGGCGGACGGCAGCTCCAATTTCCTGCGTTAAAATGCTAATGCGGCCATGGGACGCGGCGCGTCCCGTAAACAAGGCGCCGGGGACACGGACCTATTTTTGGAGGCGCGCCTCGTACCGCAGAGAGCGGCTACCTCGGGGATTCGCATCCCCATTAAAGCCCCAAAGGATGCCGACGCTCCAGATCCGCGCCTCGTCGGACTTCCAGAGAAGCGGGGGCGTTTTAAGGGTTACAGCCTGCTTTTAATATGGACATCTCCCCGGGACAGGAAGCATTAGATCCGGCTGTACAGAAAAAGCGGCATTTAGCAGCATCCGAGCTGCTCCAAGATCTCCGCCCCGTTCTTTATCCGGAGATCTTTGCGAGAGGCTGCCACCACGGGCAGAGTGCCGATGATCCCGCAAAGCAAAAGGCATGTCATCTACACCGAAGCTGCAGACGAGAGACAACTTTTCCCCGGCAAATCACACCGAAAATGATGTTTGTATCCCTCCAGGATGCTGGTGTATCCTGCTTAGTATTCATCATTTACAGTAAGGACAATTCAGCCAGTCTAAAACTAACAAAACACCCGTCATCTAATGGTTTAATCTGCTTTTCAATATTATGAAGTATTATTTTAAGTTTAGTCTGAAGAAGAAGTCATCTGTGTGTAATCAAGCACAGAAACTTTGAACATTTCACCTTTTTTTCACAAAGTTTTATTTTTTTTCCCTCAAAGCACGTACGATAGCCCTCATTAATAAGGGCTTGATCTGACATCAGATTATATGTGTATTAAACGGAGGGACGAGCCAAAAGCGAAATATTTGCCGCTCGGCAGCAGCAGGAATCTAGGCTGAGGTGTTATTTATTAATTTCCGCGATGCTGTGCAGGGCTGGGCTTCGCTTTTGTCTGCTTCTTATTGTTCCAAGTACTATATATCTAATATTTATTGTGTTATAAATTCTGTAACATAAGGTGTTGGAGTTTCGTTTTTCAAGTCTTGGGTTCCACCAGGAAAGTAGGGACAAAAGAAAAAAAGAAGAATAGCCTAAAACATCAAGAACTTCTGTGCACTGGCCGGCCCCTGTCTTTGGAATTCATTAATCACGCTAGTCAATAACTATTCCTTAGTAAGTAATTCTATCATTCATTTTATGCAGTGTTGTTATTATAAGCCACGTTTGATTGAATACACTGGAAGGATATTTGAGAGATAGTTAAGCAGAATATATATTGAATAATTATTCACACGCATGATTTTTTCCCCTTTCTGTTATACATTAACCTGCGGAAAATAGGTTAAAATATATTATAGTCAGTTGGATTGATCTGTGCATGTTACCCACAACACGAAGTCATTAAACGGCGTACATTAAAACCTCCAGTTTTTCAAAATAGCTTTTTTTTTCCTTTGAAGATCAGATCGTAGTTCTCATGAAAGATGACAAGCTGTTTATAATGCCCCATCGCCGGGGATCAGAGAGGCAGCGATCGGCGTTGGCTGTACGCAGTGAAAGGGAGCCGGCGACAGGGGGCACCTACATGTCCTAAACCGCGGGATTAATATTCACATTTCCGACACCCCGCGATTCAGGTGCCAATCACTTCCCCCGGGCGATTATTATGCATGAGGCGGATCCAGCTGCAGTTAGTCTAATGGGGAAGGATGATTCGGGCGAAAGGGCCGCGATCGGCAGCGCGCAGCCGTCCTGGCCGCTCCGGAACGAGCCCTGCATGCGCCCCGCTAATTGGGGAGGTTCTGCGCTGCGGATGCCGCCTTCATTGTCACTGGATCTCCCAGGGATGGCGCTTAAATGGTCACGTTTACGTTGAAAAGCTGGCAATGTTATTTTGGAACTGCGTTAGCTGTGAGTGTGAAACGGGCTTGTGCATTTGGAATGCAATGCAAACAAGCAAGCAAGCAGATAATATTTATTATTATTATTATTATTTATTTGAAACGCCACATATTTTCAGTGATGGCAAGTACTGTGAATTATGTCTTTTTTGGGCATACATTCCAGCAGTTGACAGAAATTTGCTAATTTGCTTCTTAAAGTAAAAAAAAAAATTATGAATTGAACTTGATTATATTTGCAGTGACTTAGAACAGAGACTTCCTGAATAATTAAAGATTGGGGAGGATTTCTTTCCTATTAAGCAAGTTGCATCAGTTGAATCGTTGTAGGACGCAAAACTGAGGAGCTATTTTGGATGACGCATAAATTTCAGTCTGACGAATACATCAGTAAATGTATCGTTAAGAATAAGAACTTTTTTTCTCTCTCTTGCTGGTGTTTTCAAAGTCGCCAAGCATGATTCATGCATACACTGGTAAATACACACAGCCGTCTCTTCATGACTGAAGAACCTTCAGTGTCATGTACCAACAAGTGCAACAACATACATAAATTCATAGTAACACATGCAGCTTAGCTGATCTCACACAGGCTCACTGCAGACAGCTAATGGAAGTGCATTATCTCCAGGAAGATGTAGATATGGACCTTAGAGATTAATGGTGAGGGAGGCTTTGGCAGTTCGTGGTTGCTGGCTCATTATTCAGTATATGCACGTTACATGAACGTCACATGACCGACTACAGACACAGGTTCACCTTTACAGTCGTTTAAATTCACCTTTTCAGTAATTTAGCTAAAGCACGACATGTTTTGTGAAATGGCTGTTTTAGTATTGATGCCTTTTTAGCGTCCTGTAATTGCTGCGGATCATTACTCGGGCCTTGGTTTCAAAAAGAATTTTTTTTTCCACTTTTGCTGTGGAAGTTGCCTTTAAGTGTGTGTGCAAGGGGGGGGGGTGTCTGTGAGTAATTTACCTGCTTTAGAAGTGACTAAGAAGCAGGGGCTGCTCGTGTGACCTCTGTCTTCTGGGGACGCATCTGCTGAGACGTTATTTCTCTGGGAGTGGGGGGGGGGGGGCGTAACCAAAACAACAGCCTAATGGACAAATTACACCCACGTGTGTTAAACTGGGTCACGAGGTGTCCAGAGGAGGTGATGAGGGA
>JAODKN010000104.1:18215422-18226472 GCA_026774425.1 Petrocephalus zakoni | reverse complement strand
CCCCCCCCCCCCCCCCCCCCCCCCCCCCCCCCCCCCCCCCCCCCCCCCCCCCCCCCCCCCCCCCCCCCCCCCGTAACCAAAACAACAGCCTAATGGACAAATTACACCCACTTGTGTTAAACTGGGTCACGAGGTGTCCAGAGGAGGTGATGAGGGACACCTCATAAAATTGCCATCTCTGGCTAAGATTATAAAGTGTGCCTCGAGTTTTAACATAGTTTTATGTTGTCAGAATGAATTATTTTGGTGGTTCCTGAATCAGTCTCTAAAGGCCTCAGTGGAACTCCATCAATGGCCTGGTCCGCGCTGCCACTAAGCTCTCCATGGGCTCACTGCCACTCCTTTATTATGGTGCAATTAAGTCTATAAAAAAATCCCACCCTGATGTAAAACCCCCGTGTAATTCAGCGGGGTGTGGGCAGATCGCGGAAGTGTACATGTCTGTTTGGAGGGAGGGGGCTTCCCGAGAGCGTGGAACGAGGCGATTCCGGTGACATAATCACCAAGAAGCCAGGCTTATCTCGCGAACACGCCCATGTTCCCGATGGGATGGCTGCCGGAATATGTCAGACACCTAAAAGAGCCTCGTGCCTGTGCTGCCAAGGTGTCACGCTTGGCGGAGTTGACGTTTTCCCCCCTCCTGGGGGGGGGGCAGCCAAAAGCTTACTGAGATGAACATCACCTGATCAGCCCCAATGCCTGGGAAGATGCAAGGAAGCAGGAATGTGGAGGTCCTGTCATCCCTGCACCATTTGTACCACGCCTGTTCAGAGTCCCAGCTCTTGCATTCTCTGAACGACCCCCGTTCAGCTATTTCCTGGCAAACATTGGCGGCCATTTGTGTGAAGGATCAGGATGATGATATTTTTAATATGGAGCACTGCCATGTGCCAGGTGTTAAACAATCCGGGGGATCATGGGATGGCCTCAGTTCAGCACAGCTGTGCTACTTCAATACCTACATCTATTAAAAGTGGCTTAGAAATTACTGGTTATATTTTTCAAACTAAGTTATGCGCAATTAATGATGAGTCAAGCAGTCAAAATCAATGTGCCTTTGGGCCACTATCTTTCCATTGATGGCCATGAACCTCTATAAAGGCTGGGTCTATTTTTACTGACATTGTCTCCAGGGCTTCCATGACCTTAGAGAAGATTTAAAGAAGGTAGCTGTAATGATGCAATAACTCTTTAGAAGACCTCAATACCAGCAACATAGATTTTTTTTTAATTGTGTCATATTTGTATAAGACGTTGCTTCAAAGCTTCAAAATGTAGCACAACTGCAAATACTCATTAAAATGCTAAAAAACTGCTATTTATGGAAGGGAGACAGGATTCAGTTGTAGCCCTTTAATAAATGTTCCAGCCAGGTGTTTTGAATTTTAAGTCAATGGTTTAACTGTTACATTGGAAATTCGTCTGTTTAGTTGTCAAGTACATATTTCACCATTTCTATACATATTTACTTTACTTATTTACTTTAGAGGATTTCTGCAAATATACTGTCCAAAGTGTCCATCCATCCATCTCAACAACTTCCAACTAAAATCACCAGAGTAGACTCCAAGTAATCATCCAAACAAAGTCACCAGAAGCCATAGGTTCTAAGACAAGGTGCACTCTGGTCCACCATGCAGGGCCATCCCAAGAATCAGCATTTTGCAGGGGTGTTTTAAGTGCTCTGTTTTCCCTTAATTTATTATTTACAGCAAATCATTTATTTATAAATAAGACATTTGTGCCGTCTCCTTCCCACCTTAGCTTCACCTCTTTTCAGGAGACTCCATCCAAAAAAGAATTCCAACTTTTTTCACCATATCCACTGCACAGAATCCAGATCTTTCAATCCTATCAAAACAGGAAGCTTCTTGAAGCTTGGCTTCCTTTCATCTGATCCCCGTGGGAAGTATGCCATCAACATCTCCACATACAGTTTTACGGAGGGGGAAAAAATAGGCAAGAAGTCTGCACAATGGAGCCTGGCTTGACAGTGTATAATAAATATATTTCTCCTTATAAATTCAGTTTCGCTCATTTTATGAATTCCATTTTATCATGTTTTGCTTTAGTTTGTGCTTTAGCAATCACAATTTTTCAGTATTTACTAGCAGTTAGATAAAAACAGGCATGCATCTTTTGCATGTGGTTTTACATTGCCTCTCTGCATCTACAAATATGACTGGTTTCGCTCATAGAAAAGAATATAAATAGGTTGAAAGAATCTTCTTTTGACACTTCTGAATCTGTTTAGTGTAAACAGTTTTGTAAGTATTCCATGGTCCGCTTTCTGAATGCACTAAAGGTCTGGCCGCAGCTTTGATTGTCCATTCGTATAATTTGTCAGGAAGTCACCTAATCTTCAATATTTGTGGAAACGTTTCACTACCACCAGACAGGAAAAAAAAACAAAATTACTTTTGACAGTGCCAAGAACTCTCCCCCCCCCCCCAAAAAAAGAATGCGTCACGCCAAGTAATACTACTTCTTTCAGAGGGGAAACGCACTTTAACATCTTACTGATAGTGGTGTAGCTCGCCCTTCTAAAAAAGATTAATTGTGCTCTGGCAGAAACCGCTGGGCACAGGTGTAGGAAGACGAACACATAATTAGTTCCATTCAGGGCACAGCTTTTCTGATTTGCTCCTTCATACAGAGAGAATTCCTCCTGTCATACTCCTCTATAAAGCCCCCTTTTTGTTGAAAACAAATCCCATACACCATCACAAGGGCATCCCTTTAAATAGAATTATTTTTTGACACAGCGAAAATAGATTTTCTGAAGGGAACAATTGAATCATAACAATTGCATTTGACCCGTGAAAGGTTAATGTGGCTGTGGATGCAGTTACTTCTTTTTATGACTGTTATCTGTGTTTTTAGTATTATGCAATCAGCGCACCGTGGCGTGGGCGGCAGGCTCAGTGGGTAGCAGTCTTGCCCCATACTTCGTGTTTTGACAAATTTCGATTCTGCCACACGCGTGTGGAATTTGCTGGTGTACTCCCCAACTTTAGTGAGTTTCCTTTTGCAATTAGAAGGCGTACAGTTTGAATAATTGGTGTCTCTTAATCACGTGTAGTATTTTCGTCTGTGTGTGTGTTAGTGATCTTTGACCGACTGGCATCCCATCGAGATTGCACCAGTATCCTGTGCTACCTGTGATAGGCTTCCTGACCCTGACCAGCGTAACCTGTCCAAAGATGGATTTTTTTGCTTGCAATTCCAAAATGTCACTGATGTTTGAATCATGAAAGCATAAACAGTATCTGAATAAAGAGTTTTGTTTTAGCTGAAAACAAGTGTCTTTGAAATTAGAATGAACGGCTCCTGTATCAAGTACACAGTAGATCCACATATAGAACCATGATCGTAGTAAATATATTCAATATGTATGTAATGCACTGTAGGCTCTGGGCTGAAACAGTTCAGGGAAATAGATGGATGGGTAATATACTGGAAATACAGGTCTTATTAAGCAGCAGTTTCCATCAAAACTGTATCACTGTACCTTTGATTAATGCATGGAACTCTACTGGAACTATGTGACTCTTGTTCCGCAAGAAATACCACATGTTGGGTTGATTATATGAGTGGAACAAAGATCATTCTAGAATTTCCAGTTTATGTGTTTAATTGGTTTGAGACCCATCGATTGGGGAGGTGGTGGCATGCATTTTATATTATTTTTGTCTTTTTATGTCAAAGCATTCAGGGTTGGGCCATTGTCATCAACGGGCAATTTATCTAGCTCTCTGAGGGGCACCATAAGAGAGCCACCACAAACATTTACCACTGTAAGATTAAGACTGGAGCGTAGGCTTCGTTTGGCACTTACCACATGCACTGAGTACAGGATGAGGATGACTCATCTGACAGTATGACATATTTTACTGCTCAGTGGACCACCAGCTGTATTCTTTGCATCCCTTTACTGACAAAAGTGCATTTTTAGTTGTAAAAGTTGATGTCTATTCCTCAGACCAGCATTCCAAGCTCAGGTAAGACACTGCAAGTTAAGCACTTGTCATCAGTGAAGAACCCGCCACACACAACATCAAGCGGCCCCCTGGAAGTCACCAGGAGTTCTCCTTCTACCCATTGTAGACCAAACAACTGGGACCTGGACCTGTCTGGACCTCCTGCTTTGTGACTCTGATTCCTCAGGTGTTTTCTCTGTTTTGACAGTTACCTGTAGGCAACACCTATACTGTTGTTAATCTCACATGTACTTTTGAAGATTAAGCAGTCAGAGAGGGCAGTGTGATGGTTATGTGTGGGTTCTGTATGCAGTTTTTATGTTCACTCCGTGTCGCGCAGGGTCCCTCACGCAGTCCAGAAACATGTAGCGAAGTAGTGCCTGTTCCTATGGACTGCCGATCCACCTGGGTTCTCCTCAAGCAGCTTCCATACTCACTGTGACACCAGAGGTAGTCGGGAGGATGGATGGATAATAGCGAACAAATTATGGCAGAGGCTTCAAACTCCTGCTCTGCCGGTAGACAGTTTTATATGACCAGTGTCATATAAATTTAAATTTTTCATTGTAATTTGTATTAATAATTAATATTTCCAAATTTATTTGTAATAAGAATTTGCAATTTTTCATTTAAGTGATTGTTGTAGATCATAGGTTATAGATCTATAATCTATAGTATAGTATAGTATACTATACTATATACAGTGTGTATATATATATATATATATATATATATACTATATAGTATACTATACTATTTATAGTATAGATTATAGATTAGGGGAACATAGAAATTGCATTGGGTTTTTTCCTCTCATAAACACATCTGAAGTGGTCTCTTTTGGGGATGAGCTCCCAGCCAGTGGCCTCCAGGTAGTTTGAGTTTGCGACCTCTGGATTATGAAGTGAAAGCAATGGAAGAGTCAAATGCTGCATTCATATGGAAATATCAAGGGGTCATTTTCATGGCTAAACTCACGTAATTCATATTCAGGGTTGTCAGGAAAGCTAAAAGGAGCGGCGCCGCGCAGAGACGAGGCACTGGCAGCGGATAACAGTCAGCATTGCTGTAATTGTCGAGCGTCTCTTGCCAGCAAGTCTAGCAGATTAGCTTTGCATGACAAGACTTGCATCTACTCCATCAACCAGAAGGAGAGAGGCTGTCCTCCCACGTAGTGCTCAAATGACAGTCCTTCCTAGCTTCACCAGGGACAAAAAGACTCAGTGGCACGTTACACATAGGTAGGAAGAAACCCCCTATTTCTCTGGGCAACAAAAAGAGCACGAAAGCCATGGCAAGTTGAAGTTCATCACCTACTGCAATGCACATGTTATTATTATTATTATTCTTTTGAAAGTGCAAGAGTGACGCAGCTGAGGGACACATGGGCTGGAAAATGCTTTCTACAGACACATTCGCCAACCGATTGCTGGCTTCCCACATCACTTTTTTAAAACCACTGGAAATTTCTGGACCATAATAGGATGCATTTCCGCACAAAGTAACCGGCAACCTGTTAGCCATGATCAGTACCTGAATAACACTAATAAAGTCGTCATCAACAACACCTCTGTTTTGTTAGGCTGGTCTTAAGCTATCAAAGTAGATAACAGAAGAAATGCAGAAATGACACACCACTAAGCACTGTAATCCGATAAAAAAAATGTAAACAAACTGTGCGAATAATAGCAGCCTGCGAAAAAAAGAAAACAGACCCGTGGACTGAATAATGATTAGACAAAATTATGCAAATCATACATGTGCAGATAAAAAAAAATTATTCCTGAAGATTGCGGCAATTAATCTGCTACAATGTGCGCTTTGTGCCGTTTGCTTCATCGTATTATGCTTTTCTTCTCTCTGAAAGGATTTCAGCAAAGTAGCCGTTCTCCTAAAATAGGGCCACTTAGCAACAAATCGGGAGTGTTTTTAAGGTATGTATTTAAGGGGGGCGGCAGGGAGTCTCACGGGGGAGGGATAGAGTTGGCCGAGATTATCCATATTGATTTATTCCACTCGCCTGTCGTCCTCGCCAGTCCGGGTACATCGGCGTGTTCCCTGTTCCGCGTTGCCCGCAGTAACCTAGACGGGCGTCATGGAGGTGGCAGAGACGTCTGCTGCTTATTTTTTAGGTGAGCTTCTTGAGTACATTTACATTTTACTTATTTAGTGGATGCTTTTATCCAAAGTGATGTACTTTTTTAAGAAAGCAGGGTCAGGCAGCCCCTGGAGCAGCTGTGCTTTGAGGGACTTGCCCAGAGGCCCAACAGGGAAATGCCAACCGTGGGATCTGATCCAACAACCTTCCAATCACAGACACAGCATGCTAGCCCCCCGAGGCACACCTCACACCTGTGTAGCATGGTATGGTATTAGTATTGTTAGCCCTGTCCCTACACACTTCCTGTATCTCCCATGAAGGGCTTTTCTTTTCCTGAATAAAGAAGATGTTCCCTACCTCAGCCTACTGTCATCCAGTGTGGCTTCCTGTTGAGACACTTGCACCGTTACATTCCTCTTATTAAAGCAGTGATGAATGACGTAGAGCATGCTCGCAGGCATTCCGTCTTTGGGCTTCCAGAAGGGATGAATTCCGCAATATGTAAAATAAATAAAAAAAAATAATGGATGCTCCACAAACCATGTTAAGGCATCTGCTCGCATTTGACCAAGTCAGCGTGCTGAATGATAATGCCTCCCTCAAGGTGATGATGCAGCGAATGAGGGTGCAGATGGGAGCCAGCATCGGCTCTGACAAGGTCAAAAAGACAACAGAGGCGCGGTCCCTTTCCCACACGTCATGTTTCACCCCCCCTCTACCTTGCAAGGTCGAATGTCATGGGACACTGCTCATTAAATATGCTTTTGTCTTGTGGATAAGACAGCGCCACTTTTAATTTGCGAATGCTCCTTATTGGCCCAGCTGCAACAAGGATGCTGAAGAACTCCCGTTTCAGTTCTAAGGACCAGAATATCGCAAATGGAATACCAAGTCACGCAGAGCCCCAAATGCTACTGCAGAATGCCTTACATTTTTTAAGGAGCCCATTCTAAACAACTCGCTGAGACAAACGTTTGGCAGGACCGACGGTAGATGAATCTGTACCCACCCCTTACCTTAGCGACTAATGTCAGTATTCTCTGGTATGCTTGGAATTCGAAATGAATCTAGAAGCATTGCTTTTAGAGGGAAAAGTTGTAGTAAACTCACCCAAGAGAATACGCTAGCTTGGTGTGGCGGAATCGTTTATATGCTGCGTCCTAAGTAATTCTGCGGAACCCATAAATCAGATGAGACATCTGGGGCTTTATTGTATATTGTACAGAAATTGCATTAGTGCCATTAGATGTAGGTGTGAATACTCTCCACTGTCAGTATAATATCACCATAAAGAAAAATGGCAATATATAGAGCAGAGATGGAAAAATCAATACCGTATTTATGCCCTATGTGAAAACGGTATAACTCATAACTGGACACATTTTTTCTTTTCTAATTTTTATTTTTTAAGGTTCTTGTGTTTTATCTGGATGCAAAGTATATAACATGTGTAAGAGGTACATTTTGGGTATTTATCCACACATATGCGGCTGACTGAAATAATCTGGTTTCCTTCCAGTTCCCCTGCGCAATCCCGGCATATACTGACCACAAAAGGTGTCAATTTGCTTGGCGCTTCTGTGAGAAAAGCAGTATAAATTGCAGTGTAAAGGGCAGTCTGAGGCCAGTGCCTGTGCCCCGAGGAGAGACTTAGCAGGAATTCCGCCATGCTTCACTGTAACGGGAAGGCATTAGAGTGAAAAGGTGGGAGATGGCGACGAAACGATGAACAACCTCAGTCCGTGACCAGTTATTTATAACAGTGTGGCCATGAAGAAAGGAGGGTTCATATTGCTCTTGATATGGTAATATAATGATAATAATAATAATATTGATCTTTGATGGGTTACTCCTTGCCTTCCACCCATATTTTTTGGGATAGGCTGAGAACCTCTGTGACCCTGCATAGGACAAGTGAGTGTAGAAGATGGATGGATGATGGATGGATGGATGGATGGATGGATGGATGGATAAATGATAATAGCAATAGCAATAATCCTTGTAACTCAGGCCAGGATAAGCAGATTGGATGGATAACAGTAACAATAATAATCATAATGATAATCCTCGTCATCATCATCATCCTCGTCATAATCATCTGTTTTACTGATGCTCTTCCTCGTGGCTCTTCCTTTAAATGACTTCCTGGTGCAGCTCAGTAGGTTCGCCACAGCAGAGGCTCATTTGTCTTTGTAAGGACATGCAGAGAAAGATCAGAAGGCCGCCGCTCTGTGTCTGCCTAAGCTAATTTACAACGAGGCTGAAAAATCACCCAGCTAAAGCGCTCACCCGCCCGGCAGCACCTTGCCGAGAAGCCGAGGAACCCACATTCATTTGGCGCTGTGCCGCTTTCTCCCCCGTCACAGGACGCCATGTGCGCCCCCCCGGCCCCATATGCTGTAAATAGTGTCATATATTTTCAACATAAAAAATTAACAGTCTGATTTAGGGTGCCCGGCTATTCAATATCAAGGAAGTGGATCAAACTGGAAAAAAAACCCAGTTCATCAAATAAAATATTTCATTAATTCATATTTTAATATTAAAAGTAAAATGTTCCAAAACCATCTGAGACATAGCAGTATTTATGGAGTATATTGTAGTGTTTACATGGCCTATTCCTTATATAGCACGCTCGTTTACTGTATAAGAGAAGAATAGCCTGATATCAGGAAGGACAGTGACGTCTCATTAACGAAAGAGCGCGGCGATATGTACGGAGAGTTGCAGGTTAGCTGCAACTGCGGCCCTAAGTGCTAGGAACAATCCCTGTGCTCTCTGCCATGACTAATTTAACACCAAAGCCCACAAACACTCTGAAGTAATCCCTCCAATCTCGCCATGTAGTTCTAAACCTTTGATGAAAGTCAATGAACATCAAGGGAATCTGTCAAGAGCTTTCCAATCTTCCAAATCTAATATAGGAGAGCCATCCTTCAAAGTAACGTGACGTCATCAAGCACCTCTTATTAAAGTCCATCCCTGTGCTACTCATTTTAACAAAATGACCGACTTTCTGGGCCCGACCTCACTCGATTTGTAAAATTCGCATTAAAAGACATCAAAGTTTAATCAGCGAGATGATGCTCTCCGATAAGTTGACACAAAGGCCGTCTTTGATGCGCTTAATTGCCTTAATCGTTTTGTTTCATCGCGACAATCGAGATGACATAATGTGGGTTCGTGTGCCACTTGTGGTAAACTAAGTGCCTTTCTGAGCACCCTTGAGTTTCGCCTGCGTGTTATTTACGCACGGACTCTGCCGCTGGTCATTAGCAAGACGGATCTTCGCAGACTCTGAACATCACAACTTCCTTGGTCCGTGAAGGTTCCTGTTAGAGGGGCACAGAGGAAGACAGAGAAGAAGGAGAAAGAGTCACAAAAGAAGCAGAGCGCTCCTAGTATCTCTCGCTTAATATCCTCGGAATAAGTCTATTTCCGTCCTTTTCGTGTCCTTAGTGCAATGTTGTGGATTAAGTATTTCTGCCGGTCTTTCCCAAAGCTCGCCTAATATACATATCTTAAAGCACAGGCATTAGTCTTTTAATCCTGACACATACTCTATTAGACGTCTCTTTTGTAATTTGTAAAAGAGAAAGATGGTGAGCGTGTGCTGATAAGTTCGCAAAGCCCCTCGGAAAGGTTAGCTTTCCTTCGCTTTCTGAGACACGTGACTCGCGCTGTGCCGCCGCTGCATTCTGGGACGTGGCTCGGGCTCACAGGGCCACTGCCATCTGGTCTGTGCCCTGGAACAAGGAGGGGGTAACAATTCCTCAGACATACACATTCAAATTGATTCACTTGCTTTCAAACAAGTTAAACATGTTTATTGTATTTTGTGCAAGTTCTGTTTTTTTTTTTTTTTATGAAAGGGAAATATTGTCAAGCTTTAATCCGGTGTGATTATTTCTTATTTTTAGGTTATTTTTTGTGCTTTGTGATCTGAACTGTGACAGCTAAATCAAGAAAAAGAACAGCATAAACAAATTTAAATGTCATAATATTGTTGAAAATGCCATTTCACAGAAGTTGCGGAACTATAAATGAATTGTGTGAGTTCAGAGCTGACCCTTCAGACTAAAATGAAAGAAAAAACTGTTTTTTTTTCTTTTTTTTACTCCAGCCGAGCAGTCGGGGTTAGCTTATTGAGCGTTACTGCTGAGGATATAACATTGGCACTACGCAGCTATGGGCCAGTAGCTGTCACCATTAACTGCAGACCACAGGGGCAGGATGACACCGGTAAATCAATTGCAGAGATGTGCTTTTGGGCAGTCATTACAGGTGCATTTAATGCGAGCCCAGACTCTGAAGCGATTTTTCATAAAGGCTCCCTGTTTGATGAACTCCGGAGAAGAATGTGAGGTGGAATTTGTCCGAGCGAAACACAGTCGGCTTGGTTAGAGGGACTGCCGCAGACTGGCTGGGGTGCTGCAGTGGAAGAGTGTCCTGCACTTCCAAACAAATGTCCTTCAAACAAAACGTGGGTAATTACGGAACAGTACCACGGTAGGGCGGGCAAACATGTAAAAACCTAGATTTTCAGTGACTCCAAACTTGCAAATTTGTAATCCACATTATTCCCATTATTTGTATAACATGAGGAATTAATTTTACACCGACGAGCTACCATTTTAATGCGTGTAATCATCATCCGCTCGTTCGTAATTGGATAGCGTTCATTATGCAGTGTGACCTGAATGATTTGTCTAAGTGTGTGTCATGCGAGCTATTGCACTATTCTGCGAAAGTCGTACATTAGGATCGTGTTGTTGGTCGTTATCTGGCTGCTAAATTGTTTGAGTGTAAAACAATTAGCATTTCTACCTGTTGCGGGGGGGGGGGGGGGGAATCACCCACTTGGCAAAAGGGCTTGGTGTGGGTTTTTATTTTTTTTATAGAGAATTTACCTTAAAAGTTTTTAAAAAAAAAAATTCCCAGGCGTTTTGGAAGGTTAAATTTTAAAGAA
>JAODKN010000104.1:18187096-18215322 GCA_026774425.1 Petrocephalus zakoni | reverse complement strand
CCCCCCCCCCCCCCCCCCCCCCCCCCCCCCCCCCCCCCCCCCCCCCCCCCCCCCCCCCCCCCCCCAACCTCCCACTTGGCAGAAGTGCTTAGCCCCAAAATGGGGGCTTGTTGTCTCTTGTTCTTTGTTTTCTAGAGCATGTAACTGTTTTTAAATAAATAATTCCCAGGCTTTATCTCAGGTTAATTTTTAAAGCAGTTGTGAATGGAGGATGTAGTGGTCAGTTATCTGAAAGATGGCACTACGAGTGACTTTATTCTCATTGACACGTACCCTTGCGGGACCAGCTCTCCCTAACCTCTTGAGCAGCAGGCACTCGAGTGCTCAGACAGAGCTTTCCATGACTGATCGGTCTTAAATGTGATTCTGGGAAGTTCCCAAAATTGCCATTTCTGTGTTTTTAGAAAAAAAAAAATCCCGCATGTGCGTGTTACCCTAATGCTGACTTTCCATCATTATCAGCAGAGTGGCTGCCGTGCTCAGCGTCAGCAAGGCCTGGGGACAAAATCTCTTCTATGTTTCCTTTCCTCCATCCTTCCGTCGGGACCCGAGAGATTCAAATGCTTGCAAAACATTCAGTCGAGTAACGCAGCAGTTGAATAAGGTGGGAGTAAGGTGGGAGTAAGGTGGTTTCCGAGACCAAACGCAGTGCGCCTGAAGCGACCTGCAGCTGGAGGAAGCAGAGGCAGGTCCGGGTGCTCTTACAGGCCAAACGGGTGGCAAAGCCTATGTCATGCTGTCAGCTGCCACCACAGAATCGGAAACAGGAGTAACCTCCTGCAGTGTCCTTCCACGAAAAAAAGAAAAAAATGTTACGTCATGTTGTGGGCAAGAAAATGAAAATACCAACAGCCTGTCACTTAGTAAGCTACACGGCCTCTCTGCGTAGCCAAGACAACACGGACAGGATTTTATATAGATTCCCGCCATAGACCTACAGGATTGTCACATCATTTTTTCTGAGATGTCCTCTGCTTCGGACTAGCTGAGGTTGAAGCTCCTGTCAAAGTTACTTCACTGTATGATCCCGCAAGTGCCCTATTAGCTGACGATTCAGCGGGGCATGGAAGGCCACTTACAGGCCTGTCACACAGCAGGAACCTTTCCCATGGACTGTTCTCAGCTTCTGCGATGCCATTCTTGGGGCCGCGAATTCGGATTTTTCCTCTACCTCACAGATGTCAACATTCGCCCGGGATAAGAAAGTGAGTGCGTTCCTTTGAGCTCGCCTTCTGATTCAGCGTCAACTCCAGGGTGTGTTGGGGAAGTGCAGCCCACGCCATTACACACTTCCCTGTTGGCGTCTGGCACTCATTGCAGTTGGAGTTACTCGGGCAGTCGCTACACAAACACAGGACTTCCTGTCTGGAGCGTGGAGATGGACCAGCTGCTCCCTTCACCCCCTGGCAGTGTGTTGGAGTTCGCGGCCCGTCTCCATAGCGCCACTGGACCTGCCGTTGCCAACCAACAGGCGTCATGGGTGCATCGCATGTATCTCTCGCATTTAGAGGCCGCCGTTTCTCAGCTTGTCGCGGCAGGCCGCATACGAATTTAAGTTGTTTGAAAATGTGCGATAGCAGTTGCGTAGCTGGGGAAAAATGGTACTCTCTATGCAAACAGACAGAGGAAATTACAGTTAGTCATGTGAGAAGTTTTGTTTTTCCCTTTCAAAAGGGTAAGTGTTATGCAGATGTGCCATGTATCCACAGCCTATTTACTATCCATTATCTGAAATTTAATATCTAATTCTGCCTACTATTTAATATTTTAAGACAAATATTACACATGTACTTAAGAATACATCATTTAAAGGAGCGAGGGAATCCTTCTTTAACGAAATATAAATGCATTCATGTTTTTTGTATTATTACAAGTATATTTTTCTGTTGATGAATTTTAAAATCAGGGCAAACAGAATGCATATCGATAGGATTAATCATCAGCTGCCCTGCCTGCAGTGATACAAACAGGCGTTCTAGCACATTCTTAACATCATGTGTCCTGTTCTGTCGAATTCTGAATCCTTTGCAAAATTACCTTGAATGCATGCATGGCATTCTCTCTATAGTGCCGGCTGTCTGCCAGTCTTTTCAGACCAAGCAATGTCAGTCTCAGGCTGTAAAGTTATTAAACAATATAAAAGTTGCTTTTCTGTTCAGTTAGTTTATATTCACCATCTTCCTCATTGTAATTAGACAGAAATAATTTACCGTTTCAATATACTGTCTTATTTCCCAATACAGAATGTCCCTGAAGTAAAACAATGTCTTCTAATGAAGCAATTTTTTGTTTTGTTGTTCTTGGTAACACTTAAAGCAGTCATTATGCTGCATTACACATACCTTCATAGTGCATTATAATGCATTCATAAAATATTATAAACCCAGCTATAACTATTTATAAAACGACATAACAAACTATAGCCATATGTATTATGCATTATGAATGCTCTGTGAAGATGTCATCTATAATGCACAATAAGCACCTTCATAATGCAGTACAAACCATCCTTATACTGACCATTACAATGCATTATGAAGGTATCTATAGTGCATTATAGGTAAGACCTTCATAGAGCATTCATAATGCATGAGAACCATGGTTATAATGTGTTATTCCTTTTTATAAATATTTATAGCCGTGTTACTATGAATTATAAGAACAGTTATCAGGCTTTTTGAATATGGGCATCATAGAAAGTGCTCCCAAAATCTTTTGTTTTAACACTGCCCTATTGTGACCCTTTGTAATCTCCCCAAATGAGCGGCCTGGAGATAGGGGTGAATCGGCGAGTGTTGGTGATGACTGATAAGTGCGACGGTGAAGCTGAAGCCGCAGATCCAGCGGGGGAGATAAAGACGGAGCCGCCCCGGTTGGCTGGGCTCCCTGCGAAATTCTGCTCATCTTGATGCGGAAAAAAAATCTATATGCTAATCAATAATATGAAATGCCGTGTGACCTTGTAATATCTACCTTAACTTATTTCCTCCTCCCGGGAACTATGGTGAATATTACTGGTGCGGCTTCCCGCCGAACCTCCACCCCCACAGTTGTTAGGGTATTTTAAGCCAGTTGCACGTCGGTAGCTAGTAGCAGATAAGGCTGGAGGATTAGTCTCTCCTTGTTTAATAACAAGAACATGGGGGCTCCATTTTCTCTGTGTCCTACAGACTGTCACCAGATAGAGGCATTCCAAATGACAGCTGCTTATCTGAGCCGGCTTCCATCCGTAATGTCAAGGGACATGCAGCTGGAACTTAGAGAGCGTTTAACGGGGGAGGATTCCCAGCAGTCTCCATTTGGGCTTTTTCACACCAAATCAGCCAGTCTGTCCCTCCCTGTCGTTATTAAGGGTGTCTGTAATGTCTGTAATGTTGCTGTATATTATTATTGTATGTATAAACATACATATTGTATGTTTGTCCTAATGTAAAAATATGATGCTGAAAAATAAACAGCATTATTATATACCAATTAGACACTAGTAATATATAAGAATCTATTTTTCTAATAGTATTTCTTTTATATATATTTGCTTATATCTGTAAAATATGTCTATATATTATACTACTTACACTTCTAACTAGGAATTCATTGGAGTGACAGGGGCCCTAATAAATTTACAACATACCGGTAATTGGATTGGTCTGAGTTGGGGGCCCAGTATGAGCTCAGGCCTGGCCACACTTATATAAAATAAAATAAAGTAAGTGTAAATTATAACTAACATGTAAACTAAAAGCTCTGCTAAACAAAACTGTGCGACTTACTTATTATCTCCAGACTGCAAAAAGAAACACATTGGAAGAGACAAGTAGGAGTCTTTCATAAGGTCGTCGACTTTTGTTTATTGCCGGTAAGAAACACAAGCTTAAGAAGACAAGAGACTGGCCTTGTAAAAGCTGCGGTAAAACTGTGGGCAGGTGTCTAGGGAGCGAAATTAATTTATCGGTCTGAAGATCGTACAAAAATGACAGGAGCTGGGGGAGCCCAGGCAGCGGTAGCATTTAACCCTGCAAAGAACGGTAATGACTATGAAGGGGGTGAGACCGGCGAGAGCCGCCACAGACGTCTGTAATCAGGAAGCGGCCCACTCCAGAGGACCTAACGAGCATGATTATAGGACATCGGAAGAAGCATGCGGAGTAGCAAAAAGATCGGGGGTCACTGAGAGAGGGAAGCGATGCTCAGCTAGCTTCAGTGAACGATAAAAAAAAACAAAAAAAACGGCACAGCAAGAGTCAGTTACAAATAGCGGAAGAATCTCTCACTGAAGCGGAGTAATGAAATATGGATCAAGCAGAGGAGCCTTGCGCAAGGGCGGCAGATGCTTGGTGACAGTGCCTGCGAGACTCACGGACAGGCAAAGAGGCTGGGACGCCAGACGACGGTTTTGGGGGATGACGGCTCAAGACGAGGCTCTCTTCCTTTTTATTCTGGCACGGTGCTTTTTCCAAAACATATGAGAAGCATCTCGAAATAATGGACTTGTTAATAAGCCACAAAATAAAAGATATTTGCTATAATGTCAGATTTAGATGTCCATTAATGGCGGCCCATAGATTAGGGGGCCTCGACCAATGACGATAATAATAATAATAACGATAATAATGATAATCATAATAATGATCAGTTAAAGGAATTGGACCACCAGAAGTATATCTGGTTCCTATAAATTGTACTTGAACAACTTTACTGGAGATCTCCTAAGACTCTTTTGGGCTCTGTGAAATCCACAGAACTTGTAGCTTAATCTACCCAGCTCTGCTTATACATATACAGTTTGTTCAGTTCAATAATAGCATTTTCCCACTTGTGCAGGAATTACAAGTCTTTTTATTAAAGTCTCGAACACTTCAGTACCCAAAATCAAATTTCGATCTTCGGAGAAGCTATTAACATTCCATACAGTAGCCCTTGACACTTATACCATGCATCTTAAGCAGCTGTCATCAGCAAGTAATTTAATATAAATTAGCAATGGCTATAATAATATCCAGTTAACTATTGCAGTGAAAAGCAATCGCATGACTAATCCCTCTTTTGAAGTCCAAATTACAAGTGATGGGGATGCTGGTCAGAAGTCTTTATAGTTAAACTGAGCACATATTTAACATTTGAACAGAATTCTACATGTTAATGCTTCTAGTTATGCAGTTACATTTATATTGTGAATTTTTGGCCAATACAGGTTTTATGCAGTTTTGGAGGTGAGCGGTATTGTTTTATACTGATAGTTTGGGTTATGTGTGACTCCAAATTTACCATTTCATCCCAGAAATAATTTCTGTCCCAGAGTCATTTCTAGAGGAACTTCTTTATACAGAATAAAATTATATGAAAGTTATAAACAAACACCTATTATACTTTATGCTGTGTACATTACCATAGCTCATAGGGTCATTATTAAAATCCCTGCGGCTAATATATACTGTGTTAGTACAGTACACTATATTTAACAGCATACAGAATATTTATGGTGTTGAAAGACACATTTTTGTTGGTGTCATCACTTTTAAACTTTAACTGAGTTTCGGGACAGTCCAGGAGGTTTGGTTAGATAGTAGCTGTATGCATGGCTGTTGCTTGCATGCATGCACATATTTATATATAACTGTAACATTTCAGCTATACTCTCACTAAAACACCCCTTTCTAGTGCATGACAGGACTGACATCTGATTCACAGTGAAAATTGAAGTGGAAAAAAATTAAGTTCTGTCAAATGTGAAAATAAATATCGGCAAGAATTTTAATCTTAAGACTGTGGTGGAAAATGCAGGAATCCTATATTTGGAGCCAATTAATTTTTTATCATTAGTTTTCCTTTCTGTATTCTGTAGTGCTGCAGTAGCGCCTTGTCAGCGCGCTGCAGCCTGCTCAATTTTACAGTAAATGTAAAAGTTTATTGGCTTTAAGTTTTAGAGAGTGCTTTTCTTCTGCAGGTCCAGCATTGGTGCATAAGCACCTCCCCTGCTGTGATATCACCATGTAATCTTTCTGGGTCTCTTAACCGCTCTGCCACCATGAGGCCTTTTAAATTATTACCCATGTAAAGGTAGTGATGGGCAGCAGCCTGGCTCAGCCAGCCGCACAGTTGCCCCACAACCTTGGGGGGGTGTGTGTGGAGATTTGTTTGCTCACCAAGGTCACATGGGTTTTCTGCAGGTATGTTGGTTTCCTCCCACACTGTGAAGACATGAAGTTAGGTGGCTTGGAATCTCTAAACCCGGTATGAGCGTGTGAGTGTGTGAGAGAGGGAGGGCCCCCTGTGATGGCCTGGCATCACCTCAGAGGTGTTTTCCATGCTACCTGGTACAGGATCCCTGAAAAAAGGAAAAAATATCCCTAGTGGCGGGGGGGTCGGAAGCCACAAAGTGACGCAGAAACAACAAACTTGCCCCTCACAATGCCCCCCCCACAGCCTGATGCTGGATTAGCAATGTGAGGATGGATGGATGGATGGATGGATGGATAAACATAGCAATACCTGGAAGTTCAGCTCCATCTCTGAAAAATTAGCTATTAATCAAAAGAAAGGGCAGGGGGTTATTTTCATGGATAAGTTGGCATTAATCCATGGTTGATTCAGTCGGATTATACATTAAAAGAAATGGAAAATGGTGATAAATGAATATAAAGTCCCCCCCCCCCAAAAGGTAATACTTATTATAAGAAGAATCACTTAGATTGTGTCCCGCTGTGATGCAAATGGTGTAGGTAGTACTAATCTGTTTCCTCTGCAGTTTTATGGGTACTTACGGTGCGGGCGTGAAACTTTGTGACATCAGAAGAATGCGAGTCCTTAGCTGTGTGACATTCGTCATCACCGACGGATAAATGGCTCCTCGGCTCAGGCGCATATTAATCTCCAGGTGTCATGGGGGATACCGAGGGGCGTGGCTTCTTATTTATGGGCGACGGAAGTGATTTTCGAAACAGAGACTGAAATCGTGGGCGCCGTTTCGGGTCACTGCTTCGGTCCGGAATTTATCCCAGATCGTTAGGTTATGGGTAGGTTATGGAGAGGTTATGGGTAGGTTATGGAGAAGTTACGGGTAGGTTATGGTAAGGTTATGGATAGGCATGACCATGGAGCTAATTGAAGGTTAGCTACCAACACCACTGAAGAAAAATACAGAGTGGTTTTCCTCCTCCAATCTGATTTGCATCAGGGGAAAATATATATGAAACACATATAAAAACACATGTATAAAATACATTTACAAATCCATATAAAAAACAAGTAGGTGTGTGGTCTTGTACAAAACGAAACCTCTGATGAATTTGAAGTGAAAGCATAACTTATAACTTATAATTTGAAATTAATGGCATAGAAGATGTTCCCAAAAGTAGTATTTTTCATTGTGTACATTTTCAAAAAAAGATCTTTTGTTCCAGTTAAACTCACAGTTAGCATATGTAATATTTAAGCATATCTGGCAGTCAGAGTGGTCTGTATATGCAAATAATTAAAAGGCCATATGCTTCTGAACCTGTCTCTTATTGCTGTATTCATGGACTGCGGCCGTTTTGTGAATGAAACTGTAGATTGCTCAATGATACAAATAAATTCAAGGGTAGAACAGGTTTATCGATCTCTGCTAAGCCTGCATTTGTGCAAAATATAGAAACCTACGAAAATTCAGTGCTTATATTCAATTTATGTTGTACATATTTTATTTTTATTTTTATTACATAAAATACACATTTCCTCTAATCCTGACAAGGATAAGTAGTGGATGGATGGATGGATCAATAGAAAACTGATTTATTATGTATATTGAATTTTCCCTTGTTATTTTTTTAGACAATCCATTTTTAGTCACAATATGTCTAGGTTTTAAAAACCTGCGCCTTATATCGGTATCAGCCATTTATACTGTTTGGTTTACCAAATAATATTCACTGATTTGCTTAACTGGACATAATTGCACATAACTGGGCACATTCTGAAGAGGAAGGGACAACTCAGCCCTTACAGTAGTGTTTCCCAGTCTGGTCCTCGGGGACTCACAGTTAGTTCATGTTTTTGCTCCTGCCTAGCTCCCGGGCCAAACAGTCCACATTTTTGCTCCCTCTCAGCTCTCGGTAGGAAGCAACAACATAGCCTGTCTGTGAGTCCCCGAGAACCAGATTGGGAAATCAGGGCCGGTATGTATAAAACTTCTCAGAGTAAAATTTCACTCTTAAATGCGTCACAGTTCTGAGAGTGACGTGATTTTGCTCTTACTCTCAGACTTAAGAGTAAGTGGCATGTATCAAAGTTCATAAGTGTTAAGAGTAGGTCTCAGCTCCTAAATTTTTTAAGAGAGCTGGAGAGGACTCCTAAACCAGTTAGGAGCTGCATGATGGCAGCAGCACTATGCACGCCCAGATGGAGACCATGCACTTTCCGTCAAAGAAAGGACGTCCTGCAGATATACTACAATAATGCCTGTAATGCTGTGATATAAAGAATAAATAAATAAATCATTCAAATGGAATAAATGTGTCAAATCAGTTTTATTTACACATCGAATAAAGGTCGCCATTGTTCACTTATATCATGAGTCATGCCATCACATTTACAGCGTATACCTTCTTTGAAACTCTTTCAGTTTAACGGTGCAGGATCTTGTGCACATGCAATGCCGCAAATGGACTCATTTGATACTCCCAATATCTCCTCTACTATCTCTGCCGTTTACAGGTTTACATGGTGGACCCCCGCCTGTGTGTTAACAAGAGAAACAGGAAATAATAATAATAATAATTTTTATTATTATCGTCTATTATAGCGAAGGTCATGTGAGCAATATAAGTAATGACACAAACCTGTCGCTTGCATGCTTGCTTTGTAAGCTGCGATTTCCTTTCGTGAGGTAGATAAAACATTATACCACCTTTTTCACATTCCTCTGCTGAGCGCCTTGTCCGAGGTGATGCAGCATTTATGGAGCTTGCAATAACCTCCCTAGCCTTACAACATGTGCATCTATTACTGAAAATTGATTGGTGATGTGCTAGGTAGATTTTAGTACAACCAATTAAAGGTATAATCACAAAAATAGTGTGTTGTATAAAGCCCTACATTAACGGTTTGATGCCACTAATATATTCACTGTGCAGCTCCTCTATTGGCTGAACTCAGTAGTTGGGGCGGGATTTTATTTTTAGTCCTCATTTCACAACACTTCAGCACTTAGGAATTGTCAGCTTTTAGGAACTGGGCTTAGACTTTGTGGAAAGTGACTTTTAGCATCTTAGGTTCTACTTTTTGCTAAAAATGTTTGAACTCTTAAGTCGAAGTGCACGACCATTCTTAAGAATATTCTTAATAAGTTTTATGCATACCGGCCCAGATGACGTAGAGAATGAGAGACTATGAAGGTTTTCCCAGCATGAAAATGGAACTGGTGTTTCCTGGTGAAATGTCGCTAAACTTCTAAAGTTCTTTGGCTGTTATTGATTGACAGAGACACTTGTGCAATAATAACATCATACCGTAATACACAACTATTAATTTTAGAACAGCGTGTACTATATTTATTATTCTAATTATATTGGAAAGATTAATATTTCCACTTTTTGCAAAAGAGCTCTTAGTTCCTTTGTGTCATGTCATTTTACATGCTTTATATTTTCATCAAACAAAAAAAAAAGTGCATGAATAACAGAAATGTTGCTGATCAAGAACAAAGACTGATTGCGTTACTATGAAACGGATCCTTTGGAGACAAATAACGAAATGGATTAATTTTGAATTGTAGCTAATTCTGAATTGGCAGCAGTTTGTTTATTGGGGGAGTACCAGAATATTCTACAAAGCAGGGTAACTTAATTAGCAAAATGCTGGTAAATTACCTTAATGACAATGCAAACTGATTTAAGCTGGCACCGATTCACATAAACAATCTTAATAAGAGTGCAAACTGATTTAAGATGGCACTATTAACAATGCAAACTGATTAAATCTGGCTCATATCTTTTAAGTGTACTTAAAAATGCAGGGCCTAGATAAGGCCTTTCTTCTTTGTATACCCAGTACATGCAGAAAACACATATCGGGTGGAAAAAATAATCCTTCACAGCCGCTTTGTCCGCATCATCTTAGCAATGCAAGCTCGGTTAACTGCGTTCATAGCTGTGTGAGGAACGCAGAGGAATTGTCTCGCGGCGTGCGCTGACACAGGAGGACGAAAGAGATAAAATGGATACGTGCCAGTCGCCCAGCAGGGGGCGCTAAGCAGGAAGACTGGCGCCCTCTCGAGGAAAAGTCGGGGGAATGGAATCTTCTGAACTGCCCGTAGCAGGGCCTGGACTCTTTTTCACAGGTGTCTTGGAGGAATGCAGAGTCTTAATCATGATACGTATTAATCAGATCTTTATTGACCAAGTTTATTAAACATACAAGGAGTCTGTCTTGATGGTTGTGCCTCGGAATGACATGCAAGACAATTCAAGGCAGTTTACCAGTATATTAACGTGAAGTTTTTACACAGACTAGATTATCTACCTACAATCAGAAGCAGCTTGGGCTGGAATAAAGGATTCATAAATTGTGAATATAAATAATGAAGAGTGATGCTAGGAACATATAAATAGGTATTTTACAGAATAAATTTAACATTCGCCCATCTATCTCCAGACCATTCCTCCCGGGGGAGGTGTCAGCATGCCAAACAGGCCAAAGCAGACCTCTCTTTCCAAGAGTCTAGCTTTTTCTGGGGGATCCCCAGGCGTTCACAAGCCATCTGGGAGACATAAATCCTCTAGCACGTCCTCAGTCCAAAATCACCAAAGTGTCTTTGATAGATATGCTTTTCCACTTTGTTAATAAATTCAAATGTCAAGATGGAGACCACTAGTAAAGCTTAGCAAAGTGACCTTTAACCAGTCAGAATGCGGTTAAGATGAGCACAGCGAGTGGTGTGGTAGTTCCTTCCTTTAGTTTAAAAGAAAGACCATGGAAAGTTTCAGTAGAGATGTCGAAGATATGAATCTGCATGTGGCTTCGCAAATAAAAGTTTCAAGCCCTGCTGTCAGGTGTGTTCAGAGAAACACGGTGAAATTCTTACCTCTCAGTTGCAGGGTATGGGACAGGTGCATGTGGGGATGATAGGACAGACAGCGGTGCAATGTATGAATGGGGGAGCATTAAATACGTAATAAACAGGTGATGCAATGGGGATTAGAACGTGCAAATAGACCACAATATAATAAATAGCATAGACAGGGGTGTCATGTCGGGCCCCAGGAAAGCATATCATATTGGGCCCCAAACCCAGACCAATCATATTTTGTTCCAAATTTTTTCAGAGCCTGTGTTGTTCTGGAGCCCTTAGAATGGTCTTAACTGCCCCCCCCCCCCCTTTATGGTGCCCCTGAGTACTGACACAGTGGAGAAATAAAATATGAACAACATTATACAATATGACACACTGGATGGATGGACAGGCGCAAGTCAACTGCTGTTTAGCGACATGATGGCTTGGGGGAGAAACGGGAGATGCAGGTGGTGATGCAAGTATTGATGGAGGTGGTGATGCAAGTGTTGATGCAGGTGCTGATGCAGGCGGTGATGCAGGTGGTGATGCAAGTATTGATGCAGGTGCTGATGGAGATGCTGATGCAGGTGCTGATGCAGGTGCTGATGGAGATGCTGATGCAGGTGCTGATGGAGATGCTGATGCAGGTGCTGATGCAGGTGCTGATGGAGATGCTGATGCAGGTGCTTATAGAGATGCTGATGCAGATGCTGATGCAGGTGCTGATGGAGATGCTGATGCAGATGCTGATGCAGGTGCTGATGGAGATGCTGATGCAGGTGCTGATGCAGATGCTGATGCATAAGCAGCGCCTTCCAGAGGGCTAGGGCCTGTATCGTCAAGCTGGATATTTGGGTTAGCAAGATAACTGTCAGATGTGGGATAGTCTGAGCCAAATCTAAGTGAATGAAGATAAAATCCATTTATTTATTAATAATAATAATAATAATAATAACCTTGGTGGCACTCACTGCATCTCATATTGTGGAGGATCTTTTCAGTGTTCTCCTCCTACTGAAGGGATTTGAACTACTCCGTTTAATTTGTCTTCAGACTTAAACTGGACACTGTTGTAAAATAGGGCAAGGTGTCTTTAATGTGTAAAGCTATGTAGAGTGCCCAGTGCTACGGAATTCAATAAATACATCCTTTTTAAAATGACCCACAGCCATTGTTTGGCTTCAGTGCCAGTGTAAGTGTAAAGTGCTTTGGGGAGATACGCAAACAGAGCTCTGTATCCGTCTGTCCATCTATTTGTCATAACCGCTTGCCCCCTCCAGGGGGAGTCCATGAGGCAGGCACAGGATGCCCTGGATAGGTCATCAGTCCATCACTGGGCAAACATTCACATATACAGAGACAGAGACACAGGCATAAGCACATATTTCAGGAAATTTAATAACACTGCTGCACCTAAACAGCATGTTTGCAGACCATGGCAGGAAAGTCAGAGAATCCAGATGAGCCCCCTATGAACACGAGGAGCTGAATTTGTGGGCTGTAAACATGTGAGCAATTCCTTCATGCGGATGCAGAGAAGAAACCAGACCGCGGTAACAGTGACCCACTTTAAGCTGTGTTTAAGTAGCCTGTTACCATCACTGCTATTCATATTAAGCTAATGATAGCCGACAGTATCAGCAGTGCACTAACAAAGATGAATGGATATAAACTGAACATGCACTGAGTTCATGGACTCGCTTGCAAAAAGAGCAGCAAACTTTACCATTAACAGTTTGGGCCTTTGATGAAGGTGCTGTCGATACGATCCCTATGAATATCATGTGTTTTTAGGCTTCTGCCATTGATCATCAGAGCTTACGGGAATGTCCTGACAAAATTGGTTGTTTTTTGTTTTAATGGAAGTCTGTCTGTGAGGATGGATGCCATTGTCCGATGACAGATTTTAGAAGGATGGCACGCTAATCTCAAGAGATCCGAAAATGAATAAATGGTGGCAGTAAATTCGAAAACACAACAGCAACAACATGGAGACAAGTATTTTAAAGGGCACCTTTGCATGCTTTTGATTAATACTGAGGTCACACAAAACCCATCATTGACAGAATTGCCCCCAATATCAAAAAACAAAGTTTATTTAAAGCATGTTACCTTCCCCCTCTAGCTATTGATTTTGCTGAAGTCTTATTATAAACAGGGAAGCCTTTCGGTTCTCCGCACAAGAAGAGGGCTCTCAGAGGAGAGCCATTGTTATTGCTTTCAGGCATAAGGAGAAAATTGGCTTTGCATTTATAGCCGTGATGTCCAGCACGGTACGCAGCGATATGTAATCACACAGGCGTGCCCAGCATCGAAACATACGAATTTCCGAGAGAGCTAAATGCTGTTAAGTCTCGCTTAGAGGCATAGTGCCTGGAAGGGATCCGCTCCTTGTCGGTTTTTTATCCCAGCCTCCAACGGCGGGCCGGGATTTATAAGAAAAGCCGGTTTATAAGACGTGGCACTTCAATATATGGTCGAGGAGAAAAAAAAAAAAATCTTGCCACGACTTATTATGGGACAGGAACAAAAGTGTCCCTTTGCTCACCCCGAAGGTGACCCGCAGTTCCGGATTCCTACCTCGGCTCCTTAAGGGCAGAAAGGGTATGTTTATAACATAATGATTCTTAAGCCCTGCTGCAGCAAGTCTCAGGCTGATTAAATGGGCTTATCAGTGAAAGCAAGTAGCTAAATGGAGGCCTAGCATAGACTCTACTTAGCTAGCTACCGCCTGAGTCGTACCGAGTGGTACCCGCAGGTGCCTTTGTCGGAGCTGCAGGGTCGTTATCCATGCTGGCCACCTCGGGGAGAACTTAAATGTTATAAAACCACTAAATGCGCTTATATGTACCATTCATTCCCGTCTGTCTTAAACGTCCTTGTAAGGAACGTCGTAACTCTGTCGTCATTCTTGATTTCAGTGCGGTTTAAGCTCTGTTTTGTCTGAGGCACGGGGGTGTTGTGTCTGTCTGAATGATGTAACTGGAGCTACTGTTCTAGCCAGTCGCAAAATTCTAGTATTCAAGGGTTCCGTTCGTTGTTGATGTTACATTCTGAGCCAATAAAGTTTGATTCTGACCGGCCTGTGACTCGCCGCGAGCACGGACGCACACAGGTGCCACGGGTGAGTTGCCCCATAGAGGCAAGACTTATTAGAAATTCAATTATGGGATGTGGAGGGGGAGTTAGAGGACGGGTCCTAGGCCAGTGGTAGGTTCTGGAAGGACTCAGGGGAGTTTTTGGACACCTCCGCTCAGTCCTGGGTTTCATCTGGGACAGAGAGATATCAGGAAGGGTTGTGGTGAGATAGGGAGACGGTTAATTAGGGCAACAGTTAGGTGGCCTAATCGGGCCTTGGCGTGGCTACAGCCAGGGTTTAGGCAGTAGACTTACGCTGCCTGCTGACGCTCTGCCAAAGTCGCCCTTTTCTTCCTTCCTAAGCCACGGGGAAAGTGGAGCCAGCTGGGGTAATTAGTGCTCTCCGGGCGGGCTGGATTAAGGGCGGGGCTTGGTCTGGGGCTGGCAGAATGTCGGCCCACAGCACGGACGCCGAAGTTTTGACAGGTGGCCGCTGTCCATGGTGCTGAAGGACAAGTGCGGATGGCGGGTCCCGCAGGCGCCGTCATGACAACCGGTACACAAATCCGAGTGCAAGCTGATCGCTGGCCACACGAGGGAGAGAGGCCAATGGCGGAGGTTCTTGTAGGAGGGGATCTGACGCAGAGATGGGTGACAGGGCCGCAGGACACTAAGGCCTGGCGTTGGGCTGCACTTTTGCTGGGGATTTTCTATTTTCATGGACAGAGAGGATCAGGACGGCAAATTAGAATGGGGGGGGGGGTAGCGTTGCTAGGTAGATATAAACAAAACATTTTGCTGTGCATTTGGGGATTGGGATGGATTAAAGGGGCTCAGGACATGCTTCGCAATGTTGGTCTGGATTACAGAACAGAAGAAGCCAAACGTATTGAGGAAACAATGTGTGAGGTTTACCATCTTAATACCAACCGCGGTCTGACTCTCCCTCCCAAGAAAGACGCGGCATCTGCCCCTGCAACCCCCCTCTGTCTCAGTTTATTTCTAATTGCAGTATTTTCAGAATATTTCCACAATTGGCCTTGAAAACGAGCAAACCGTGCTGCCTGTGAGTGCGTAATTATTTAGGCTTTATAATTTGTGGTATTGTAATGAAATTCATATTTATGCATTGTAATAATTCAAATGTATTAGTTTTTCTTTCAATCAGCGAAACCTCACGTATGACAGTCATTCACAGCCATTCCCCCAAGGAAATGTAAAATCCAAGAGACTTCATTTATTAATTAGTCCCTAAGAAGGCGATTGTGTAGTTGTCCTATAAATGGCACAAATGATGAGTCAAAGCGTAAGCAGTAAACGAGAGCGGGCTGTCTGCGGATGGCAGCGGCTGGAGGTGAGCGATCGCAGCGTGATTGTCAGAGGCAGGGTAGAGTAGAACAATGCCGAAAGCTGTGTCAGCACACCCCGGCGTCCGTGCTCCTGGGAGCCTTCCCTAGGAGCTACAGCAGGCCGGCAGCTGGACTCTGGCTGATGATTTGTTAGCTAAGTAAGGGCTAAGTATCTAGGGCAGCCATGTGCAATGTTATTGCTTCCTTTAGAAGCAGCTTCGTGTTCACGATCGGTCCTTTTGTCAGCACTTTTAGCTGTAAGACTAAAAACGGAGGATTTCACTCTTGACTTTAGAAAGTGCTTTTGATTCTTTGGTACAACGAGATAGCAGGCATCTTGTCAAAGATCTAAAACGGCTGAAGAGTGCGGCTGAAATACTGCTTCTGGTCTTTTAAGGGTAAGTTATCTTTTATATTATGCTTAGAAGAAGGTGGGACGGGAAAACAGTGCATGGAAAAGGACTAATATGTTCCTGCCTTTTAGTAGTAGTCAGGAGCCTTGCAGCTACATTCTGTAGGAAGTGAAGACACTTTAGGGACATTTGTGTGGCCAATAGTAGAGCTATATAGTAACCTAGAGCAGTAGTACAGTAACAATACAGTACTAGGCATATTCCACAGATTAAATAAACCAGTATTATTCAAAAGGATAAGTCTTAAGCTGTGTAAGTACCTGTCCACTGAGACCCAGCAGATTTTGTCATCTGCCCAAGGTAATGTGGGTGATCTTGAGGATTGGAAGGAGCATTTAGGTCCAGAGGAATGCGGCACACTAATGAGGAGCCGCTCGTTGCGGGCGGCATTTTGGTGCCACTGCGTGAGACATGCAGACGGCGTTGGGAGAAGATAATGATGCATTTTAATATCTCACATGTTTTTTTTCCCCCAATTACAGAGGCTCTTTCGTTAGTGGTGTAAGTATGGTGCCCAAGATGTGTATGATTTAGTGACTTATCACTACTGCAGGCTGGTAATTTGGCACAACAAGAGCAAATTACAATAAATCATCACACCAGCATGTGTGGAAGCAATATGCAAAAAGTGTCTGTATCACAGACCTCCCAGCTCCTGCAGGAACCTGGAAACACACCTCGACTTGTCGCTTTCATAAGGTACACACGCTTCTTCATTACCTACTGGGGGATTTCTAGTTCAATAAATGTATTAAAGACAAACCTTGGAACGTCCTTATTACCATAAATTAGAAGGAGAGGTTCCCTTACCCACTGACCCTGTAATGGATAAGTGAAAATGGATAATGACTTGATTCTCTGCCAGTTGCAGGGTGATTGATAAGGCATTTTGCCCAATAAAAAATGTATGGGTTATTTGTCTTTAAAGAACGTGTGAAGTGCTGCTCTCACAGAACTTTTCATTCGAGATTTCCTTTCGTTTAGATCAGTGCTGAAAACCAGTCCTCGGGTGCCCCCAGACGGTCCGCGTTTTTGCTACCTCCCAGCTCTCGGGGAATTGGGAGAGAGCAAAAACATGGGCTGTCTGAGGATCCCCGAGGACTGGTTTGAGAAACACTGGTTTAGACCACCATCGATGATGGTCTAACATAAAATTATTTTTATTTATATACTTTCTCAAGTGCAACAAATGTATCAGCAAATATAGTAGTCTGGGCTCGTGCTCTTTGGGCCTGGAGATCTTTGTAGCTACACAGTCCTTTCCTAGCTTGGGAACGCCTCGTTTACCCTTGCCTGGAGCCAACGTTATTTATTTTTTATTTTTTAAACATCAATTTAGCAATTACTAATTCTGTTTCGGACGGGCGGGCTGCCGAAGGCGGCAGGCTTCTTCAATAAACTGTCTGCCAAGGTGATGGTTTGCCCGCACATGCCACGTGTCACGGTGAGAGGAGCCGTGTGACGTCCCTGACTGCTTATTTTGGGGCCAGTTGTGACACCTTGGCCAACTTAAAGCCCTCCAGCTCTAGATAGAATGATAGCAATTATGTTCCGTTGCTATGGAGTCCGTGGTCGAAAGACATCGCTCAGGGTCGAAGCACATTTGGGCTCTGAGGACGCGGTGTAATTGAAGGGTAAAGGCTTTTGTGCAAACATAGGCATGTATATATGTGTGTTTCATACATTCCCTGTAATAATCAGCATATTGCTGTTTATTGGGTTTAGCAAATGGGGGGGGGGGATCTGAGTAATAACAGAAAATTGTGGTATTTAAAGGATTTCGTGCATGTGTCTCCAATAATCAAATATGGTTAAAGAGTCTGAGCATACAGAGGAAACCTTGACAGTGTTTAACAGTGTAATATTGGAGAAAAGATTAGAATTTAATGATGCAGGTGTTGGAAAAATATCTGGAGTAGTTTGCATAGAGTAGCAACACCAGAGGTTTCTGGGAGCTCCATTGTGATTTAGGATGTTTTTTCCAAATCCTCCAGACGAGATTTGGGAACCACACTGCGCCACTTTCCCGAGTGATCATCCGTAACCCCCGATTCAGCAGGGGCTTCTCCTCCTCACAGAGGGGGCGCCCCCCAGGGAAACACTCCAGTTGGCTGGCCACGGGGGGCCTTTCGGGGTGCAGCACATTGTCCTAACAGTATGCATGCCTGAGCCCCATGGAGCACTGTCACAGATTCCAGAGAGATGCTTGAGGCAGTTTTATAATCACCACCAAAGGGGGTGAATTAACCCAAGTCCAGACCCAAATAAACTGCAAAATTAAATTAAGACACATTTTATCATTCCTAGAGCCAATATTTCATAAAATTACACTACATTCTGCAAGATGTTATTCCGTCTTAAGGATTGCTTACCTTGGTCATAATATAATAATAATAATAATAATAATAATAGTGATAATAATAACATAAACATAATAAAACATAATAAATGTGATCCTGCCCACGTTCTCTGTTGTGTCTCCCACTGCTGGGCTGTCTGATTCCTGGGATAAGCTGCAGGTCTCCTTTGACCCTGACCTGGATAATATATTTATTCCAACCTTAAAATGTCAACTGCCAGCCGTGTGTTTGTGGAGTTTGCATGTCAGCCTTGTGTTTGCATGTGCCTCCTACCGCGGCCCGAAAGCCTGGTCAGATCTAAGATGCCCATTGTGTGCAGTTGTGCGCGCGTGTCTGTTTTTGTGCCCAATGGATGGACGCCCCCCCCGGGTGTTCGCCTGGCCCGGATTAGGCTGCAAGCCTTACTGAATAAGCGTTATGGGAGATGGATGAGTGCATCAAAATAGTATAATTCATGCTTATTATACTCAAAGGCTAGGTGAAAGACTCAGCAAATAACCTTAAAACTGGACCATGCAGAGGTGTAGATGGCCTCTTGAATTTGGCCTTTGTGACACGAATATATTTCAAGTCCATCTTTTCTTGCATGTTTCTGTCGATTATCTCCCTTTCCCTAGATTTTAGACAATGCTAGTTGTTCATTATGAGGGATCTTTAGAAATGTAAACACAGTCCATTGTAGGGATGGCCAGCCTCAGTGTCAGATTGCAGTATCATTACATACCTCTGCCATCCCTGCTAACTCCAAAGTAACAGAGCCCAAAATGAAAGAGAAATTGAGTCGATTTACTTTGACCTCTTCTTGATAAGGATAATAAATCCTTCTTTTAGGCCCTTGACTCATCTTTGAAGCAGAAAGGGGAAAAAAATCTTCAAAGTTTTGATATTAGCCATCAGCTGTGGTTCAAGCAAGAAAGATCACTTTAGACTTACGGAACAATTCAATCTTTTTTAATCTTTAAAGCAATTGAAATATCACGTAAAACAAATCTGACAGATTCTTTTTTTTCTTCTTCTGAGAAAATTACAGTACAGCATAAAGCTTTGTAATTGGAGACTTGTGTTTCATAAAATTAGAGAATTTAAACTCTTAATTGCTGTTTCCCGCACTTGTGCTAGCTTTCTGACATTACAGCTGAGGTAATGTCGTTTCGGAGCAGCTTGTTTTGAAAATAAATAGTACTAGGTAGCTTTATAACAAAGCTGACAGCTAGGCTCAAAATTTGTAACTGTGGGGTGTGGCAGCAGTACAAACTGTCGGCAGTGGGAGGGGCACTGGTTTGAAGGGGGCACCCTCTCCAGCCCGACTCTGAGAAGATTCATTCAAATATACATTATTATAAAGTCTTTGCCCATCTTCCAGCTACCCGCCGGGCGGTGGGGTTGGGGGGAGGGTATTAAAAGGAGCATGGCCCACAAGCGGTATGAGGGACGAGGCCTGAAATGTATGATGGGATGCCAGTAACGCCGGGCACACTCACCCACAAACCAGGAGCAATTTTTAGACACTATATCCACATCTTTGGACTGTAGGAGGAAACCCTTTCAACATGGGGGAATATGCTCATTCCACACACGCAGTGGGGGGCGGGATTCAAACCTGCAACCCCAGAGTTCTGAGAAAGCTGTGGCATTGAGTCACCATGCCAGAGACTCCGCTAAAAACAGATGCATAGCCGAGATAGAACTTCTTGAAGTGTACAGGTTCATACATATTATATCAAGAAGTATGTGACCGTACAAAATCAATGTTTTCGTATCTTAAAGGGGTTTTGGAGCCATTTAATTGAAGTATTGCATGCAGGGAATATATTACCTTTTTGTTCAAGAAGTATTTCCCTTGTAAGTCTTTCACTATGACTCATAGTTAAGCCCATTGGTATTTAGGCCGTGTTGAATGAAAGAAAGCTGCTACTGTAATGCTCACCGGGCTTCTGCTGTCATTTATGTTAAATTATCTTCAAAATAAGACAAAAGGACACAACTGTAATGTATTATATACAAGTGAAATTAAGTCCACGTCTGCAGCCAGCTCTGACCGCCTTTCTTCTGGAGTCGTCCGAGAGGCTCTGTAAATGGGTCGGATTTAACCCCATTATCCTTCCCAGCACTGACACGCTCTTCACCGCTGCAGTCCGTAATCTCCCCCCCCCCCGGCGATTCCGCGCACAAGTCACGGATAGAAATGCCGGGGAAGTCACAGCCAAACCAAACAGCCATCAAGCCATCATACGGTCCCTCGCATCGCTTCTGACACAGTACCTACCGTAGATGTGTTTATGAATTGGATATAAAAGCATATTATGCAATTGTGTTGAAACCGAATTAGATTAAGCAAATGGGCCATTTTGTATTCAACTGCATGTCATCAATTATATGTAAACACCCATAGACATGAGCATGGGGGGAACACGGGGGGAGGAATTTCATTCACATGATCTGTTGACAGTATGCATGTACAGTCACTTTAAATGATGAAAATTCACCAGAACGGCTTATTCCACAAACAAATCACAACTATGTGAACAGAGTCCTGCAACATATTCTCACAATGGTGTAATGGCCTTCAAACAAATCTCCACACCTGCTCCCCCAATCAAAATATTGAGATTTTTCACATACCTTTTTTTTTTTTAAATCTCAGGTAATAATAATGGACTGCATGCAGGGGGTGGGCGTGGCTTATGAATTTCTGCTGTGCTAATGGGGTGTCACTGTGCTAGAGGGGAGCTTGTGCTGGAAATCAGCCTCTGCTCTGGGCTCTCCTGGCCGTGCAATGAACGGACAGCCTACACACATGCCAGATTCATCCTGCACGTTGGGGAAAGGGAATCTTATAGGAAGAAACCTTGCCATTTGAACCCACCATAAACAAGTGAATCTCATCTATATAGCCTTCTGTAATTAATTTAAAAGATCTGAAGGCTGATGCGATTCGTTTACTTATTTCCCTCGCGTTTTTTGTTTAGTTGCATGTACAGTTTAGTGAACCAGGGCACAGGGAGGTCAAATCGTTCATTGCCTGCATGGCTTATTAAAGAAAATGCCACACTGGAGAAAGATAAACATGGCCTTGCTGATCTTTCAGGTTCAAGGGATCTTATTGGTGAAAAGGTCAATTACACTGGCCTCATGTTGTTCACAAATAGAGGCATATCGTAGAAAATAACGAGTAAATCCTTTCAAGGTAAGAATGTGTTTGTAGAAAACAAAACAAAAAAAAGCTTCTAAAATAAAGAGGTTGTGTGCTTGTTCAAATCAGCAAACTGCAGGAGACAGTGAGAGTAGGATCTGTGAGAAAGGATTTATTAATTCAGTTATTACAAGCTCTGTGTCAGTGGATCATGCTGAAATAAACAGTGACGTGTCTGAAACTGCAGCGACAACTTTGATGTCATAGCCGCGTACAAGAGTATAAGATCAACGAGACTTTGTCAGAATTAATAAATGGCTGTTACGCAGGTTTCCGAGGTAGCTGAGCTGTCTGTGACAGAATTCAAAGAAGCAACCTCTACTGTTTATAAATATCAGTGTAAAGTATAGTGATTTTGTGCATTTCTTTTCAGTGAAAGACTTGTTTAAATCTAGAATTAGACAGTCAATATACAGTAATCGTCTATCGGCAGAATTATACTCGATATCCGTCAAGCTGAAATGTTTTTGATGCCAGTGTTTTAAAGTTGGCTATTGATAATAAAAAAATTAAACGATCGATTATTAGATTTCACACTGATCGAGGGCAACATGCTAATACCTGAGTTTAATCCATCCATTTATCCATCCACCCACCCACCCATTTTTGTATGTCTGTCTAACTAATGCAGTGTCACACAGGGCCTGGAACCCATTGCTAGAAGAATTTAGGCATTAGTCTATCAAAGGACACAGGATGACAGACTACAGGCGACTTAGGTACACCAAAACCACATTTTGCATTCCATCCCGAGAAGCACAGGACACAAGGCGTTGGACCACCTTGGATGGGATGTCTGTCCATTGTAGGACACATGAATTGACATAGAATCGCACTATATTGACAGTTTAGAGCTCCAGTTTGCCTGACCGTGCATTCTTAGCCTACAGGAGGAAACCAGAGAATCCAGAAGCAAACCAGTATGACCACGAGCAAAATATACAAAACCACACACACAGCAGAGGGAGGGAATCAAACCCACCGCACTGGGGGCATAAGGCCACAATGCTACTCACTGGGTGGGAGCTCTGATCTTTGAGCTTAATTTTCTAAAAAAAAATAAAGCAACCTGGAAATCTACAATGGAGCGGTAGGCGAATGAGGGTTTGACGTCGTTTTCTACGACAGCTACTCTAATAAAGTGAAACACACTTCAAATCCCATGTAAGTGAATCCTGCTCCCCCCATGTCACCCCAGACTGCTCTCTGATATGAACAGAAGCATTACGGAGGGACCTGCAGAAACACAGATCAATAGTGTTATAGAAAAAGAATACATTCTGGAATTGGAGTTGTAGCGTGTAACACTTCGAATACCTCATCGGTGGGGGATTTAGTGATAAAGCTTCACTTTTTACTTTAAATCTAGGGCCCTGCTGTGACCAGTATATACACACAAAAAAGCCCAACTGGAGGGTGAAACTACTAATGTGTTTGTAAGGAGAACAAGCCTTTCGCGATCAAGATTTTTGTGCAGGTGCATCTGTTATATGAATGCCGGCACTTAAGGCTAACAGCCGTTCAGCCCCCTGTACTCCACTTAAACTGGTAACCTAGCTTGAACTGGTAAGTCTGGCTCCTGTTCCTCTACAGCGCCCCTTACCCATCCGACTATGCATTGACAGCCTTGTGCCGGTTAAGCATTTGATTTGTCTGACTGCTTCTCTTATATCAAGGTATTAGTTCCATCTGAATAACACTTTGAGGGGAATCAGAGGTAACAGGAATGTGCCTCGCTGCAAATAATGCTGAAAGACTTTCTATCGAATCACAAAAACTCCACCAAATAGTAAGCCTCAATTATGCTGCATCTTGCAATACGATTGCAAGCTAATCTTAGAACGCCCTATTTCAAATTGCATTCAAATGCAATCAAATTCATACATAAAATGTACATTTGGATATAAATAAACATTTTAACCACAGGGATTTGTTTGGGGGAATCAAGTTTGCAGGGGGTAGCTGTTTCTTACAGATAATAAAATATCGTTCTTATAAAAACATTCACAAACAACACTGCCCCCGACTCCGAAATAAAGAAATTCCAGTGGAAAAGTTAATTTTATAGAAATGAGGAAACTTTGGTACGAACCGTTAAAAAGGGAGAGGTCAGAAACCTTTTAATTTTGAAACTGCTGATGTGTCCGTTCTTGAGGTCAGCTTGTCACGGTGAAATCCGTGGAAATCCAGAGGCGAAAATCACTTACGTTTTCATTAATACCCCTACTATCTGGCTTCGTCTGTAACTGTGACGCAGAATTTTGATGCTTATTTCGTGTTAGAATTCAAAAATATGGCACTGCTGAAAGGTTCTTATTGTCTTCTTGTGTCCTATGGGGTCTGTTGTGTTTTCGTGATACCTGGATCAGCACAAGAGTCTTAATAATGTGGATGAATACTTGGACACAAGCTGACAACTCATTAGGTTCATTAAAACAGTTTTCAAATTATCAGGCCTGCTAATTTCACAGATAATTACCTAAATGCTATTTTAATTGTGTCGTTACACGAGATTCCCTTAAGAGCTTAAATTCTGGATGTAGTCTTTGTCTTAAACTGTGGCAGGTCAGCAGTGTTTTAATTTTCTGTTCATAGTATGATTTTCACACCAAGTCAATGAGCCGATTGATCTGAGAGATTTCCCCAGCCGCCTCTAAACTCGCCAAAAAATGCCTTCCGTGAACCGGCGGTGTCTTAAATAAAAAATTAAGATGAGGAGTTCCACTTTATGCAAAAAAAGATACATTTTTAAAGTTTGCTGTATTGCTGATAGCCTGTGAACGTAAAGGTATGATTATATCAGTCAATCCACTCTTGAATGTATGGATGGTGCTGTTGTATGACCTCTGACCCTAACCCTCGTGGCCCGGCTTGTCTAAACTCTTTAAACACCTCTGAAAGAACTTCTGCATCATTACGACCTCCCATCCGTTACTGTCACCCAGCAAATATGAAAGTTCCAGTCACTCTCGAGAGGTGACTCCCTCAAAGTCCTCGAAGGCCACTCCACTGCAGAGATCCATTTATTCTTAAACAAATACTATGATGGATGAGCTGGCATTAGGGCTGAGCTTCGGCTCTCAAATTCTCGCATTTGTCCATGAAAAGACTAAACAATTATTTAATGTATTATTCACACGAGTGACCCAGAACAACAATACTAATTACGTTTTGAACAATTTGGCATCTTGGTTTATCAAATTCCTTCAATAGGACCATTAAGTATATTATATAACAATGCCAGACATTATGATGAGTTGGCATGGAGCAGCTGTGTTGAAAGTCAATGATATTGGCTTTTTGAAAAAGAAAAAAAAAACAGAAATATGGCTTCTGTTTCATAGGAAAACTTACAGATGCCCTGCTGATTCGCATCTTTTTTGAAAATGGCTAGCACCCGTCTGTCGATTAGGTCATGAACCTAACTGATGGAGAGATGTGTGCAGTGACACCATTTCTCCGCAGACCAACGTTTGCAGCTGGAATTGCAGTGCTATGCTCTATCACTAACTCAGGCGAGTCTATAAGGAAAAGTTGTCATTTATCTATAACTGATCGCCCAGCAAAGCTGGACAAAGCTGCAGTTATCCTGGAATCTATCCCAGGAAACACAGGCAGGGGACAGCATAAATGTGGTGCCAGTCCTCCGCAAGGCCTACACTCTCGCACACTCACACACACATTTACTCACTCACAATCACACCCTATATGCATGCTTTTGGACTGTGCCTGGAAATCTTAGTTCTCATAAGAAACATGCAGAGAACATGCAAACTCCACTGAGTCCTGGGGCGATATGTAGCCTTGTAGGTTAGGGATCTGGGTTCAAATCCCACGGCTGGCCAAGTAATCATATAACCACTGGGCCCTTGAGCGAGGCCCATAACCCAAAACTGCTGCAGAAATGCTGCCTGACCCTGCATTCTGACCTTAAAACTTGCTCTCACCTGTATTATTTACATGGTGTCTGTGTCTCTCAATAAGATTTTCCCAGCGGGGGGACTAATGTATCACTGTTCTGTTCTATTCTATTTTCTCTCTGTATATAGATTATATATATTTATATGTCATAGCCAAAAATGCAAAGATAGGGGGCAGTGTTCATGCATGTTTTCCACCAAGCCCCTTTTCCTAAAGACTCCATAAAGCATTTGTGAGGTGTGTATAAACCGGGCTATCACTTTTCACCCAGGTCGGGCAGTGAAGTTATGTCTGAAATCCAAGAGGATCTTCTGCCCCCCGAAATGAATCAAGGCCCCCTTCCACAATGCTCTTCAAGGCCATAATTTCACTTGTTTCCAGAGAGGCCCGCCGTGCCAGTGCAGTAATAATGATGTGTGGCATGTGTTCAATCTTCCTCTGAGTGAAGTCAGCTGAAGTGGCACTGGATAAATCAAACAAAGTCCTAAGTGGGCGTCCCTCGGGGCCCGACTGCAAGGCGATCGTCGCCAGCCCCATCTCTTCCTGCAAGACCTTGAAGGGGAAACTTCGTTCTGTGCTTCCTGGCTTCCTACACATCTAGTGCTTCTGAAGTCCTCCGTTATGAGGAGTGAGAAGTGCGGGGAAGGGGGCCAAGAAACAGCGCCATGGCGACAGGCATTATGTAAGGAGCGCGGCAGCACGTGACCGCGAAGGCGTCCCTCGCGCGGGCCGGTGCGCGGGATCCCGCACAGCACGCGCCGTCTCCGTGCACGCGGCTTTGCAGCGGTCACGTGCCCGGGGCATGTCGGGATTCTCCGGCGTGCGTGTCCCCATCCTGCGATCTGTCACCATGCCAGCATTTATTTTTTGTCCAGCTTCGGGTGCTGGTCGTACAGGAACTGGTACAATCACTTCTCCTCCGAAGTAGCACGTCCGACCTGATTGTCGTGGCACTGAACAGCTCCGGAGCTCAAAGAAGCTTCGGTCAGTTTTGTTTTTATGTTTTAAGAGAAAAAACAGCAACCGATCGCAATAGCTAAGGAATACACCTCTAAAAACTTTAAATTTACTGAAAAATGTGGGGGAAATGCAGTTCTTAATCTCACATTTTGGTATTTTGGCAACATGTGTAGTTACTTTGGCAAAATCCCGTTATTTTTACTGTGGCAAATGCTATATAATTGTTGTATAAATAAATATTAATGCTGTTTGTGTGTATATACACATTCAGGAAGAGAGTGTCATAAATTACGTGTCTGGGTTTTTATTAGACCCGCTGTGTCATCCTTTCAAAAAAGGGAAAAACCGATGCAAAACCAGGTTGTCATTAAATTATTCAATCCCATTTCAAGGCAAAACTCAGCATCACTCAAGAACTAATTTAGCTGCCTCGCCACAGAACACTGTAATTATGCTATATCTATCAAGCTGCTGTTGGGATGCTGGTGAAAGGGTTTGTTTCCCATTATGTGGGAAATTAAACATGTGCGTACGTCGATGCCCGTGACATGTGCAGAACAAAGATGAGTTGAAAAATTTCACGACGAAAATTCCTTATTCTGAGGCCCAGGGAAGGAGAACTCATTGAAAGACTGGGGTGCAGCTGGGTGGTGGGCTTGGGAGAGAGTAATAGATAAACAGGCTAATAGGCTTTATTATTTTCCCTTAACAAGCTTTATTAAAAACACATACGAAGTGGTATGATATGATTGCCATTATATTGCAATAGATGTCGAACTGCACGCGTATTCGCAGCTTTTCTGTACATTTTCAAACATGCTTCAGCAGAGCAGAGAGACTTTTCCTCTCCCTTAATTAAGACGACACCTCGTAAGTGCTTGGGTCAGCTAAAGGTTTTAATTAAAAGCCAGTGAATAAGCATTCGATGTAAAAGCTCAGGTTGCCTCGAAAGAAGATATATTTTTAATTAAGCCTTATCCCACCTTCCCTCACGCGGCCCGTCGCCGTAATTCTCCTTCGGCAGATGCCGCTTCCCCTTGGTAGGCGCTGTCTCACAAGTAGCTATTATATATTTTATACTTGCCAGCTTCATTCACGTCAGTTTAGAAGCAGTCGTCGCGTCTAAGCTCTTCTACATGGACTGTTGGCAGTGTAAGATCATCTTATATATATATAGAGAGAGAGAGAGCAGATTTAGTGTAATCCTACAAATGCCGAAATGGTAGCATTTGTGTCAGAAAACTATCAATTATTAGCAAATCACTTTGGACTCACTGCCGCTGCTAGCACATAAGAGGCATATGCACTTCTTACAGTACTGTGCCTTGGCTCGCTTTAAATACCTCTATGATGATTTGCATTGGGAATTACAATGCACGGGCATGGGCAGACAGCGCGACAAAGCGACATAAGTAGCTATAATGCCGCGGATCTGATTGCGGCGGCTGTAATTGCTTTGCACTGGTATTAGTAAATAGCTGCCATGACGACCACCGGGGGACGTTCGGGGTAGGGATGGTGAAGGGGAGCTGGTCACTCGCATAAGGCTGCGTACGAGAGCGGGGCTGGCAGACCTGCAGGCGAGAAAGGGACACACACTTTCAGAGCCCCCTCCGAGCCGAGACTATAAACGGATATCCATCTGTCGGATAAAACAGGACCGCAAGTAGCGCGGCCGCCGCCGCCGTGCGCTCCTCCCGCCCGTCCCCGCGATCGCCGCACTTTCTGCGCACTCCTCGGCGAAGCCGGCGCCTCGGATCCGTGCGCGTCTCTCCCGGGCTCCGAGCGAGCGAGGGCAGCTGGAAGCGTCCCGCCGGCAGCACGCCGAGCCCCGCCGCCTGCCTCCGCCGCGGGGCCGGGCCGCGGGCCGCCCCCCCGCGGGGGCCCCGCCCGCCCGGCCGGGGGGGGGGGGGCGGCGGGGCG
>JAODKN010000104.1:18165345-18185879 GCA_026774425.1 Petrocephalus zakoni | reverse complement strand
CCCCCCCCCCCCCCCCCCCCCCCCCCCCGCCCCCGCCCCCCCCCCCCCCCCCCCCCCCCCCCGCGCACCAGACACAGCAGCGTCCTTTTTTTGAGACATAAAGACCCCCCTGTGAACATACACCCTTGAAACTTGCTGGTCAGGGGATCTGCTGAGAGAGAGAGGGAGAGAGAGAGAGAAAGAGACAGAGAAACACCCCCCCCCCAAAAAAAAGAAAGTACAAACAGACCTATGAAAGCAAAGCCAGCGCTCCGTGCACCGCGCACCGATCGCCGTTCACTTTGCAGAACTGCGGTGACTGTCATATGCTGGAGAAACTTCCTGAATCATTTATGCAATCCCTTAAATGGGCTCTGGCCTTTCTTGTCGTCTCTGCTGGATTTCTAACGGTTACTTCCATCTTTGGTTTTTTTCCCTCCCCCTCGTCATCCATCCATCCATCCAATCATCCATCCATCCATCCAATCTGTGCTTCTTGGCTTGATTCTTTGTATGTACATCCCACCATATTCCTTATGCTTAGTACATGTACATTTAATATGTGGCATTTACCCTTAGGCTACTCTAATGATCTTCATTTAAAAGATGACCCAGTGTTGCACTATGGACAGTATATTTCCTGGAGTTTGCTTTGAAGGCTGTTGTTTCCCACGTAGCTTCCCTGATTAATAGGTCTTCCTAAAGGCTTCCTGCCGACGGGTTTCCTTAGTGTTAATATACCTGACTTGATTTTTACTGTCTAGCTGTCACTTTTCAGCCTATGAAGTGATTGTCTGTCATATTATTTACTAAGATTCCTTAAGTGATTATCACTGTAGCTTTCCTGGCTGCCAAGCATGGTGTGTTTCGTCAGTATAATGAACTTCTTGAAACAGATTCATTTTTAATTAAAAAAATGGAGCAAATGTTTCGATTTATCGTTTTCCTGGAAATGTAAACATACAATATGAACATGCTGTACTGTTTGCTGAATTCGCTATTGAATGATTCATGATACAAACCACATGTTATGCAAATTATGGAATTAAGTGACATTTTGGTGGTTAAAAAATGCAGGGTGTTATTTTTCTGGTGTCAGTAAGTTTTGGTTACCCGGGTCCCTTGTCATGTGACCTTACCTGCATGCCTCTTCATAGAAGAGAAAGACCATTATTTTTCTGATAAATCTGAGGTCCCCTGTACTAACAATGATTGTATGCTAATGAGCACCAAGGATAATTTTAGTTTGCACACCTTTTTTTTTTAAACATGATTTAAATGCCACATGCTGGGATACAAATTACTGCAAGATGTTGCCAAGTGATAAACAAACCTCTTTGAAAAAAGATTCTTATTGGTTGAAGAAAAGAAATATATTACCCAATAGCCTTTCACCTAAGGTCACCTTAACTCTATGGAGCATATCTTTGACTCTTTGATATCCAGTAAACGTTATCTTCTGCTTTGATATATATGTTGATTACTGATGCTTGAATGACCTGCTTTCTTGAGCCCTCGCTATGTCATCCAGTGTTTACAGTGTTTGACTGGCTTGAAAAAGCCACACGATAACCAAAGCTCCTCAAAGGAAAATTGCCTTTGATTGCTTCTGGAACCAACTGAATAAGATGTCCAGTACTGAAAAAAATCACTAATGGATACCATTTTCTCCATTTATTTATGTACATCCCTTTCTCTTTTCTGAAAATCAACTTTGAAAAAGTTATTTTCATGAGTTATGAAATATTGAATCTTATTAAATATTGAAGTCTTATACAGATGCCCACCATATATAACAGATGAGCTTCCTTTAATTGACAGGTATGATTATCCAAACTGAAGGTTTTAATTAATTGTAATTAATTATCACTCATATATAGAATGTGGAACAAACTCAACTAAGCAAATAAACAGGGAATGTTGCATATTTATGCTCATCTCATAAAATATTTAACCTGTTTTCTCATCACAAATTGTTTATAATCAACACACGCATCACAAACGAATAAATACCGAGATAAATATCAGTTCGGCGGCACCTTTCTGCTAATCGGAAATCTCCGGAAGCACGCATGCGGCATGGTCCCCCTGACGTCCCCGGCGCTCCGCAAACACGCCCCGCTGCTTCCGCAGAGCTGTCGCACTTGGAGACGATCTCAGCCGCGATTCGAGCAGCCGACAGGCGAGGATGCTACCGGCAATGACTTCCGTCAATAATTAAACGGGAAGCCTGAAATGATTCCTAGGAGCACTCGTCTCCTTTGATTAGATTTTACTTTATTATCCTGCTGTAAAGGAACATTTCTTTAAAGTTTGTTTTGTGTCACTGTCTCCCCCCTCAAGAATATAACGGCTAAAGCTTCTTTACTTGGAGAAACTGACCTAATTTCCAAGAAGAGCCTGAGGACGGTGTGTATGAAGCCGCAAGGCATATGAGATGTGATAACACGGGCTCTTTCAGGTACAGCAGTGAAGGCTTTCATGTTTATAATCCTTTAATTCAGTTCCTCTGTTACACAGATGTGGTTTTTGGCACCGTCTGCAGCAGCAGTAGGAGAGGTACAAATCCTGAGGTGCTGGAGCATCAACATCAGCATAATACCTCACAAAACTTTAACTCAGATAAACAGAAAATGCATGCGGTCGAATCGGCATGTTTTCATCGCTAAACGCTACCATAGTTGGGGTTTGTCCTGGAAGTGAAGATTTTAACCTGGGCGTGGGCGGGATTACCACGCTCTGCCAATCACCGCCTGGTTTAATGCGACGGGGAGAAGGAGCCAACAGGAAGTGGGCGAAACCGGCCAGCGATTGGCAGAGTGTTGACAACTCCTTTTTTCGGTAACCCGATACCCGACGGTCATGGAAACCGGTTCATTCAACTAATCCGGGATTCACGGGGTCTGAAAAGGGGAAGACCTCCCATACAGACAGTCAGCTCAATTTGGCCGGGGTCCTTATGTCCCCAGAATAACAGCAGATGGCTGTCTGATTGCCGTAGCCGTTATTAGCCTAGATTAATGGAGAGAGTTATTGTTCAATTCCTGCCCCTGAAATTGCCTGCAGTTATGACACAAATGTAATGTTGAACAAGCAAAATCAAATACACCCTTGGCGCACTGATTCAGATGGTCATTAGTCTGCTCCAGGGCCAGGTTTAATGGAGTGCCGTTTACACTGAAACATAACTTACTGCATTGTAATCATTCGGCAAACCGTTAACACCTAATCATTTCTGCGTGGTATCTGGCAGTTGACCTTTCTACCGCGATATCCCTGCAGCGCGCGGCAGGGCTGCGGGCCTAGCCTCGGACACTGGCAGAGAGACTGACAGGGCTCAGGGCCGACCGCCAAGCTGTCTGTGCTGCTCAGACATTCTTTACCGTCCTCTAGGAATATGTGATGTCGGGTCAACATCAGGTAACACTTGTATTTTAAGAGAACCAGACACACAACTGGAAGTCCATCATTGTATCATCATTGTATCATGGTATAAAGAATGTTACCAGTTTTCATTTCTGAAATGTAACAATAGTAATAATAACCATGAATACCTATCGAATCTATTAAATGCTAAGTAGTGTATTAAATGCTGAGCAGTGTCTTGGTGTACTTTAAATAAAACAAGGTGAAATCCTTGTTCGTTACCGTTTAGTACTGACAGCTTTACACTTTGTTGATAATTTGCTCTGCCTGACAATAGCAAGGCCCAATGAATCGAAAGACTGCGGAGTCACAGAATACCAGGCAGTGCGAGCGGAATCGATTGGGACACTTACACCAGCAGGGCATGTGAGAAAATAAATAAATTCTCGAAGCTGCCGAAATGGCAGTGGCATTTGGGGGCTCCTTTTTCAGTGTTTCTTTTGTTTTTTCAAGCACCCAGTTCCTCGGGAATTTCGAAACTTTCGCTGGAGTCCGGAAGCGCCCTATGTATTTCTTGTTGTTAACACCGCGGGAGACGAATCTCAATCACCGAAAGATTAATGCGGACAGACTGAGGTCTGTCCAGCAGTCCCATGTTCTCAGTTGTCGTCACATGTCTGAAGAAGATGGATTTCTGGAGAAAAAAATTTTATTGAAAAACACACTTCTGACTCTGCAGATGTTTTCCTCTCTCTTCTGGGGGGATATAATTGTTCTGGAAGGGTTTTCTGCACAATTCTGCTTTTTGGCTTTCGATGTGATGTGTCAGAGCTTAACGGTGTGTGAGCTGGGTGGAATAATTAATTCTACAAGTGGCTTTTCATGCTCTGTTTTGCTCTTTCACCTGTTCTGGGCATGTACCAGAGGGCATCTGATGTAAAAGAAATGCAAGATGTTTTTTTTTTTTTTCCCTTTCATCATCGAGGAACATTGGCAGCACCCCTGCATCCATTCTCTGATCTGGTTAGCCGGTTAAGCATTACTACAAGATTGGGGGGGGGGGGGGTCATTAGCATGGCATTTGCGAAGGCTGAGAAGTTTTCACAACTTCACAGGTATTCCAAGGAGAGGCAGATTTTAAAGTGACACTACTCACTGTGTCAGTACAGCGGGAAAAGTGTTCATTACCAGAGGTGTACATTTCAGGTCCAGAAGGTAAGAATCCAGACCTGGATTTTGTTTCCTCCAAGTAGTTGAGTACTCTGTGACGGTAACTCTTTATACTCAGCTGGTTGGTTGAAACAAAATCCTGGTCTGGATTTTCACTTTCTGGACCTGAATATTTATACCTCTGTTCATTACTGGGTGAATATTTTCACATTCTTTTCTGTGTACTTTTACGCTTTATGCGGCTTCCCCTTTTGAAGGCTCCACTGGGCCTTTCCAAATGTTCTAGAGAAAGAGCCAGGACGTACTTTTTTCCCCAGTTGATCCACAGAGTTTTGCCGGAAAGTCAAAGCCTTTGTTAGGGTTTCGTCATTTTCTGAGTTAGTTCTGCCTCCCAAAAGCGAGCAGAAAATGGTTGGAATGTCTTTGTAATTCATAGTGCAAACGGAGGTATACGAAAGACCTATAGGATGGGCCGTCACCGTGACCACATGGTGTGGGCGTCACTGTGACCACATGGTGTGGCCGTCACAGACCACTGACCCAATAGAAAGGAGATATCAGCAATAAACAGGCTCAGCTACACTGGCTGTCATATGACCTACAAGTCATGTGACTTACAAATGACCTTCACAATTGCAAAAAAGTTGGGAGACTGTGCAAAATGTCAATAAAAACAGAATGCAGTGATTTACAACCCATATAAACCTGTACTTAATTGAAATTAAAGTTAAATTTGAGTTAAATAGAACAAAGTCAACATCAAAATGTTGAAACAGAGAAACTTCATGAAAAGTATGACAAAGGGGACCCCGAACCATTGTGCAGCTGAAACTGGGACAACATTTTACTTTTAAAACTCCAGCAACTGGTCTCTGCAGTCCCCAAACGTTACGGGGTTATTAAAAGTAGAGGTGATGCAGCACAGTGGTAAACATGCCCCTGTCCCAACTTTTTTTAAATGTGTAAACTTGTTTGAAGCACATCAAATTAAAGTTGAACATACAGTATACTGTATTTGACATAAACAATAAAAATGTTCAGTTTCAACATTTGATATTTTGTCTTTTTTCTGTACCCAATTAAATGTGGGTTTAAATGATCTGTAAATCATAGCATTCCACTTTTGTTTACATTCTTCAATGCATCCCAACTGTGTTGGAAATGGGGCTGTAAGGACTTTTTAAATTTAAATATCCACTAGGGTCAAGAGGGCAGTAGCCAATAGTCATGCCTTGTTACCAAGAGAACATTTTAAAGTTTTTTTTTGCTATTGTAGTTTGTAGTATACAGAAACCATTAAAAAAGTTACTGTGATTTATGAAAATTCCTTTCCAGTTCATCACACCATCTGCTTAGCTGTGCATTATGGATTAGCACAGTTTCTGTCCGAGCCCCCAAACCTAACGGCCCATTGTTTGCCTTTATTGAGGCGACAGTGAGTTATTCCCAGCCCAGTCATGTAGATTCACAAATAAATAGATAGAGCTTATGCCGAGCCGCGTTCCGTCCCGCTGTCGTTCCTCCACGCGTCGTTAAACGCGAAAACTAAACTCCCGTTTATGGAGCCCGACAGAATACTTCGATTTTTTTTTCCCCATTGCATGCATTCGGTATTGATTCTTAAACAACGAGATAACAAGGAGAAAAAAAAAAAACCCTGATCGATTATGCTAAAGGCCCCGAGGCGGGCCCCCACTTTTTGGGGCGAGGGCATATTCTGCCAGAGTTTTATAGCGGTAGAAGCCAAAACAGAGCAGAGCGCAGGGCTAAGCTAAGGTTAGTCCCGAAACCAAGAAGCGGATTGCTGAAAATTACCCAAAAACTTCGGGGTAGCGAATCCATGACAGAGGTGGCCGTCGCCTGAGACGTGCGGGTTGTAGAATGAGGCCCATCTGTCTCTCGGGCGGACGTGTGCCCGCACGAGCATCCGTCTTATCCGCATTAGGCCTGGCTTTTTCGCGTTGTCGTAAATCATGGAGGTAGCACCATTAATTTTTAATAGCCGACTCGGGTTACGTTCCCCGTTGTCTCCTCCTTTGACGCCAGGACATGCATTTATTATGTTCCCCTCAATCCTCCTCCTTCCCGTGTGTTTTGCTGCACTTTACGGACCCCATTAATACTCATCGCTGGAAACACTCCCACTGTGCAACACCGCCCTCCCTCCAATTCACCGCCTATGATCATTTTTTCTCCTTCATAATCAGAAGTTCCTCCATCTCCCTCGATGGGCTTCCAAGATATTTTATCTTGTCCTGATTTGTTTTGGTTTTTTTTTTTCTTTTCTGAGCTTGCGACAGAGAGAACTTTTCTCGAGGACGTCTGCGACCAACTTTGCCAGTTGCGATACTGAAGCGTAAGCGCGAAGACCGAAACGTCGCCATATTTGAACTTCGGATTTGGCGCGAGGCCCGTTATCGGCCTCGGTCCCGCGGCCGCGTCCTCCACCTGTCCCGCTGACAGTGATTGATTTCTGTCTCAGCTCACTTCGGTCCTGTTCCTTCTGGTGGCTGGTTCCCTTGACATTTTAGCTCTGGGTTCCGTGTTAGATTATGAGATTGCTGAGCTGTACAATGTGTGTGTGGGCCGGGTGAGGGGATTGTGGCCACCAGGCGTCTCGGGAGGGATATTCCGGGCCGCGGGTTTGTTCCTTTTGATTTGTTCCCACCTGTCCCTTGTGCACTATTCTCTATGTTGGCATGTATTGTTTTGTCTTGTTCCTGGTAACCCAGATATCAGCTGGATGCCAATTCCCAAGACCTGTAATCTCCTCCTGTGTGATCCTCTCTCCTGCTCTGTCCCAGAGCACCAGTTACCAGTTATCTCCTTTGTTTCTTTATTCCTGAAAAGCCCGCTTTCTGTTTTTGCTACGTGTGTCATATGAGCTCCAATGCCCACCCAGTCCTCTTCAAACCTTGCGGTGGCACAATCCTGCTCCTCGCTGCCAAGTCCCTGTGTCACATGGCTTTGTTTTCATACCGAGCACGAGCAGGATTTTCAATATTAATTGAATATCGAGACTAGGCTGGCCTGTGCATAACACCAGCAGGATTTTACAGTAGTGGGCATATTGTATCATACGAAAATCCTTCCATACTCCATAACTGCTGATGTGGTACAGGGTAGGGCTGCGCAGAGACTTTGGGAAGGGACAGGTGTGCAAAGGTTAGAGAAAGAACGCTCGTTACCTTTAAAGCTCAAGCACAAGTTCACATAAAATGGTTCCGGCAGAACAGGCAGGTGTTGAGCCGCCCCCCAGCACGTGCCTGGTCCCGGGTCACGGGGGCCTGGAGCCTATCCCAGGAAGCACAGGACACAGGGCAGACGACACGCTGGACAGGATGACAGCTGATCACATGGCATGGTGTGGGCAATTCAGACACAGCAATTTATCATAATCAAACGTTTTGGAATTTTATGAAGAAACCAGCCTACCTGCAGGAAAACCCACAGACACCCCCTACACACAAATTGTCACAACATGGACGATGATTGTGTTACATCCATCGTCGCCCGAAATGTTTTGAACTTTGATAACACTTCTCCTAACCTTCATGGTATCACACAGTAATGCATTATGGGTGTGAAATTATAAAGTAACTCTGTAACATTGCCTGGGATGTGTATTAGCATACAGAATGAAGAACACTGCTCTTAGTGCTGTTGTTATTGTTGGTGGTGGTGGTGATGGAGGTGGTTAATTATAATTGCATTTAAAATGAAATAGGCTTGCATTCTGACTTTGCAAACTGTTACTATTTGCAGATGATGAATAAATGAATCATGATTTGTAACCTCCCTCAAAGGTGTCCGTTTCTGTATACAAAGCGCATGGTTCATGGTTTAGGTTCTAATAATATTTGCAGAATTGTTTCAGGGAAAAAAGACAGACATACCCCCCCCCCCCAAAAAAAATAGTATAGCTGTGCATAAGGTTTATTTAATCAATATAATTAGTAGACAAAGTTTGAGGTTAAGATGCCAAACGGCACATAAAGAAACAAACAAATGCATAGTAAAGTTCAGAAAGTAATTTATACAGTAGTAAAATCTGTATATACTGGTTTGCTGAAAAAGAATGTCAAAAACAGCCAGATTTGACCTCCCTGGGAGTATTTTAATCAATCTCATTGCATTTGTTGTAATGATTTACAATTTGTAAGCCCAAGTTTTACTTTAGTTTATCTTGGACTAGTTAGTATAAAAGTAGTGCCACTGTAACTCACACAGTGAGTAGTGCATGCGGATAATTGAATTCAACATAATGGGTTATATATAATTAATAAGGTATAATTAAAACATGAATTATGATTTCCTGGAGGGACGTAGCAAAGGCTTGTGTACCCCAAGCAAGTGCAAGCTGGCACTTGCTGTTAGCTATAGCTGCTTCTGACCGATCCTGCTTGTACGGCCTGCATGTAATGAAAGCAGCACCAGAAAAGATAAAAAAAAAAAGAATTAATTACAATAGAACACTAGGCAGACATTTTTGGACTGGCATAAAAAATGCAGTCATTATCTCTCGGTGCCGGCTATGGGCAGGCCTCGCACATTTCTCAGAAATCCCTGGTGTTGACAGACCAGGCGATGGCGAGTTATTATATCTGATAGATGCCGTTCCTCTCCACTTGATTTATTCCTATTGTGAGAGTCTCAGTTTAATAAGCCCCAAATGTGGTTGTTTATTTATTTATTTGTTAATTTAGGCAAAGACAGTGCCGGGCACCTCGTGAGCGATATTACATCGCCGAGTCAGTGGAGTAGGAGAATCCTGTGGAGGTGTCCCCTAAGAAGGCGCTCTGCCCTTAGCTTTATGATTTATATCTGGGATGCCTGATCAATAAACGCAACCTGAGCCAGCTTCTGGGCATGAAGCAAGTCCCTGTCAGTCACTAATGGCTCCCACAAACACGGCCAGATGCTCCCCTTCCTGTTTTCCGTCTGATCGCGGGCTCACCTGCCCGCCGGCGGGCCTCCGTCTTCCGCACTTTTTATGGCCAGTTAGCCGTCGATTTCAGGCGGTCCACTGCCCCGCCCCAGCGAGCAGAGCCGGGGGTCGTGCAGACCCCTCCCGATCCCATCGCAGGTCTGCCTTCTCAGTATGTTTGCTCCTTCACTTCTGCATTTACCCGATGCTTTGATGTGAACAATGGGCAGGGGGGCAGTCAGACAAGGGTACGGCAGGTAAAGGGAAAATGCACAGTTAGGGCAAGAGAGCCGCGGTCTTTTGAGCGCGACTCCCGCTGCACTGCTATTCCAGCTCAGACTCAAATCAGCACTAATTGGCTCACTGCAGACTTACAGAAACCATTTTCCTCTGCAGATTTACTAAGGTTTCAGGTGTTCCTTGGGTTGCCAGAGCTCACACAATTTAAAATCCCTTTTCCCATGAATCCACGTGTCTGCATGCGCTTTTTCAAGCTTGCAGAAGGGGCCTCGCTGTGACGTGATTGTGATAAAGGTAGGACTAGGCTCTCCTGTTGCAATTTCAGCAATTAATGCAGGTGAAATCGACCAAGGAATCCTTCTTCCAGCCAAAGGAGGTGGCACAATATGACAGCAGCTGAAATAATCTTAAACATCTTCAGTGTGAAACTCGGTAGATCAAGGCATGGCTGCCTTTTCATGCTTTCTTTAGGACACTGTCACTTGTGTGTCACATTCTGCGAGTGGACTGCGACAGATCATTGTCACAGATATATCCAAGTGACCAGAGAAGCAGACTTTCAAAGCATGGCTGTAAATTAAACACCGCATCTGTTCATCACCTCATACCTAAGCCATCATTTTATTTCATAAAAAAAAAACTACCATTTATTTAATTTAAATGTAAAGATTACTTTGGCATAGAAGAGATAGCCAAGATATCTCTAAATGCTAACTTGGCTTATGGAATGCGTGGAACTAATATTTTCTTTTTAAAGAGGTTTGGTGATTTTTCAAATAAGTCTGAGAATCACATCCTGTCTGATTAAAAAGATATCTTTAAATCATTGCCTCAAGGCACATAGAAAACACAATTTTTTCCATGCTAAAAACCATTGACATCATAAATTAAATGTCTGAATTAATCCTTAGCTGAAAAGGGGATGGGTTGTATTTCCACACAAATCATCCCAAATCGTTATGTTCCCATGGTTTTCAGCATTTTTTATGTTTAAGCAGCAAAATGTGTGTTAGCTTGATTCGGCCGATTTCCTTTGGTGTCACTGTTTCAGTGTTAAGGTTCACTGGGGGGGGGGATTAACAGAGTCATATGTCCTTTGTACAGCCGGGTGCCAGTTTGTTTGTAACATATCTTACGCGGGTGCCTTGCCAGATTTCTGTTACAGTGTGAAGCTTGCATTACATAACGTAATTTTGGAGCAATTGTATGTACTACTATGGTGATCTCGCTGAATATTAATGCTGATTTTACGTTTTAAGAGTCCGCCGACTAGGATGCAAATCCGCAAGGCAGAAAAGAATAGCTAATTCTGCATTCCTCAAATAGGCACTTAAAATGTAATCTTTTTCAAAAAAAATAATTAAAAGACTATACCTGCCAGAAACAATTCCCAAACAAATCGTGTACAGAACTTTTTGGGCCACAGAGTTCCCTAAAGATAAACCCTTTTTAGAAAAGAAATCACCTGGAAAGGCATAGACGCGGAACACGCTGCCCTGAGCCAGCGCTGCACAATCTACCAGCAGCTCGTCACGTTTAATTAGCACAATACCATTTACTTAACGTTATTGTAATCTCGCGCAAACTGTCACGCCTTGTCTGCACGAATGCCTTAAGACCTGAGCTGCGAAACGTATTACGCCAGCTTAGTTCTCCCATGTAACTATGAAACAGTCACAAATCTACAGACTTCACCATATCATGTATTTTTTCCAGGAGTCATTTGATAAGAAATCGATTTAGAAATCAGTTATCATAGGAATGAGGGAAATTAAATATGGGGTAATTGGCATTACGCTTAATTTTTATGTTATCTATGATAAAATATGTGAGATTCATACATGGAAAAGTATATTACGATCATTTTCGTTGTATAACAACCACACTTCCATTCACTTATTTAGAAGATGCTTCTATCCTAAGTGATGTATATTTTTTGAGAATGGAGGGTTAGCTAATGGAGCATTTAGGGGTTAAGGGCCTCGCTCAGGGGCCCAGCAGTGACCCTCCACCCTGCTCACCCTGCTGACCCTGGGCTTTGACCTCCCGATCACAAGCACAGAGCCGCACACCACCACATACTTATCATGCACAGTGTAGATTTAATTCTGTTAATGGATTCCGGAATATTCACTGAAGTTATCTGGAAAAAAATACATATTGACTTGCCTCCAGCAAAACAGGAAATCATACTCTGGAGTTGCGCATACAGGAACCTAGTATGCATGTATTCTGCAGTGCTGTTCCATCCAAGCCTTAAAGCAGACTTGGAGCACATTCAAAGAAATGAAAAGCAGAGTGCTCTTTGACTGGGAAGTGCCACGCGATCGGCCCGGTGAAAAATGTACCCCTGTGCGACCTCGCCCACACCTCAGTTTCGCTTCCTGCCGCTAATGACCTTGCTCATATATTTTTTTTTTCCGTTCTTCACAACTTCAGACGTCATTAATCTTGTAACCTAACAAAAAGCGATTGCGTACAACTTTTTAGACGTCAGATTTTTTATGCTTAGTGATACAATCACGATTGTACTTTTTAGTGTTTTTTTTTTTATAATAGGTTTTCTTTCCTGCCCGAGCTGCTCTTCCTCTTTGATCAGTTTGATCTGGTACAGGGAAGATATTTGGAGATATTTCACATGACAGGGCTATAAGATTACAGGACAAAGATTGCCTCTAGCCCCTGAAGTTCTGTGACATTGCATTTGGAAAAGTTTGGCTTTCACATGGCTTTGGTACATAGATGTGACTGGTAATAAATTTGACATAAATTAAGTTACTGAAGATGTGTGTGTGTGTGTGTGTGTGTCTGATGCCTGCCTGTTCTTTTTTCACATGATTCTATTCACAAGTTTAACGGACTCGGTACTGAATATTTTTTTGTGAAGTGAGTGCAATTTTAATAAAGAATAGGCATCCCTCATCAGTTAAGAATAACAGTAATTATAGCGTGAAAATTTCATGAACTCATTGAAAGCTGAAATTTGTGGTCTTCATGCATTTTTAATGACACAGAAATGCTTAGGTATGCCTGCAGAATTTTTGAGAAATTGATGCCTTTTGAGTACTGAACCAAAAACTTGGCCACACCCCTTCATTATATAATTTAAATAAACATGTATATCTTTAAGATGCTCAAGAATAAGTTATTGAATCCTTGCTCACAAGGTCAGAGTTGTCATTTAAAGCTCAGATATTTATTGAGTATGATGATGGTGATATATTGGATATCCTTGACTGGTCCTTGACATGTTGTGCTGGAGTTTGCCATTATCAGGTCAGGTCAGGTCGGGGAGCATGCTATGGTTCAGTGTGTTGTCGCACACACTGCATGAAGAAACACCCTGGGATCCCAGATGGCAACCCCCCAGGCCACAAACGGTCCTGCCCACCCTCCAGAAATGGCCGTCTATCTGCTGCAGCCAGGTGTTACGTGGGCGTCCCATTGGCCTGGTCCAGCATCTTTCTCCTAGTAGGTAGTGGCCTACTGGACCTAAGCTGAATCTTTAGAGTAGCAACAGCAAGTCTGTGGTCAGAATTCACAAAATGGACACTTCTGTGGACCCTGCAGTTCGCGTCCAGCATCTGCCCATGCATCTAACAGTGCGGCTCATGGCACTGGAACCAGGATCCAGCGATCCGTAGCCCCAGACCTTTTGCAAAGTCAAGGAATATGGACCCACTTTCGCCACGGTCGCTTGACCCTGGGGGACCAACACAATCCTCACAGTCAGCCCTGTCAGTGCCAGTGGTCACATTGAAGTCACCCATGACCAGAGGAGTGTCAACTCATGGGCACCCATCAACTACTGAGGAAATTTGCAAATAAAATGTTTCCCTCATTGAAAGATCACTCACTGTGGTCGGAGCATACACTGAGACAGCAGATAAGACACCCAGAGAGTGCCTTAGCCTGAGTCTCATAATAGTCTTGTTGAAAGGAATGACATCGGGCACCATCGAGAGGAGCCAATCTGCCACAGTAACAGCACTCCCTAAGTATGGCTGCCATCAGAGCGACCAGACCAATAATAGGTATACCCACCTACAGAGATCTGGCCACTGCCTGGTCTGCGTACCTCAGAGAGTGCCACCACTGAAGGGCAGCATTTACGAAGCTCCTCCGACAGCAGAGATGAAGATCTTTAAGATCATCATACCGGAGAGACGAGACCTTCCATGCTCCTACCTGGACGGGCCACCTCAGATTAGGACCCGAGTGCTGCTCAGCACCGCGCCAGTTCTGATCCCCGACAGGCCTGACCCTACTGACTCTCTGGCAATTTCGACTCTCCCGGGGATGAGGATCCTGAGGGCATTCCCCCATCTCCTTCGTGGTGCATGCGGCCTTCCTGCAGGCAGCATCAGCAGAACTGCTCCTGCGGAGAGCAGAAAAGAGTCCTGAGCGAAGTTTATACCATGGCTGCAGTGCCATTTTGCCGTTATGAGGCATATAAACCCTAGTGGTGAGATACTCTCCAATTTAACAGCTGAATAAAGGTCGGTTTACCATTCCTTTCAGAATACATCTTGTTATGCTGTTCCGGGGGCTGTATATTGTGGCATTGTTATTTACAAGCACAGAAGAGTGCAAAGAGTTTCTTAGTGCACCAAGCGGCACATTGTACATTAATAAATGTATCTGATAAATGATTAGCTAACTATAAATTAAAAAAGAAATGAAATGAACGTGTGAGGTTTGCTTGAGGTTTTAGCCAATGCCTTATTAGCCAGTATTTACAATGTTTATATCTAGAAAAAGATGCTTTATTTGCTACTGGTAGCACATGAGTCCATTGATGGTATTCGATAGACAGGTAGACTGACAGACATTGATCGATTGATTGATTGATCGATCGATTACTTTGTTGATCCAAAAGGGAAGTTCTCTGGCAAACCGCATACACTGATGTAACCTACATCTTACAATTCTCAGCAAAGGCCAAAAAAAGGAATGAGGAGAAGTTATGAAGAATGGATATTACTGAGACGAAAGAAACGAAGAGCGTGGGTGAGGTATCGGAGCCTACAACATGACGCAGCCCCATAAAGGGCCTTCCTCAGGACATGTGTCAGGCCTTAAGGATGAGCTACAAATCACTTAATTATGAGATAATCTTTCAAAAATAAAACACTCTCTTTAAACGACAGCATACAATACGCCCTGTAAAATGTCACATTACCAATATGATTACAAAAATAATTTTGCTAGAATAAAAAACAACTGATGAGCCATCACATTTAAAAGCATTTTATCAATGCTATTAGCAGAAATTACATCTCTGCAATCCAAAAGCATTCTGAGTTGGAAAAAGACCAGGTGAGGCACTGTAGAAAGAAGGCCAATTATGCAAAAAGGGATATCATCTTCCCATTATATGTCATTTTTTTGTTTGCTTTTGCTCCCTAGGTTTCCAGTCTAGTATAAATATTACAACCAATGGGTTGCAATGGGCACATTAATATTGAAGTGCTGTGTTTTTAAATAGGTTCTTCTCAATATCTCAATGGAAACTCAGGAAGGGGAATAGAATCTGTCTATATGTCTGTCGCTTCGAGTTTACCATTAATAGGGATGAAGTACACTTAAATAATCGAGTTCCTCTGTTAGGCAACTGCCAAATAGCTGACTACAGTCACAAAGCAAACTCCATGGATTTGATTGTTTTAATCGTCTTGGCAGTGTCTTATATAATCACCCTGTTCAGATCAGTGACATGTAATGTTGACCTTAATATTATGGTACATGGACTGAGATGGACATAGGATACTTCAGCATAGGTGCATAGCATTGCAGGATGCCTGGTCAGCTCGCTGTGATGCGTTTTCTCTCTGATTGCTAAAAAAGCTATGAAAACTACCACAAATAATTATTATAAATGTATGTGTCTGAAATTTGATTTTGACTGGAAAAAGAATGTCTATTGTTCACAAGTAACACCTGTCCTACCAGAAGGCGCTGGTGAATACTGCAGAATAAAGGTGAGATATCATTTTTACCTAGAATAAATCCAATGTCTGGCTTTGTGTGTGAGTAGTTGCTGGATTATAGACAACTCTGTATTAGTGGTGCGCTCTGGGTTTATTAAGACGTGACCCGCTATCAGACTCTCCTGACTGCGCTGCACGCTGATGTCAGAGCCAAGGATAGCATTGATCCTCTAAGTCGGCCCGGTTTGGAGGATGAATTGCTGCCGGGGTCACTGTCGCTGTCGTGCCCTCCTGGTGCAGTAATACTGGTAAATGGGGAGGAATCACTGGGCTTTTATGTGGTTTGTGTTTCGCTTGTGAGAATTTCTGGAGAATGGCCAGAATGTAATTAAGAGTTACCATCTGCTTGGCCTTCACAGTGTCAGTGGCTGCTCCAGTATTCTCTTTAAGAATGAATAACACGATAAAACATATAGAAGTTACGGTGCCATACAGAGTACGGACTTGCGTAATATACAGTATGTGTATATAGTGAATGCAGTTTGAAGGCAGATGGAGGGACGTTTGTGTCTTCCCAAAGCCCGTAATAAAGTACATTAGTATAATAATTATTAATTATTAATAATTCTTCATATAGTAATAAGACATTATATCGTTTAGTTTAATTTTAGTCCAATTTACTTTAAAAACTACTAAACTACTGTTTCATCTATCCATTCATCCATCCATTCATCCATCCATCCATCCATCCATACATCCATACATCCATCTTCCAAACACTGTTACATAAAAATGTTGTGATGGTTGACTTTATAAGTAGATGAAGTCGTTCTGCAAACCACTGCTTTATTTGAAAGGTATCCCTGTGTTTATAAGACACCTATAGAGTTTTTTCACTTTCAGTGTAATTAAAGGTGTTACAGGCATTGTACAGAATTATGGTCAATGCTTAAGCCTTAATCAGCTTGGTGGAGCATTGAAACCGATGTTGAAGAACCAAAGTGCAAATTGATGGTATTTTAAAAAAATCTGCTGTCCCTCACTTGCCATTGGAAATAATGAGAGCAGTAAACACACATTGACACTGAGCGCTCTGCTTCCATAATACATTTGCAGCATTTTCCCAGAGATGCGGCATGACACTACAGAGGAGGTCAGGAGGACCATGTCCATCACAGCCTAATTATCTGTAGTCATCTCTGTGGCTACAAATAACGAACGCAGCTAATGTCAGGCCAAATTTAGCTGTAATTAATTGCTATTTTTAAAGTTATGCAAGTCGTGGAATTTGATTGATAGGTACTGAGTCTTCTGATGGCCGGAAAGTACTATGTGCTCGAGCAGGCAAGCGATGCAATAGGTGTGGAGACCTCTGTCCTAATTAAACATGGACAAGGCAATGCATTGTTATCACATCTGCAAGCTGTAATTTTTAAGGAGTAGAAAACAGCATTTAATTAACTTGTTTCAAGTGAAAACGTCGAGATAAATCCAAATGGTGGTCAAAGATTAAAAGCCCTTTAGTTAAAAGCATAAAGATTAGAGCTGTGTGGCCGTTTTGAATTCAATTGAAGTATATAAAAAAATAGCATACAGGTGAAAAAGGTGAGCAGATCACTCAAGTCTTTATTAAGCAAATAAATATTTGAACATGTTCGGACAAGTTTATTTAGTGCGATTATTTCCTGTTCAGATAGAGATGTGTCAGTCACAAATATTTTCAAAATGGGCCATGCCTGAAATACTTTAACCTTTGGATAAACTTCAACTAGTTGGGAGAATTACCATGCATTTCATCAATACTCCATCACCTGCTCTGCCTGATGGTTTTAGTGTAACATGTAACATGACTTTCAGTCATGTTATTTACTTTCAGTCATGTTATTTACTTTCAGTCATGTTATTCTTACAATATACTGTACTTTGTATATTCAGTTGTTTTGTCCAGTTCTATGGACCGTTAATCGTTATTATCTCAGAATAATGTCCCTTATTCTCTCTCTAGCTATCATGAGTGAATAAATGAAATAGATAAAACCAGAAGTAGGTGTATGTGTCCTTCATTTTCAGTTAAGTACAGTGCATTGGCCAGTCAATTTATTTTCCTTTATCCATTCACTGTAAATTTGCTTTAAATCACTATAAATTCTTAATACCTACTTTTATATTTCATAGCCCATGAACTATTATAATAACTATAATAAGTGCATATGGAAGGCATCGGGAATTAAACTGCCACACGGCAGTTAGCTGCTGTATCTCAGAAACAGGAATAAAAGAGATGTGCCGTTGTAGGATCTTCAGAAAGACCTACACAAAACCCACCGGAGTGTGACCATCTCGGCGAAGACACGCGAGGGTATAATTTCTGGGACGCTGTCTGACAAATTGGCAAATTGGTCCCTGGTTCAGACATAGGCCTCACGCTCAAAGGAATGATGTTCAGATCCTTCCCAAGTCTTAAAATCCCTGCCAGTGTTTCAGAAGGAGCTAAGGAGCTGTACGTAAGAAGCATACCTGAACCCCAAGGTAACACAGTCTTTTTACTCCAGAGTCAGATTGCGAGCCAGGATAGAATTGTATAAATAAATAAAATACTAAACCTAAAGGTGTCAGAAACTCACAGCTAGTAGGACTCCGGGTCCTTTTTTGGGGGGCTGGATGATATACTCTTAAGTGGCAGCCCTTTGACCCGTGTGTCATTTTGAAGGATTACCAAAGCCTCTCTAAATTGTGATGTCTCTCCATCAGTAATGCCACAAAGGGCTTCAGATTTCTCCACTGAGGTTATGCCATGAGCTCTCGGCCCCAGAATATCACTGAGCCTTGGTGGAGTATTCCATGTTTTTTTTTTGCTCGCACCTTCACCCTAAAACCTGCCCCGGGGTACGCAGTCAAGTGTGCTCAGGTTGCAATTTGCTCCTGGCTTCTGCTGGAGACAGGGGCTGAGAATCGTTTGAAATGTTGCCCCTGGTGTGGAAAGCACAGCCATAAGAACAATTGGGTTAAGCTCACCACGGTTTCAATATGCGTATGTCCAAGCCCACTTCTGTCCTGGAGGTTCTGGCTGTGCATACATCCTTACAGGTGTTAGATGCTGCCATCCTCAGCACCATTTAGCAAAAACAGCCAACAGCAAAGAAAATGTAGTTTAGTTTGATGCGAGTTGAAGAGTATAAAAACAAACTTCAACCTTGATTTGACCCGAGAATACAGAATGGGTGAATTCAAGGGTGAGTCGCTCCCCGGTGCGTGAAACGGTGATAAGATTTGCGTCAACATGCATCCCACACTTTGTGTGTTCCGCGATCTTCTAATTGATGGGTAAGATTAAGGAATTAAGGACGAGCAGCGGCTTTGGGAGGGCAGGCAGTCAAGCTTTCATTTACTGAGCACGGAAGATTGTCTGCAAAGATTAATATAGGAACGGCCCTTGATAGTGTTTTAATTAATAATCAGATCAGCTGGGTTGGAAGCCTGGTGGAAAAGGACATGTGTTTGAAGGGAACCTATTGCTGTGAGGGGGGAGGAGGTCAATGATGTTGTTCTCGGCAGAGTGCGGTACTCTCATTTGTCTGCCCGTTTGTCTGCCTAAGGGGGCGGCACATTTGTCCTGCGAATAATAGAATACTTCCAGAACATGGAAAAATTAGCATGGGATAAAATTAGCTTGAAAGCAAGGGCGAACGATCCCATTTCAATGTGCCTCAGTAATAGATGTTCACCAACACTACCAATTTCTCTCTATAGGTGCTGACCCCACATGTAGAGCTTAATGCTTAATTGTTAATAATTGTTAATGCTTAATTGATAATACTTCATGCCTAAGTACTATACTCATCGACTGGTAAATCTTTTAAGATTTCTGGGTTATTTAATGAGCAACAGGACTCTAAAAATAAAAAATAAAAAAAAAACAATAATAATAAAAATTGTAAGAAAAAAAGAAAAACAATCACTTATTTGTGGTTTTATTGTGCAATTCAAATGCATTTAATAAAGAAGGTACTAAATGTTTAAAGTGACTTTTAATTATTGAAGATATTTAAAAATGCAGATCTGGGCATCCAAATTCATGCAATGTTTTCCTCCTACAACAGCCTGCAGGGTGTAAAGGTGAATTTGCATGGTCTTCGCTTCGTACTTGGTTACTGCCAGAAGTATAAGGTAGCAGCTTTGATTAGAGCATTGTGGCCACTTCGGTATGTCACAGGGGCTAATTGTAATTTAAGATATTTCAAACTATACTAAACAGTCAGTCCATCAATGCAGATGTAAATTCACCTTATTGCTGTATTAGACATTGGCTTGTGGTTACCTTATTTGGTACCATTTTACTTAAGCCAATGTTTTTAAGAATTTATAAAAACATTCATAACAAATAATGATGTATTCATAAAGCCTTATTAACATGGCTATAAATATTTATCTAATGGCATAAGACATTATAGCCATGTATATTATGCATTATGGATGCTCTATGAAGCTCTCATATATAATGCACTATAGATACCTTCATAATGCATAGTGTATTATAAATGAGAGCTTGATGACGCATTCATAATGCATAATACACATAGCTATACTGTGTTATGCCTTTTAACAAATATTTATAGCCATGTTTATAATGCCTTATGTATGTGTTACAATGAATAGTTACCAAAGTTATTAGGCTTTATGAATATGGGCTTCATAGAAAGTGTTACCCCTCATTTATTTCATTTTATTTTTTTATTTCCCCTGGTACAGAGAAGTAGGACACACCTTGCTGGGTCCTTCCCTGCTTGTCCACTAGGAGGTGCAGCTAATGCCCGTGATAGCAGTAGCTAAGCACCAATCTAAGTGAAGCTGTCGGAATCAATGTTCCATAAATTCAAACCCAATATTCCCAATCAATTCATAATTTGACTTCTGCAGAAAAC
>JAODKN010000104.1:18135155-18146965 GCA_026774425.1 Petrocephalus zakoni | reverse complement strand
CCCCCCGCGCGCCACCGGGGCGCCGGCTCTCGTGTCTGGGGGCTCGGGCGCTAGTGAGACTGGGGGCGATGGAGAGAGAGAGACTGGGGAGAAGGAGAGAGCAAGAGAGAGAGACTGGGGAGAAGGAGAGAGAGACTGGGGGAGAAAGAGAGAGCAAGAGAGAGAGACTGGGGAGAAGGAGAGAGCAAGAGAGAGAGACTGGGGGAGAAAGAGAGAGAGAGATTGGGGGAGAAAGAGAGAGCAAGAGAGAGAGACTGGGGGAGAAGGAGAGAGAGACTGGGGGAGAAAGAGAGAGCAAGAGAGAGAGAGACTGGGGGAGAAAGAGAGAGTGAGCAAGAGCAAGAGAGCATCGTGCTTTTACTCATTCTAGAAATGCAACTCAAAAATCAATTTGAATACTCCAGTTTAAGATGGGCACTGATTCTGACATTGACTGGGTCGTGGGGGTGGGGGCTCCGAGATTCCACTTATCTTACGGGGGTGTTTATCGAGGACATACAAGAACCACATTCGTCTGCAATGGACACTTCCACATATTAATTCCACAGCTGAGCAGAGGGACATTGTTTCCCACCTCATTTGTGGCAAATTTTATTACCAAAATATAGTCATGTAAAACGAAAATAAATTGACAAATAAGGAAATAAACAAAGAAACAAATAAGGCAGAAATGGACTTAGGACATGTGAGCAGGTGTCGCCATGATTTTCGGGCGCTGAATGTAGTGCCGTTACCTGACCTGTGTAGGACGGGGATCTGTACTCTTGTGCAGGAGGTTGTGGGTTCAAGCTCCATTCTTGGCACGGTAATCATATCAGTGCTGGCCACATGAGCACGACCTCTAATCCTGACCACAACCGGAAAGCACAGACATTGGGTCCCCACAATGATAACCTCGATTTTATTCAAATCTGTGAATGCAATCAAATAACTAAAAATGCCAAAATTCTTAAATTTTGTTTGGTTACTTATGGGTAAGGTTAGGCCTGGGTAGGGGTTAGGGTTGTCACAGTTGAAATTAGGATTATGCCCATAGAAAATGAATGGAGAGCCCTCACAATGATAGGAGTATATGCTCTGTGTGTGTGTGGGTGGGTGGGTGTGTATAATCAGGGTAATGAATGAATCCATTATGCACATTTGGGAAAGATAGCCAAAGAAATAACCAAAGAAGGTCCTTAAAAGTTTGAGGTCTATTATCTTATTATAGTATCTTTCCATCTCTGAGAAAGTTTTGAAGGAAACAAGTGATTTGCAAAGCTCAAGTAAATACAAGACGCATCCACTGCAGTTACATAAAATGGTATACCACAGTATAATACGTCTTCAGCATCTTTGAATCTTATCACATTTTATTTAAATGTACTTACTCCATTTCATTTCCTTTACCAATCGACATGTACCTAAAACAATACGTTTTTTTGAAAAGACCGGCATTATATTAAAGGATATAAGTAAACGACTAATAATGTCTCACGTTTTTTTTCCCTGAACAAATTACCAAGGAAGCACCGCATAATTCTGTAATTATATATGCAGTTATAGAACATCATACCACAATGTTACATTTCAAACCATTTTTTTTCATACACAAATAGGGACTGAAGCCATTAACCAAAAATGGATATACTGTAGCATCTCAGTGAAGGTTTACATAAAAAGAACAACATAAACATACAAATATGTGCTGCAGAAATGTTAAGGTGACATGCTTAGAGGAATTTTTCACTCACTCCAAGCAGTGGAAACTACTGTTGGTAGAAAATAGCTTTATGGTAAAATGTAATTAAACAAGTAATGTAACGTAAGAGCAGTATCTTCGATAGGGAATTAGCCTTTTCCTTCCCTGACCAAAGCTGAGTTATTATAGTCAGTATTCCAGTAAAGCACCAAATAATATAATTTTGTGACAATGAAAGCTGCTGTAATAGCTCTGCATTAAGAATGATCTGTACTATTGAAAAATGTAAAATTATGCCTGACCATCCATGGGAAGGGCACGTCTCTCTGTGCCGCACATAAGAGATGCAAGGACAGGATCAACAGGACAGACAATCTGCTATCACAAAATGAAATGCAAACTTTATTCTACACCTGTTATTGTAAATATTTGCATTTATACACCTGTAGCAAAAACAGGTAACAGGTGACATCTTATTTATTTTTGTCGAATAAACAAGTTAGATAAACACAATATAGCCTAGAAGAAGGCGATATTAATAAAACAAACATGATTATGAAGGCAGAACATTAATGGGTAATTAAAGATACTTATGGCCAGGAGATTTACTAATGTGAATTCTATTGAATGAATGCATAATTCAGTGTAGTCAGATGGGGCCAGTAAATTGGTTCTTCCTCATAGCAATATTTGTCTGATTATGATGAAATGATGGCAGCAGAAGATCCCCTAACATCTATAATCTTATTCTGTGGAGAAAAAATTCAATTGCATGAAGCTAGTGCCAAGAAATCCAGCCCTTTAGATATAGTTGCAGCAACACTAAATCAATAACATGTGTATGTAGGTATAATTCACACAAGATTTTCTGCGCTTTATTCCGTTTGGGGGAGAAATTCTCCACGTTTTTACAGAAATAATGCGAGCACGTTTTTAAGTCTCTCTGGCTCAGTCCTTTTAGATGATTGAGCTGGCCTCTCAGAATGATTCACAGACTGTCTGGTGGGAGGAGAGGGGGTCCTGTTGAGAGCATGCAGATAGATTCGTTGGCATGCTGTCGCAAAGTCTTCTGCTGATTGATAGGCCGAGAAACGTGGGAGGAGTATCGGCGCATTCTGCCACGGGTCAATCCTTCAACTTGACTGGTCGGCCATCAAGGTGGCGCAGAGCCTTAAAGGGACGCTTTGTCGAGGGAAAAATGACACGAGTAGAATGCGAGTGTGTTGAACCTGACAGCACTGACAGAAAGGGCAGGAAGTGTATGGCTCGCAAAATAAATGGGGACGAACGGCGTCCAGTTGGCGCCTTGGATCAGAAAAAGGAGCCCTAATTCTCCAGCATGGTGCCCAATTGTTTGCTATGGAATAATAAAGTTAATGTGCGCCAGAGAGAGAGGAAGTCAGTGGGTATTATATTGCTTATTTACACTGTGTGGGACATTTTGTTCTTATCCCATGCGCTCAGCTTGGACAAGAAGCATGTCAAATTAATATAATATAATAATACGCCTATGAGGGAATATAATGAGGTCTGTGGCTCCATATTTTCCTGACAGCACAAATCATCGGCAAAATGGAATTCAAAAGCAATGTGCATGGATATTTTCATTGCATAAATAATAACGCTCTGTAAACACAAATGGTAATTTTATAATACAGTTATTTTCATCTCTTTGACTCTTGACTCTTAGCGATAATGTGCGTGACATTTTTTTTTTTTTTTTGGTGGATTATTGAAATCTTTAGCTATGTTCATAAGCATTAATGCTAGTGATGTTACAGTTCCAGTCCATGAATCAGTCTACACCACCATCGGTCTTTCAGGTCAAGGCTCGTGTTAGCGATTAGCTGAATGTCTGGTAAAATGCTTGGTGAATTTAAAAGTCAGATAACACTTTGTGCATCTACAAAATGCCTGGCGTTCTTTGTTGAAAGCCAACGTTGAGGAAAATACCGTATATATATAGACAGAGCATCAGTCAAATGTTGCCGAAAGCCAAAAGGCACGATCATAGGACTTCAGATATCACTGGTGCTTGGTGAACGTAGTGTTTTTTTTAATAAAAACGATAATCTCACTGTGTCGCCAGTTCCTCGTCTGTGAACCACAAGGCCCACTTGCACAAGTGTAGTCCCAAGATTACATAATGCCCATGCAGCAGACTTTCTTTGAATCTTTTTTTAATGTACATCCACAATGAAGTAATCAGGATGCTTGCAGTATGATCTTGAAATGAGCTGATAAATAAATTTCAAAATTTTACTGTCAGACTTCCAGTCTTCCTCTGGGACATTCAGGCATGCAAAAATACCTTTCTAACATATATAGAATACTGATATATTCTTATTCCTTTTAAATTGTATGTAAATGTAACCGTACAAGTCTAGCTTGTCTATTTGTTTTAGAAGATCTATGATAAATATAGAAACAACCCTGAGTATAGAGGGGCATAAACTCGTGAATATTGTGCTTTACACGCAGAAGAACTTTATGTGGAGGATGAAGATCCATCTGGGCTCACACTTGTGATTATTAACACCCCCCGGGCATTAATTATTCATCGTTATTTCCCGTATAAGTTTTTGCATTCAGGCCAGCTTCATTTAGTCTGAAAGTTTTTGCTTACTGTAGTGGTGGCTAGGAGCATAGTAGAGACATAACTGTTAGGGAGAAGGAACGGAATCAGGAGGCAAATGCATCTTAATAAATATGCATTAGTGCCAAAGAATGCCATCTGGCTGGTTTTAACCTGTCACTGAAATGATTATTGGTATCTGCTGCTGCACCAGCCCAGGCAGCATATTGGGATAGAGATAATTGCAATAATTGGGAAATGCACGGGTCATTCTGTCGGAATGGGGCTTAGCTACCCCACGCCTTCGTCCGGCACATAATTACTGAAATGGAAAGTGTAAATACAGCCAGAAATGTATGCAATGCTACATAGCTATACCTTTAAGAGAGAGCATGTTATGCCCACTAAGTGCCTGCTTATATCTCAGAATATAATATTTTTATATGCAAATATGATTGATTGGCATGCCTGGCTTCCCGTGACCCAGTTCTGGTTAAGCGACTGTGGAAGATCAATGCATGCAAATGCCTGAATTTGACCATATAGAGAGGGGGAACACTGAATTAACCGATTTAATTTCTACTAATTATTAAAATAAAGATTTGAGTTTCATAGACTGAAAAACACATTAAAAAGGGAAATAAATCATATTAATCGAACAAAACAAGATTGTAGGCGTATGGAGAGTTGAATGCATTTCACAAACATAATAAGATGCTTATATATTCAGTTGTTATAAGAAGCTGTTGACTTCCAGGTCACTTTCCGGAGTTTATGCTTTTCATATGTTTATTTAATGGCAGTTACCTTGACTGCTGTTGAAGACACAGGCGTCACACCGAAGCGGCAGCACATGTTCTGATTGTCTTTTGGACAAAAGACCGGGACAATAAAGGCTGCATATTCTAACCTTTCAGAACAGCTTTTAAGAATCACAGTAAAAGTATATTCAGGACTGCAAAGGTCTTTGCAACAAGTTTAATAATAGTTTTAGCAAGTGTACATGCTGTATATGTATTTATAACAAATGCACTCTAGCCATTTAGGCAGTGGTTCCATGCTCCTTCAGATTGCCTTATTTTAAATCCCTTCATCTCTTCACTGTGCTTTACACTTACTCAAAAGTCTGCTGGTAGCTCTTATGAGTTAGTTTAAATGGGGTATCTTAATTGACCACCTGGTTAGGAGAATCTTTTCAGTCTCTTAAACACGTCTCATCTCATTAGCAGTCAAGACCAAACTTGGTCCATCATATTTTATTCATCCTTGCCAGCAATGATATTAATTATTCACTTTTGTAAATAGAAAATAGCGCACACGTGATGTTCCATAAAAATCCATCCACTGGAAAACAGCTGGTTCTTTCACGCAAAGCACCCACCCATACAGATTAATTGCAGGAATTACCCCTGTGCTACCTTAAAAAAAAATCATCATTCATGAAATATATTTTTTATTAAGAATAGATCAAAAGCATGTCATGTAGGCTGACCTTGATTTCCAATCTTGATGAACAGTTGAATGTTTCTGCTTTATATCATTAAAATAGAATCGAACCGATACTGGCATAATTTACTAAATTAATTTGCCTAAATTACCAACTGTGGTAACTCAGCATCACAGGATTGGGCTAAACTGTCTTCTGCATCCCAGTGGTCTGACAAACACTCTGAATATTGCATTCTGCACCATTGATCGTTCCGTTAGCTTTCGAATGAGGCCACCCCACAATAACACTATCCATCGAAAAAGGACGAGCGTAACACAATAGTGGGGAGGTGGGCTGCCAGGAGAAGAAGAAAAGACAATAATAACACACAGTAATGGAAGGCACATAATAAATGATGAAAACACGCCAAACTGTTCTGCTATTAGTTAGTCTAGTGCTTGAGGCGGGAAAACACCTGTCAGGGACAGACTCAAGGAGACAGATAGCTTTAGCGACGGGGGATGCTTTGCAAATCCCTAATGCTGTAGGACTCCATCAGAGTCTGCTGTGTAAGGGAACTGGGTACTCTTGCTAGGATTTACCACGTCGATGTCATTGTCTTATCCAGAAAAGACAGTATTTAACGCCTAGCATTTGTAGCATCTGGGGAGGCATTGCGGTTTAGCGGGTAGCAGGGTACCCTCTCTCCTGCTGGTTTAGGTCTTACAATCCTGCCCTCAGCATTGTCTGTCGAGAGTTTCCATGTCCCCCCCTGTGTTTTTCAGCCTCTTCCTGCAGGCTAGGTGAATCGGTGGGTCTGACTCCGTTACGTTTGGCGTGTGCACTTTCTGTGCGAGGCTGGCATGCCCCCTGCCTTCTGCCTTTCTATGTGCTTTCTGGGTTAAGCCCCCAGCTCACTAAAACCCCTGCTACTGGATAAGTGCCTTGGAATATGGATGGATTTATAAATGTCGCTGTTATTTTTGCCGTGGGCCTGGATGCGGTAAATGTGCTAATGGTCCCACTGGTTTTGGCTTGGGAAAATGTACATTAAATGGATTAGTATGTCTATCAAGTCTGTCCTATGCGTGTCTTTTATTAGGTCAGGTGGAACAACCGCAGCATACACACAGATTAATGCCTTGACCTGAATGTTTCATGTAATAGAGGCCTTAAAGATAATTATTTGAGGCCATGTGTAATTAATAATTAAAATAAGCTGGGTCATAAAGGTGCGAGAAATGAGATGCAAAATAGATCACGGGCACCCATAACTAACTACCTGATTGCAGTCAACAGGAGTGGTGTAAGTTTCCCATTATAGGCCAATGACTGCGGCTTTTGTCTGAGGATCTAGCTTGGATTACTAATGCGGTGTCGCAGGGCGTGTGAGACTCAGTTTCCGGAACGTTCCCTGTGGGACGTCACAGATGGGCAGTCCAAGGTGCGAGTGTGCATCTGCGCGAGGGCTGTGCATGATAGGTTCACACCCACATAGGGTGCGTCTCCCGTGATGTTATATGGTTCCGAAAGTCACCTGGTGACGATATATACCATCCCGCATCCCCTTTTCAATCTGCGAGCCAGGTGTTTACGGTCTTCTTATTAAAGCTAAAATCAAGGCAGGCAATAATTCATGCAGCGTTGGGGGTGCTTTGCGGGGTAGGTCTGGTCCTTGGTTATGTGCATGCGTGAAACAGAAGGGACTTACATGAATGATAGCTCTATATAGAGATGTTCTGACTCCCCACTTTCCCACTCTGGCACTTTTTCATTCCAAAACACATTCCGACTTCGGCGCTCTCAAATGCAATGTAAATGATGTAGCGTTCCCAAGCCACTCTTCCCGTTCCAATTTAAACAACCTGGAAATCCTGCCCGCTTCCGGGGGGAATTCAGAGCGGCGCGAATGAAAAAACTCGGAAAGCTGTTACTTTGAAGATCAGTCTCGGAAGCAAATACACAGGAGGTCCACTTGAAGATGCATCGAACATGACTTTTGTTGTTTTAAGAGGGTCCTTACCATGTGTCCCTCCTGGAGAGAATTTTAATAAGGTGGCACATGCAAACCCACAAGTTTTTTTATTATTATTGTTATTTTTTTTTTCCATTTATTTTGTGCCGATTAACATAACCCTTGAGAACCGGAGCGAGTTATTGTGTATTGCAATCTTCCATATCCTTTTTGAAAACCTGATGTGGGGGGAGTTTCATACTGAATCTGTAAAGCTCTAAAAAGCTCTTCCCTAAGCTTAAATCTCTGGCAGCTTTTTGTGTGAGCTATTAAAAGAGAAACTTTTTGAAGGGTGTGCAGGGAAAAAAATCTAGATTTCCTGCAAGGCTTCCCAGCATGATATCACCGTCATGTTCACAGATACAAGTGAAATCAGCTTAGAGTCTTGGCTGATTTATGACACCAGGTCATGCAAACATGAATAATAAAATGCATTGTTATAAGGCAATTATACTGAAAAATGAATTCCTGATATACTTTCTTGAAGTCTGGATATGCACGTTAAGTGCGTGTGCTTCCAAAGCAACATGTATTTTAAAACTAATGAGTCACTACGTGGAATAATTGCTAAACATTCATCACTGATAGTCAGACAGTATGTCAGCATCGAAAATCTGTACAGACTTTCACCATCGAAAAAAGAAGACTATATTCCCCAAATGCTAACTCCCAAATCCCCTACAAATGGGGATAATATTAAAGCACAGAAGCTGAGTGTTTCTTTGTTAGGATGTTGGTCAGTATTTGTTCATACTGTGTGGTGGGGGTCATGGTGCCCAAGCTGGAGTAACTCTGTGTGCATATGATACATACATTGGAATGTCTTGCTTCACCTACCCCATGAGAAAGACACAGCTTTGGGGGGGGTGGGGTCATAGCACAGGGTAAGCTGGCATGCAGCACACCTGTAGCTGGGTGTCACAGGCCTAAGGACTATTCATGCTACTGTTCTGCCAAGGCTGGGGTTCGAACTGGCAATCATCAGATCACAAACACGGGGGTAAGCCTGCTGAGCCACTCACCAACCCTCTTTATGACTGCCTGTTTTTTTGGTAGTTACATATTATAAGTACTTCCACTATAACAGTATTGTAATAAATAAATAACAATTCTGGGGTGGTAAGCATTAAAGCTATTGATCATGATAAAAATACCACATTTATTTGTTCATGATTTGTCAGTGCCTTTTAGCTGTTCTGGAAAAGTACACCTCACAACTGAAATGGAAATGCATCAACATCACCATCACTGCCGTTACACACTGCTCTCCTGGGGCGGACCAACTTCTCTGGGGACCCTAGGCTGACAAGCTTAGGGCGCCCCTAAGTGGACCATCTGAGCTATTTTTTGGAGCTGAAATAGAAACGAGATGGAATTCAAAATGATGGATCATCAATAAAATCCAAATGAAAGGGTGGGGGCCAGTGGTAAAACTTACCGATCAGGGTGGGGGTGGAAGTGCTGTCAGTAAAATTTGCCAATTGGGGGAGGAGTCGACTTTAAGCGTTCCCCCTTTTTTTCCGTGGCCCTAGGCTAAAGCCTAGGATAGCATAAGCTCTGCTCCGCCCCCAAAGCTAAGGTTAAAAAAAAAGGTTGAATTAGTGCATACTTTCCTTTAATTGTTCCCTCCACGTCTGTTCACACAGTATCAGAGACACGGGGAATGTGAGTCTTGTATCTTTACACTGGTTTCTTCTTCTCTCCGGCTACTTTGTGCCTTTGCTTGGAAGTGAAACACTCACGAGCCCACCCCTAGTCCCCAGCCGTGAAAGGGAAGCTGGGTAGCGTGACGTCTCGCTGTAGGAACAGTCCATCACAGCCGGGCTGGGGGGCAACTTTGTCTGAAAACTGTCGCTAAAAATGCAAATAACAGACAAAGATAATCTTACTATATTGTGTCTTTAAATGTAATTTCTTAGGATTCCTAGGTTTTGGGGGCCTTATGATGACTGTTATATGCCCTGTGATATGCCCACTGAACACAAAGAGATACAGAATTTATTATTGGGCAGTTAGGTGTTTAAATTTGAGTATTACCATATATATATATGACCAGTTAAATCAATTATCTCTTGCATTGAAGGTCATTGTATAGCCTTCATACTGTCAGGATACTCAGGCTGACAAATTCCTGCATTTTTCAAATGAAATAAATTTCTTTCTGCTTAAGCACAGCTTAAATAAAAAGTGAAACCGCTTTGGTGAGCTCTCCAGATTGGGCCTCACAAGTTCTCTTTTTATCATTTCTTATTCCCACTTAGGAGATGTTAAGTACGGCTTATTCTAGGTGTAATTATTCTGAAGTGATTGTAACCAAACTAAGAGATTTTCTATTTTCCGTATTAATTTATTATGCCAAGTCATGGAGAAGCTAGGCCAAGAAACAGCAGACATCCTGGACAGGAGACTTTAGTGAATGTGTATTACTGCTCGTGTAGCTCATCTGTGAAATGTAAATCTGTTACTTTTTAACTCTTATATGTTTCTGCAAAAACATAGCAAAACTCTTTATATTTTATTTAAAGGTATCAAACTGCAGCAATGGCTAGCTGATATTCCAGGTATCTAGCTGTCAGTGCAGGAATGAGCTCTTAGTATACGTACTCGGTAAGATCGATGCACTTATCATTATGCATTCATGGTTTGTCTTTGGCCATCAGTAAGCACGCCCGCACAGACGGGTTATCCAGTGGGGAATGGCATTTATTAACTTCAAAGGAGGTCATCAAACCAACAGTGCTGCCTCATAACTGACAGAAATGACTGAGGTAGAGGAAAATAAAACCGAAACGGCGCTTTGCCCCAACGTCTCCCACTGCAACCAGATGAAAGCCAGATTGTTGCGCGGGTCTACGTTTTAATAGCTTTGATGCGTCGAACTAGCTTGAGTAGTTTAATATGCACAGTGACACATCAGAAACAGGTACAATCACAAAGAAACAGCTTTTATTCTTTTCATTCCAATTTTAAATCTGATCAGCTGTTTTTGGTCATGCATCCAAACCTGCCCTGTTGAGGTTTACAGTCACACTTAAACAAAACACAAAAGTGAAGCCATTATTAGACAGACATACTGTATGTATATACAAGCTTGTTTGTTTAGTTGTTTGTGTTTGTTTGCTTGTTTGTTTGTTTGCACTAGAGTGTCAGCACAAGCAGAGTCCTCCTATGGTTACCACAATAAGTGGGCCAATCCTAGTGCAGTGAGAGGAAGATGATGGGAATCTCAGTGGTATTGAGTTTGAACCAGGGTGGCAGACAAAAACAAGGTTGTTTGTTATTGGAATAATAGCGAGCAAATGACTCGTTTTGTAGGAGACTGATATGGTTTTGTGAGAGCCCAGTCCTGCAGGGGCAGAATAAGCCCACCGCCTCGATATATTTATTTTATTTTTTGTCACTTTGTTTTGATGATTGCTTTTTTGCGCAGTTACTCCGGCACAATCTCATGCTGTCAGCACAGCTGATTTTCTTTTGGTTGCTCTACAAGCAAGAGAGAGATGTGGATGGGGGCACACGTGGCTGCTTTCACTCGTAGGCATGCATTGCTTTTATCAATATGCACTCAGTATCGCTACACTGAAGATTTTGGGTTTCAGCCTAACAGATCCAGGGCAGAAAACTTGACACCAGGTAGATGATAGTGGGGTGCGGGTCAGTCCCATTATCACTAGTTACAGGTCCCGCCGTGCGCCATTCTTGTTGTATTGTGTTTGCTAGTTTGTTTGGAGATGTTTGTATATAACACCTACATGACCAGGCCAGGCCATGCAAGCCTCAACAGATAAGAAGCTTGCAGAGTTTAGGCCGGTAGGGCTGGGAGCCTGTAACATCCCTCCCCTAATCTGTGTCTCTCCTTGAAAGGAAGCCCCGCCCTCTCCTGATAACCTTCCTGGCAACCCAATTACTCGAATGTTGCACATCAAGCTGAGGTGTGTGTGTGTGTGTGTGTGTTGGGGGGGGGGGGGCATGCCAAGATACAGGGAGACTCAAACCCTCCTGCCTGCATCGGAATGAAATGAATTCTGCTACAGTCTACCCCCCCTCCCCCCCCCCCGCCCTCAACAAAAACACGCACCGAGCACAAACAGGGAATAAACCCCAGCGGCGG
>JAODKN010000104.1:18111163-18125576 GCA_026774425.1 Petrocephalus zakoni | reverse complement strand
AACACAGACTTATTGGCAGCGGTGGAGGGATTTGATGCTCGCCCGCAGGGCCTTACTGAGTCCCCTTGGTCAGCTGGCGCTATTTTAGTGCCTGCCACCATGGTGGTTGCTGTCTAAGCCTGGCCTCTGCTATCCTTGGCCCTGTTACACTAACACCCTCTTTCTTCTGGCTCTATTCCATCTGGTCCACACAAGAGAACCCGACGGGCTTCAAAGGTGGTGTCCTGCGTTCCGGAACACAGCACCCGATTGGCCGGTAACCTGGCCTTTAGTGCCCTTTTTTGATGCTGACTTTAATGGGGCTCTTTGCGGACCCTTCGCTGAACCCCACCAGAATTTAGCGGATTTGCAAGTTAGACGACCGACTTCGGACTGAATAACAGAGAGGTCCAAGGACATTTTATGGCATCTATTTCAAATCGGTACCAGTCCACTAAGTATACTCTTTCCATGCTTTCACTGGCACTGAAATATTATTATAGCTAACTATGTATTGAATATTTGCCATATATTTTGACAGGCAGGCTGCACACATTAACACCGCCACAGCACCGCTGTAAAAAATAAGTACAAACAGGTTCATTTTAATTGGACCATGTGTGAATTCCCCTTTCTCCTGTTATTGGAGTTCCACCCTGCAGCGTCCCTGATGAAAATACCTCACGGACAGCCTGGTTTGCCTGGAGTGATGTGGCTCTGGATGGTCCAGTGTCCCTGATGAAGGAAGCAGCCTGCGCGACACGGGTTGCGAGGTCCGACTCGCCTTCTGAATGTGCCCAGAATCGGCCCGCCTCTGCAGTGGCAGGTGTCCGACTGCTGACAGGAAGTCCGCTCTTTCAGCTCTTCCCTGCTTTCCAGACATCGGGTGGTTTGGTGTGACACAGATACCCTGTCTCACATTTCCTCATGCTGTCTCAGTAAGGATCCCTGTTGGGTTTTATCGACAGCCTACTTCTTACGCTGCACCTTTCGGTTTACCGTGCGTTAATCCCATTCATTCCATGACTGTTGTTAATTTTCAAACAGTCCTTTTCGCTTTCCGCATAAACACGCTTGCACCGACAATTTCAGCCTTCTCCGTTACCTTAGGAAAGCAGCAGGACAATGAGGTCACCAGATATACCTTGCATACTTTTCTTGCAAAATGCAAGCATAACAGGCTCCCTGACACTGGAAACAAAGAGGAAAAAATTGAGTAGTTGTAGGCTTTTCCCAATCTTTAGGCACCTCTACCCACAAACTTTTGGGATCACTTGTTTCTAAACTGGGTGGCCTATTGACAGACTTCGAACCTCTCCTCAGTGCCTGACTCTTAAATGAAGAAAATCTGTTGTTCTTTTTTTCTGTGGCGACATTGTTGGTACTCCTGAGTGCAGCATCATCTGTTACGTTTGGCATAAACTGTCAGGGTTTTTAGTTTACAGAACCGGAGCCACACCAGAAATATAAGTTCAGACCCTCTGTGCCACTGTTCGAACCGCGTCTGGCTGTCCTACTGTGCCTAGCAACCACAGAAACCTTCAGGAAAGACGCTCGAACAAAGTCGGCAGTGAAAAGCCTCGGATGGCTTTCAGAGGATGGAGTGTCCGTGAATGGAATCTGAACAGAACGCCGCCCCGGCTGCAGCATTATGCGGAGGCCATCACCAGTATTCCTGCTGGCTTCAGCGACATGATATCACTGGAGCTAGTTTGCAGTATTTGAAGCTGAATTGGTTCCAACCATCCCTGGCCCTACCGCCATCCTTAAAGCTGTGAGATCTTGCTTGCCCCCCCCCCCCCGAAAGCAAATCAAGTCAGCCCGAGGTTGGTAAACTCTCCCTCGAAACACTCTCGCCGAATTCCGTCCCCGTTTTTGTACTTACGCGTGCTTCCCTTTAAAGCTGGGCCGCTTAGCGCCATGCGGATTTCTCGGCCGCGGGGGAGCTCGGTGCCGCCCGGCTGCAGATTTATGCCGCTCACACGCTCCCCATCCCTCTGCATTATTTTCTTAGGCATTCTGAGCCCATGGCTGCCACTGCTCACCTCCTGACGAAGTGCCGCTCCGAGAGCCCCGTATATCTAATGCCGTCATTGAAGCCTGTACATACATCTTTATCTGGTCTCCCCTTGCTTTCATTTTTAATGGCAATGTATCAGTTTTAGTTGCTTTTATTTTGTGCCCGTGCCACCGGGCCCACGTGGGGCTGCCGCATCGCACGGCGGGCCAGTCGATGCAACTCGTCTCTGCTTCACTGACTCTCTGCTGTTTGTCTGTTTTTTTCTGATGACTGCAGTCTCCTTATTCTTCCTCTTTCATGCCCAGAGGGAGCCGGAGACATGGGCCACAGGCTCCCTAAAGGTCCTTCTTTCACCATCTGTTTTTTCCCCTCTTCCTGTCCTGATGTTGTCATTTTTGTTTTTTTTTTATTATTATTATTTTTTATTTTTTTACCCCGATTAGCTTTTCAGGAACTTCTAGCTGCTGTCCATCTGCTCTGTGAGGCTCAGGCTCACGTTGGTGAGTTTGCAGCCTTGTGCGACCCGGATTTTTACGCCTCCGACGTTGGCCGCTCACACTTTTCCACAACTGACTCCTGCACATCAGAATAATAGCGCCATCCTTTAATGTCAGATATTGCCTCACAACAAACGGACGAGAGTGATGTTCTGGGACACGCCTTCTGCCGATGCATTTTATGCATCACCAGTATGCTGCAGCACTTCATTTGTTATACGTGACATTAACCCGTGAGCCTTGTTACTTCTTATACTTCTCCAAGGGCACTGACAATCCAGCTGTGCTGCTCTCTCATCAAGATAAACAGTCCGTCCTCTCCGTCCTAATGGATTACACACTAGAATATTTCACTGTTAAACGTCATGTTTGAATTTAAGGTTTTACAAATTGACACTTGGAGGTTTTATGCATCCATTGTCATAAACCGATTATCCAGCCTGGGATACACTGATCTGCAGGGCACACACACACACACACACACACAGATAAACATGCATGCATCAAGGACAGTTTAGAGTCACCCAAGGACTCACAACTCCTGCAAACTTGCAGAGTATGATGACGCTGCCGCCCACTGTTTATTGCAGCGGTGTTATATGCAAAAAAAAATTGCATTCCATCTTGCACATTCTACTGCAGTAAAATACTTCTGAATGTGATATACGGTATATATTCAAGTGTGCGGTAAACACCTTTAAATGCCATCTTCTTATCTGTGAGTAAGTGTTGCACAAGGGTCCCGTCTATTTACATTTAAATCCAATTTGAATTAATTAAAGGGAGGAAAACATAAATAGGACAGGGGCAGGAAAGGATCCTTTCATAATTCGCACAGCCCGTCCTGCAGGTGGGCGCGGCTCCTTAACCTGCACACGGCTGGCAGGGAAGGATTTCTCCTCCCTGGCACTGCTTCCAAGCAGTATGCCCCGTGTGGAGGTGACACAGCTGGATCTCGCTTTCGCAGAGGAGAGTGACGAGCATAAGAGGGGCAGCTGTGCTGCCAGCGAGGGAGGGGACTGAGTAGGGTGGGAAGGCAGGCGAGGCAGATGGATGGGTCTGCTCTTCGGAAAATGGCGATGTAGCAGCCACCTTCTGCGTACGTCTCCTTTTCTGCTAGCCTGAAGACTCCTTTGGCTGCAGAGATTTTCCCGTTCTATGGTATATTTATTTGTTTGTAGTGTATTTTTATTTATTTTTTTATGAGTTGGCTCACCGTTATTTTAGAAAATGAATGATAACCAGCAGTCGCATCATAAAATTACTGTAGGGGCATTAAGTCTAAATTGGTCCAGCTGTCGACCAACTCTTGCCAAGAACAGCGTTTCATGACGAAATAATATTAATTGAGCTTTAAAACAATTTTTGCATTACTGAGCTGGTTAGCAAATGAATCGAGTTTTATGAATCTTTGCCTTGTGCACCATTAACATAATTTTTTTTTTGTTTCGAGAAATCTATTATGCCTGCAATAATTACTGTTGACATTCAGTAAGTGAAAAAATAACAATGTACTTACATTTATTTAAAAACAGAGATTATTATTAGTTATTTTATTTCAATTAATTACTTTATTGTAATCACAGCCAAACTAATTGAAGATTTTTTTTCATGAATAATGACAGAATGGACTGGTGTCCCACCCAGGGCGCCCCCTGCCTTCTGCCTGGGGAAGGCTCTAGTGTTGCCACAATACCAAAATCACGACGTTGATGCGATATCTGCCAGAAATGTTTTGATACTGATACTAAAACAATACTAAAACTTACACAGCAGGAAAATTAATGGATAAATAGATGACAGAACGTAGAACATATCTTGAATCAATTTTAGAACATATTTAAAAAAAAAACATATTTTGTCAATATCTGTCAAATTTAATGAAATATATGCTATGTTGCAACAAATTTGGATGTACCTGCAGCCATGGCTCTCGCGGGTATTTACTCTGCGGGTAGTAAATATCTACAAATGCTGTTCTTGCTCCGCCCAAAATAACAAGGACACATAAGAACATAAGAAATATACAAAGGAGAGGAAGCCATTTGGCCCATCGAGCTCATTTGGGGAGAACTTAACTAACAGCTCAGACACATCTGTTGCATCCTCACCAAACGTAGCCAATCCCATGATTCATGGTGCGCCAAGTTCGTTCTTGGAAGGCAAGGTGGCAAGACCAGCCATACCGAGACCACAAGTGCGGTCTTTGTGTTCGTGGTGTTCTGCATGTCCTCAGAAATATGACCTGAATGCTGCTTCCCTCCTCGACTATGGGCAGCGAGGCATGTAAGTGTGTGCCGTAAGCCAGCGTATGATTGGCTGGAAACTAAACTTGGGCCTGTAGTGAACGAACTACCGAGTTGGAGAACGAGACACCCAAAAGAGTGAACAAGTCAGTGAACGAGGGAGCCGTCCCTTGGTCATGACTGAAATAGACCATCTGCTGGTGTAGTATATAGCCTACATGTGCACTGACGTCCTGCATGCTGCAGTTGGATTTTGGAGATGCAACATTTTCATGATTTATAATGATTGTGACCAAGGTTTCTTGGGGCCTGGACTAGTTAGCTGACTACGTAATGAACATTAGGAGTTAAGGTGCAATGTTGAGAAACACAGACGATAGTTCAATAGCAAATGTTATTAATTTCACGTGACCTCTTGGTGGTTTTTAGCTTTACTCCTTAGAACTATTTTGCCTAAATAATAGGCTATATTTGACATATCAGAACACTTGTTTTTCAGGTGTATTTTATGCCAACAGGAAGTACCACTTGAACATGTTGTCGAACACATCAGAACGAATCTTCTAGGTGAATCAAATCAAATGAAGTGTGTCCCAGAAAAGTCCTTTCACCTATCACTACACTGTCTTTGAAAGCCACAGGGTGAAAGGTAAAAAAATTAGCCGGCATGCCCCCTGCTGCACAGCAACGCAACTCATGGGGTTAATCTTAAAGTACCGATACTAATACACCGGAAAATAGTAACGTTTTTAACAATGGGGTATGATGGCACTTTTTCTGGATCGGTATACCGTGCAGCATGAATAGGCAGTAATAATGAGCCTTCTAATACCTTCCTACACATCTTTAGAACTTTAGATCTTTAGATTCAGGCATTGTATCGTAACAGGGTGCCAAAAAATAAGAATCTGACTTTTAAATTAATCAAGAAATTGTGGATAAATATGTTGGTTTTATCCCAAGAGGATAAAAAGTAAATTTTGGCTTGTAGTGAAAGGGAGTGGAGCAGATCTGTGGTGCGATCTGTCCCTGTGAGCTGGTGAGAGGTCACACTGCCAAGCAGCACGGCCTGAACACCGCGGTGCGAGGAGCCACAGTGTTGAACTGAGGCAGTTAAGGTCATTGGTTCACCACGAAACCTGAGGTCCTGATACATTTTTCATGAAAGTGATACATGTGATGGAAAGCTGGGAAAGCTTTGATATCTTTCCCAGAAATAACTTATAAATGGGAGCCATTTACCTTTACTCTGAAATCAGATTCCTCCACCTATACATTTTTCATGCTATTAGTAGTCAAAAAGCACTATGCTAAACATAGCATGCATCTCTTCTTATACAAACATTAGGCGATGGTACAATCTATGGTACACAGATTTTAAGGCATATATATCTAGGTGAAGTCTTTTCCACAAAGTCAGTCCAATTCAGTCTCAGTTCTTGAATGTAAGAATGGTAATTATCATTTAATTTTAGAAAAACTTGTAACTTTAATGGCTGTCTGTTTTGTGGACCATATACTTCCATGGATCACTGGTGAAATGCTTAACTAAAACACGCAGAGGTTCACCCTGGAGTTGCTCCTGTGGCTAGTAATGTATCTGAGAAACATAGTTGTGAGGAACTCTTGCCCTTCCAAGACTAAGCGACCTTGCCACCTGAGGATACCCCAGTCTCCGCTTGGATCTCCACTTGGCTCGCCGACATTCTGTCTGAATGAGGGATCATCGCCTTCAGCAGAACCTCTCACAGTTCAAGCCTCTTGTCAAACCAGTGCAGATGGCTTAAGCTGCAGAAGCACATCTGCTATTCAAGTGGCCAGAACATTTTGATGATGATCAAAATGAGAGAATTTGATGAGAGTACAGTACCTCTCCATGTCTCTCTTCATTCAGCGCTTTCATACCGGAGTTCTGGAACTTTGGTAGCTCCTGGCCACTTCTGTGTGTCGCTTTTACACCACACACCAGGAACTGTGGCCTTTTCGCTAAATAAGCATGATAGATGTAAGAAGTTTGGAGGTTAAACTTCACATGTGAATTCATATGAAACTACACTGCCATGGCCAAAGAACTGAGGAGAAACAAGTCGTTTTATTAGCTATTGGGATCGATCGCGATCAAAACTTATATGACACGCGACATGATTCTTATTAAATCTGGCCAGCAAGATCGATCTTTCATTTTCCACAGAATAAAAAAACAATGTCATGTTTTTCCACTAATAAGTGCTAGCTAGTTAAACCGCCAGACCCGGCGATAATAGACAAAAGAATTTTTGTTAGCGATCGAATTTTCCATAGCAGAAATATGAAGATGCAAGAAAAAAATGTATTGTGATGCATAAAATGTAATTGGAGTACAAAAATGATTACATCTGCCACATTTTTTCTCCACTACATTTCTTTTCCTGCACTTCCATGTAACTTTGTTAGCACTGGTGCTTCTGGACAACCAATCAGTAAGCTATTGTTATTCCTGCCTCTCCATTAGTTCATGTTTGAATAGAAAGTATCTCATCTGGAGCAGGTACTAAGAACGGTTCTGCAACTGCCTCAGAGGAACTGCTGATGGGCCGAGTTCCTGCAATGTGAAAGTTTCCGCCAGTTGGCTCTCTATAGGCCCTCGTGTCAAGTTCATGGTGATGACTTTCAGGGCTGTTAATGACACAGCACCCACATCATCAATTCCTACATCCCATTTTTAGTCTGCGAGCCAGTTGCACCTGGAGATCCCTATTTAGACATTTCTGTGTGGTTCCTTGATGATGGAACCAAGCTACCCATCTGCATCCAGTCATCAGAGTCTCACTCTTGGTCTTCAAGAAACACCTCTAGAAGAAAAGAATTTCCCATGACCCATGTTTTCTGGGAACACCTTAATTAGCTCATCCAACCGCTCACTGGATCTGACTTCATTTCGTTGTCAATGATTCTAGTTCATACTGGATGCTGTTGTATTTTTGCTTGTAGGAACCTAGTCCTCGCTGTTTTTTGTTTGCAATGTTCTGTACACTTCTTCCAATTTTCTGTGCAATATTCTGCTCCAGGATTAACTTACATTTGATACCGGTCATTCATGCACTTATGTCTTGTTGGTTCCTGGGCATGTGAGATATTATCTGCCTTGTGTGCATGTTTCTTTGGATAGAAGCATTTACGTTTATTTGTTTAGCAGATGCTTTCCAAACATGTCTGAAAATGACATACAAGTGAAGGAAGATTGAGGTTACAGAGAAGGGTCGGCCCTTGCTCAAAAGCCCAATGGTAATATGATTATAGAATAGTGATACTTTACTCATGTCCGTGGGGAAATTCTGCAGCTTTCACATATCCCATATTGCTCTCCATGAGACACAAAGACATATATACAGATAAGAACCAGTTTTGTGGTTAAAGGGCAAGGTCAGCCAACATCCAGCACCCCTGGAGCCATTGGGGTCAAAGGTCTAGTGGTGGCATCATACAGCCACAGAATTCGATCCAGCCACCATGCACATGCACAGCCGGAGGCACCCACAACCTTCAAGTCATGGGCAAAGGTCCGTAACCAGTGGTGGGGAAGCTACTGTCACAAGTAATCCATTTCAGACAAAGGTGGAAAGTTCAGGTCCAGAAAGTACAAATCCAGACAAAGGTTTTGTTTCAACCAACCAGTTGAGTATAAAGAGTCACAGTCACAGAGTACTCAGCTGGTTGGTTGAAACAAAACCTTGGTCTGGATTTGTACTTTCTGGACCTGAACTTTCCACCACTGTCTGCAATGGATTACTTTTGTAAGTAACTTCCCCACCACTGTCTGTAACTTATTGAACTACAAAGTTACCAGCAGCTGTTTATAAACGCTTATGTTGCTTATACACCCTTGTGTCCAGCCCCCCCGTATTTACACCGTCCTTTGATTTGCACTAAGTATCATGAAAACCCGTTAATGCAGTTCCATGTTGCACCTTGGTGCTGGGGGATCATTATCTTATGCCACTGTATACCTGTATATTGGTGGTATGACAATAAAGCCCATTTGACTTGATTTGACTCTAGCTACTAAATAAATAAAAGCAGTTACATGTAAGGTCTAAACCCCGCTTCTTTTATTCTGTGCTCTCTTCCAGATGCTCCGTGGACAACAAAGTGTCAAGGGTGGCCTGGCTCAATCGCACCACCATTCTGTTTGCGGGACGTGATAAGTGGTCGTTAGATCCGCGAGTCATCCTCCTCAACAACACGGGCGGCACGGAATACAGCATCAAAATCCAGAATGTGAACGTGTTCGACGAGGGCCCGTACATCTGCTCTGTCCTGACCAACAAGAAGCCCAAGTCCTCCAGAGTGCACATCATCGTACAAGGTATATCTCGGGTATCCTCTCTGTCTGATGTCAGCTGAGAATCAGATGTTCGTGTCAGACTTGTTATTTGCAATTACACCGGGCTGATTTTGAAGGTGGAACATTTCCTGAGGAAACAGTGAGGGTTCCTGTTTTGTTTCAGTTTTTTAACTGGTCAAGTACTACATTTAAAACCTTTATTTTTACCACACTATATGAAATCTCTCTTATTTTTAGCACACCACTGGCTCAGAGGGTACTTCCTCCAGGCTTGGGAGCTTGAAGCTCATCCTGCTGTATTTGTATGAGGCTTGCTTGTCCTTCCTTGTATGGGTCTCCTCTAGGTTCCTCTCATAGTCCGAAGACGTGCAGTTACACAACTTGGTGCCGGCAAATTACCCTTAGTGTATGATCACATTTGAGTGTTTGTGACCACTGATGGACTACCATCCCATCCAGATTGTTCCCCTGCCATGTGCCCATGACCCTCTGCTGGATTAGTGTTGAATGGCCAAGTATAGGGATAGTTCGATGGCTTGTCTTCTTCACGAGGTAATTAAAAATTAATACTTCCTTGGCCAGATAAAAATGTTTGTGCAACATGAAAGGAAGAAGTAATAGAGGAACTCCGGCCATCCCTTTAAGATGGCAACCTAGTTAAAGGGGCGTTCCCACAAACGTGATTGTCAGTAGAAAAAATTGGGATTTAATCTTGGTTTAATTTCAGATCGTTGATAGATATTGATCGGAAAACATGCTCAGCCAAAAAAGGTCTCGGCCCACTTTCAGCACGGGGTCCTCCCTAAATCAGCTGTCGATGCAGAGACTCTCAGTTCAATCCATTTCTGCCACATGTAGTTTCCAGAAACAATTAACATCAATGACCAACCCCATCCCCCACCCCTTCGCAGAATTTGCATGAAATCTCATTCATGAAGTTTAAAGGAAAAAAAAAAAACGCCAAAAATGGAAGCTGGTACTCTCACTGATAAATTTGTGTTTGTGCAATGAGTGGAAGTGTGTTTTTTTATTTTTTTTTAATCTGAATTACGTTAATAAATTGTTTTACATAAAAAGAAAATGCATTATTAAATATATGTACTACTATGTTCATGGCCGTTTTATAGAATCAGCTTCAAAAGTTTCTGCTGCTTGAGATTGATGGCAGTACGGGATAATAATTATACAAGGTCATGATAAAAGAATAAATATATTGATTTTTTTAGTTCAATCACTGATGGAAAAGTCAATGAGGTAAAATATAACTTATATAGTGAGTGCGTATCCCATTTAAATTATATTAGCATGTAATTATGGAGACTGTATCCGTCAGCAACATATTTGTCTTCATGTGTTTACATAGTAACTGTAAGATTTGGAGCTTCATGGTGCTTTAGAGTAATATTTAGGCCATTTAGGCTTACTAACACAAGGAAGGCAACAGAATTCTGCCCAAACATGTTTATAATTCAGTTTGTGTTTATGCCATGGCTGCGATCAGCTGGGAATTTGTAAGTCACCCCTCTGAAAGCTGAAATTGCATAAGAAATTAAATAGCCGGTGGGGGGGGGAGGTTTCTGATTTCTCGGGCCCCTTGACCGGTGATCCGTTAAGCGTCGGCACGCGGTATGTCAGCCGGCCTCGGGCCCCGAGTGGCATCAGCGCGGAGGCCATCGGCGTGGAGGCCAGCAGCTGCTCAGGGAGCAGTGCCCAACTGTCGCCCGCTGGGTGCCGGTGACCCTGGCTGAGAGGTCCGAGGCGCTGTGCCTGCCGGCCGTGACCCTCGCCTGCCAGTCTGTCCCCGTCTGATCCACGCCGTGAATATTCAACGCCGGACGCTGGAGCCAAACGCACCGTGGGTGGGGCGCGGCGCCTCTTTCGGTACCTCGCCCTCGGTGGGGAAGCCGACGCCAGCCACCGTCCGTGGCACTAATGATGGCACAGATGGGGAGCTGGCACAGGTGCGTGCCGTGCCCCCATGATTGTTTTATTGAAATATGGCCCGTCGGCTATGATATGCCCCCTTTTAATACATTTTTCCTTTGCCAGTGATCCTCCTCGAGTCCCAGTCTCTCGGAATTACCTACTCCCACCCGCCCTACCGCCCACTCACTGTAATCGAGCATCCAATCTATTGAAACATGTGCCCCAACACCCCCACCACTCCCCCCCCCGCACACACAGTTGCCAGCATAAAAAGCTACTCTCCCGTCCTTATTTTTGAAATAGCTGGACTACAGCGCGGCAAATCCATACCATGTCGATTTCAGCTGTGAATTATGCTGATTGAGAAGCGGGGGCCGTTGCAGGGGCCTTCGCCCCTTTTCAAAACAACAATTTCTGCTATTGATCCGCAGTCACTTGATAGGAGACGCAGGAGCAATGGGAATCTTGGGGCCCAGACAGGAATCTGAAACCCGCAGTCAGGCTCCGCCAACAAAGCGCCGTTTTAAGGAGGCTGGCGGACTGGAAGACAAATGAAGGTTATCCCCACACGTCGGAAATAGCCTCAGAGTTCCCCCAAGCACCTGGAAGACTCTGCATCTCCGAGACGACGCAGGGCATCTCCCGCTACACACGTTCCATTCTCCGCGAGACAGATTCATTCCGCTTTTAAAACATTTGACAGCCTTGCTGTAGACGTGGTTCTTTACCCAGTCGCTTCCCTTGAGTGTGCTTCCAGCTGTATGCGTTAAAATTTTGTACAAATGCTGCTATGTTGCATATATTATTAAATCACAATTAAGGTATTACTGGCTGTGTGTTTGAAGTGTAAATTAGTGAAGTGCAAAATCGAACTCATACATAGCGCTGGCGAAAAATGTCACATTCATTAATTAAATCCTGAAATAAATATTATACTTTGAAGAAGCAAACCCAGTTAATCACATAAGTTCATTAGAACCTGTACCAAGAGTAAAATTCTGAAAAATTCCATGAAAACACTTAGCTGGCTGTTTGGAAGGCCAATTTAATTGTGTGCAGAAAAAAGTGGAGTCATTATCCGTCGTGCAGCCACTGCCATTGTTTGCAGTAAGACATAACCAGCCTTTTCTTAGTGTTGTATATCTAATAACATTTGGCTGCCATTAGTCCAAGGATCATTAACTCCATGGCAACAGCTTTTAATAGTTTGCAACACATTCTAATAGATTTAGGAGCGAATTTCCTTTTATTGTCATTTTATCTTAGCCAGATGTACCTGAGAAGGCTTAAATATGTGGTTTCATATAACAGAAACCAGTTTGATGTTTATAGATTAAAGGTTTCATATGTAAAAGCAATGACGATGTTTATTATTAAAGTTTTAAAATGGATTAAGAGGTATAAGCGCGTCATTGTTGTTTCAAAATTTATAATTTAAAGATACATATCTACTAGGTTTCTATAAATTACCCCTTCATATTCAATATATTTCTAATAATGCCTTTTGCTACTTTCCTTGACAGCTTTGGACATCTCTATAAGCAGACTATACAGTGCAATTAAAAATGACAAATTTTGTAAAAAAAAAACAAGCTTTACGACGTATGGAGATGTGTAGAGAATAGTATATTTACATGTATTAGGGCAGCACGCAGACACACAAACCGGTGACTTACAGCATGGCCTGTGGGCCCCGGCCTCCACTCACCACGTTCTCATTGCCCTCTGCGGCGACGTGACATCACGTTGTCGAGATGACGCCTCGTAATGAAGTACCACTACGAGAAATGAATGAATGAAGGAGACATTGCCGCGAGAAACTGATATGCATTTCTGTGGATCCTCTCCCTATTTCAAACACACGTAATGAGGCGTTTGGAACTTTCACAGGCATTAAGAGTGGAAATGGGAGAGGCTTCCCAGTCCTGTTAACATGTTACGAATGGCTCTTTCCCTGGCCTTCTGATTTAGACTGTGCTGAACATGGAGCTGAGGCATTAGAGCTCAGTGGCTAAAATTTAATTTAATCTTATTTTTAATTTGTTCTGTCGAATATGCAATTTACGCAGACACGTTTCTTCGTATTTGCCAAATGATGAAAATAATTGCAGCAGATTTTATTGGAATAGGTTATTAGGTACTCTGTCAAATAAATTAAAAGATCAGAACATTTCTGTCACTGACAGTCTTGTAAATTCATCCCCATCTAGCCTTCCTAGTAGAACAAACCTCATTACAAGTCAGTATAAGCTTTTATGGTTCTGAAGTGTCAAAAATCTATATCCCAATTAAATGGGGTAAAAAGGCTAAATTATGTGCATTCCTTTGATGGCACAAATCCACAATAAGCTATGTGGCTTCAGCAGACGGGCTAAACTTCAGAAAAGAAAATAATCTGCACCTGGGAAGAGATGTCAGGTGATAATGGGGTCCTTGGGTTTTAGTGATCAACCCATTAGACCATCTGCAGTCTGAAGGCCTCCGGAAAGCCAGGGAAGTGGTCCATGTTGGACAAAGCTTTACTTCAAGCTTTGCTTGTAGCTCCCACTACATTCCTCATGGCTGGTGACGTTCCTTGGCTTTTTTGTTGTTCTTCTAAGTGATCTCCTTGGGACTGAGGCTCATATGAAGTGGGGGAGGGGGTCTGCTCACAGGTGGCCACTTGGTGTTGTAGATGCTGTTTTTCCCAAAACGCTGTCTACCGACTTGATGCCACTCCATGTTCTCTGAATGCTCTTAACCCTTAGAACGCAACAATGCAAAATGCTTTGATTTTCACACCCATTAATCACAGGATTATAACGTTGGATAGGGACTGTAGAACACAAAGACAAGAATCATATATCTTTGGAATCAAGAGAACTTACCCGATCCACTTCTCCGAGTGAAGGTGAAAAATCGTCATTGCTGACACACCACAGAATAACAAAACGTCTCCCCTCTACATTTAACCCACAGCAGTGGGCAGCTAACTCAGCGCCCAGGGAGCAGTGCTTGGGGTGGTACCTTGCTCAGGGTACCTGGCTGGTTGGGGATTCAAACCAGCGACCTTTCAATCACAAGTGTGCTCTTCTAACCGTTAGCCCTTCACTGCCCCATAGGCAACAGTGTGCAATGCTGTGTGCTAAAGTATTCCAGAGTAATCCTGTGGACAATGAGGCATATATTTTAAACTTTTTCCTCCAAGACACACCCTAGAAGACGAAGTCCATATTTGCTCCCGCAATGATCCACACAATACCAACCAATCAGGAGAGTAAATAGAAACAGAGCTAATGCTACTCCTAAAAGTATTTGTTTTGAGCTTATATTAGTATGTGGTGTGTCTTGTTCTTTCTTGTGTGTTTGTGGGGATGTGTGGATGTTTGGGGTTAAGAGTGTGTGTGTGTGGGGGGGGGGGGGGTATGTGTGGGTTTGTGTG
>JAODKN010000104.1:18088710-18102867 GCA_026774425.1 Petrocephalus zakoni | reverse complement strand
ACACTCACCGAGCTATACCCCCCCCCCCCCCCCCACCATTTAATAATTATAAGACGACCCAATCCTGAATTTTCACCCAAGTAAATGTAGTTCTAGCAGTTCTCAAAGAAAGAATGATTGGTGCAGAGCTCCGAAAAAGGGCCGCGCGGGTCAGACGCTGCTTCTAACCCACCCCGAAGCTCACACAGTGTTCCTGAATACAAAAGGAATTCGGTGCAAGAAGGGAAATGGGGCTGGGGGGGTGTGGAGTGCTCTGATTATCCTACAAGGGCTGTTGCTGTTCCTTCAGATCTGAGTCATGGCTGGAATTTGAGAGGAGGGTGCTTGAATTTTTTGGATCAATAGGAGTCTCTTTTTCCCCAGCACTGACTGTGAGTGCCGGCCAGCTATGATCGCCCATAATTACCAAAGCCTGACCAGGCCTGTTTGGCTCCTCTCTGTTTGGTGTGCCCCCCCCCCCCACCAGCCTGCAGCTCTCATTGGCTTGACACCTTCTTCAATACAGCTTAGTAAACATCCAGAATTGTTCCATTATATGAAACTCTGATTCACCCTTAAACACGCCTAAAATTCCACTGCATTTATACGAGCGGTTCCGGGCAGTGTGCAGCTATCTGTTTGTCTCTTTTTTCTGTTTAACATCAAATTTTAGAGAAGTATTGAATTTAACTGCAGTACTTATAAAAATATTCCATTTTCCAAGGGTATAGATTTGGGCATGGACAGCAGGGGGTACCGTGTGTGTTTCGGGGGGCGGGGGGTTCTGGGCTGATTTGTTGCCTACCGACAAAGCGAAACCGACGCCCTTGTCCCGTCCACCTTGGGAAACTGCAGGATGAATATGCTTCCGGTCTTTTCTTTACATTAATCGCATAACCACTTTCGCCTTCCCATTGTTTGAAATATGGCTGTGTTGCGCCTGATTATATATGTACTGCATATCCCGCACAGCCATTTTTTTGTTTAGCGAGTGTGTTCGAGCATAGCAGTGGATGCGTTACATTACTCTGAAGGGTTTTAATTGCCTGTCAAGAAGTGTATGGTATTATTCATAAAATACACATTTTACTACGTTGTTTTATAAAATCCACTAGCTTCCGTCAGTGGGAAACAGTTTCGAATGCAGTTGATCTATTTTAGCGTATATGCCATTAAACTTTCACCATAAGACAGACCTGACAGATCTAATTAATGAAATGAAAAGCATATTAATAACAATGTCATGATTTTAATGGGTAAGAATACTATACAGATCTGTAACCCGTCCATCTTCCATGGCTGTTTATCCAGTTTAGGGTCTCAGTGGCCCTGAGGCCTATTCCAGGCAGCACAGGGCACAAGGCACAGACACCCCTAAACGGAATGCCAACCCAATACATAAGCAATGAGACAATGTTTCTGAGATAGAAAATGAAAATTACATCGCTAATCACTTATTACTCCGATTGGCTAAACCTTCCCCCCATAATTTAGCAGATCGACTCCCAGAAGACTCCACACAGCCACCAGATCTAGATGTGTGCCGGTTTTCGGGCCCAATATCTACCTCAGGCCAGACCACCAAATCCATATAATGTGGGAGCTGTTAAGTAAAAGGCTTTTTACTTAAAAAAAAAGTGTCAGATGCAGTGTGAAAATCAGCAAATTGGCATCGCCATCGACTGCGTCTGAGTCACTGCCGTGTTCCAGGAGAGCCATACCACTGCTGAGACCCCTTTCGGACACGCCACAGAGCAGTCTGTGTGAAGCACTGTTCCTCTTTCCTTGGTATCACTGAACACACGTTAATAAAATATTTTTGCTTGGTGCATTTCTCTTGCCAATTTATGTGTTTTTATTCAAGCACATTTGAGTACCGCTCTGACGTAATTGATATGCTGGTTACTTTTCAACCACAAGAAAATACAAAAATACACAATAAACATACCATTTCATTTTGGGATGTGAAATGCTTTCCCTGCTTAGGGTCACGGGGGGATGGAGCCTCTCCCAGGCTGGGATACACACCGGACAGGATGCCAGCCCGTCAAAGGGCATATAAACAACCACCTACACACACGGTTAAGGATGTCCCAATCCACTTTTTTGGTTCGCCAACCAAATCCATTCAATATTTATATCTGCCGATTCCAAGTCCCTATCTGATCATGTAATAAATATACAAACACATACAGTAGGCATCAGTACATTCAGTGTGACTAAGCCTCACATTTTTGCAGTATTTTTCCTTATGTTTCTGCAAGTGCCTAATTATATTTGTGACAGAGCAACGCTCTGTTGCTACCTCCTCCCCTAGAACGGCATTGCAAACATTGCAGGTAGCTATTGGGCTACTTTCAGTGTCCAGTTTAAAGAGCTTCCATGTGGCTGACATCTCGATAGTTTGTGTTTCAAGCGACGTGCCTCGGGCTCACTGCAGCCGGTGACAGAACCTTACAATCTGCACGACTGACATAAATGAGGTGGATGTGGGAAATTAAATGGATCAGGATTTGGACAGGGCAGTGGTTGCCAATACCAATCAATTAAATAATGTCTGGATCAGCCCCAATTCCAATCTTTGATACCAGCTCAGGACATTAATGTACACAGTTAGTATGGGCCATTTAGTGGTTCCTATTAGTCTAACTGTGAGTGAAAGTTGGAAGACTCACAGGAAAGCCACATTATGCAAGAAAAACATGTAAACGCCACAGACACCAAGGAGAAATGGGATTCTACGCATCAGCCCATAAGCCCCGAACTGACGAGAAAAGACTTGGCTCTGTTCTAATCCTACCTTTCACTGATTGGCATGAACTGCAGCCAATTAGATGAAGCAGTTAAAATATCAATACACGGGTATCTCCCGCTTCATGAACGTTCACTTAACGCCACTTCGCTTTTACAAAAGACCTGTTTTCGCCAAAAGAAACCCAAAGAGGATTTTCGTTTTAATGACAAAAGGGAGAAGACCGAAAATAACATTTAGCATTTGTGTATCAGTCAGCCAAGTGGACACAGACAGTACCAGTCAAAAGTTCACATACGCCAAGATTGATTGTGTCACATAACATGACCTGGCCACCTGACCTAAACCCAGTAGTGGTGGTTTTGGAGGAGTTTGATTCGAGAGTGAAGGGAAAGTGACCAATGAGTGTTCAGCATGTAGGTGGGACCTCCAGCAGGACAGCTGGAAAAGCATCCCAGGAGGCCACCTCGCGAAAGTGACAGTAGGGCCAGCCAGTCCCTGGAGCACCTGCGGTTAAGGGCCCAATGGTGGCATCACTCTGCTGCCCATGGGATTCGAACCAGCAACCTTATTTAGTACTTTTTGGTAAGTGAATAATTTTACATATGTTATTTTACCATTTTGATGTACTAGTACTAATAAAGCTTTCTATGGGTAGGTGTCTCCAAACTTTTGACTGGTTCTGTAGCACGCGCCGTATAATGAGGTTTTAGTCAATGGCCGACTACATATACAACAGGGGGCCCATAAGTTTATGATGGAGCGGAAAAATTCCTACTGCTTAGTGACGTCTTGGCGCAATGCAGTACTCACGTGTTTGTGGTGGTGCTGGTGTAAAGGAACCCACTGTGCTGCCAGTCGTGTAAAGTGTAGCATGTACCGTTATGTAATAATAATGATAAACAACTATCTTACTCGTTTATGTATTTGCTCTCCTGTAGTTTTTACTGTTATGTAGGCCATACCAGATAGCCTAGGTATGAGGTACGCTATACCATCTGGGTTTGAGTAAATGCACTCTATGATGTTCTTACAACGGTGACATTGACACATTTCTCAGAATGTATCGCTGTCCTTAAGTGACTCACGACTGTAGCGATTGTAGTGAAACTACACCATACATACTGTACATCATTTGTACTTTATATAGACTGTGTATTTATCATATCACTATATATCACTATCTTACTATATGTTCATGTTATTTTTATTTTATGTTATTGGGTATAATTTGGAAGGTTAGGTTGTTGATCTGGGAACTCTTCGACTTTTTTCTTTTTTGTGTAACGCCATTTTATCTTATGAAAGTTTTTATAGGAATGCTCCACTTTAGTGAAGCGGGGGAAACCTGTACCTAACATCTTCTGTTGGCAAGACAGCCCTGGGAGTGTAACTAAAAGTTTACGAAAACAATTTAAAATAAACAGATCAAACTCTGATTCGCTTGTCACAGTGGCCCAGCTGCTGACATTCTCACTTTACCTAAAATATACTTCTTGTTCCCTTTTCGTTAGCTGGAAAGTGCAGCATTCATTATATTTTCAAATTTGAGGAAAACCGCCTATTGATTGGTTGTTTCTGTAAAGGTCACACATCCATATTAATGAGGGACATAAAGTTCACATGCAATTATGGGATTGAAATAGGATATGAATTGTATATGTTATAACTGGAACAGCCATCTGATATCTGTTATAATAGCAAACCTCTTTATACATACCGTCAGTGTAAATACATATATGGTAGCAGTCAAAAGTTTGGACACACCTCCCCAGAGGAATGTTTATTTATGCTTCTGACGTCACTAGCCAATAGGAGGAATGTTTCAGCTCTGTTATAATCTTATGGGATCATTCTCCTATGTGAAATTTGTTGTTGACTATACAGTTCCAGTCAAATGTTTGGACACACCTAACCATAGAAAGGTTTATTTGTACTGTTCTCAACATTTTTAATAATTATTATGAAGACATTGAAACTACAGAATAACATATGGAATTATGCACTGGCCAAAAAATTGTGGGTTGGGACTCAGAAGGTTGCTGGTTCAAATCCCATGGGCAGCAGAGTGATGCCACCATTGGGCCCTTAAGCAAGGCCCTTAACCCCAATTGCTCCAGGGACTGGCTGACCCTACTGTCCCCTCGACGCCAGTTTCATGAGGCGGCCTCCTGGGATGCTCTCAGTGGCTGAGCTCTCACTGGCTGAGCTGTCCTGAAGGAGGTTCCACATATATGCTGAGCTCTCTTTGGCCACTCTTCCTTCACTCTCTGGCAAATGTTACTTTGTTTGGTCAGGCGGCCAGGTCATGTGGTGCAAAAACTATCATGCTCCTGTGTAGGAGGCTTTTCTTGTCCAAACTTCTAACTGGCAGTGTATGTGTGTTTGTGTGTATAGAGCTCTTGCTATTACTGAATTACTAAATGTATGTATGAGTCATAACCTTGGCATAGTCAGGTATGCATTTCAGTTCTTGGATTTTCATTCCATGCAATTAATTTTCCTGACGACATGATCATCAAGGCTGTTAAGCTACATTTCACCAATTACTCCAAGTGTCCCTAAGCCAGTTAAACAGATAACTAGGGAATTAAGTGAAAAAGAAGGGTGTTGAGAGGAAGAGCAGAGGGACTCTGAAACGTGCTTTACCCGGCTTATATTTGAAGTGTTTGATGAACTGAGGAGCAAAACAAACCGAACCACTAAACGAATTAGCATACGCTTCAAACGCACTTAAACGTTCCAGAGTGTCTATGCAGATGCGGTCTGCCTGCTACATTGACTCGTTAACTCATCCGTAATTGATTGTCCCTATGAAATACATAAAGAGACACAAAGCCTCTTTTGTATCTGCGGATGCCTCCATGACACACACATTGCCAGATGTTTTGACCAGTCCATCAGTTTTGTTTCCACGCACGTCAGCAGTTTCGGGTAGCTGCTCCTTCTCGTTAAACTGACTGTGGTCGACGGTTCCCGGAGCACGCTCCCATTTCCCGGCGTTCATCGGCGTGTTCCCGGGTACCTCCCTCTCCCTGTCCATAATGCAATATTTCCTTGAGTGCAGAGCACTCCATCGGCGCCATATTGTCCAATAAAATCCGAATCTGGCGCGCAGTAATTGTCAAAGGACATAAATATCCCCGTCGCAGTTCTCATATTCTAATTGTTTAAGGCCACTAGTGGTTCTTCAGTAATCAGCGGAGTGACAAGTACCATGGATGAACCATAGTTAAAATCAGTGGTGGCCTTTGAAACGGGGGCTCCTCCGACATCCCCCGCCCCTTCCCCCCCAACAGACGAGTAAAAGACGCGTACGGGGGGGGGGGGGGGGGACAGCCATGTTAAAAGCACCCCCCCCCGGGCGTCCTTCACAAGCTATGCTCACGTAACGCAGACATGGTTGTTTTTATGCATGGACCACCGAGACGCCTCGGCTGTCTAGGCTCATGAATTGATGAATAAAAATACCACTGGGCATTACCTCCGCAGAAAGCAATATTACCAATAAAAACCCACTAATGCTGCTAACTACAGTGGTGCTTTCAGGCATATTTTTTTCATTCACCTATCAGTATCCGCCATAATAAGGGGTTACATGAGCTCACTGCAAGTAAAACCCAAACGGTTGAGTGCCCGTGACCCATCATGGCGCCTGTCCATCCAATGTGGTCTGAAGACACAAATTGCTTATTAGTGCAGGTAACATTTTGGCTTGGTTACAGAAATATCTATTCTGTGACACCGGACGAGAGCAGATGCAGTGCAAATTTCTGCCTAGCTTGTCTGCCCTCCGCCAATATCTAAGATAAGATAATTGTCTTTGATCCTGAGCAGGAATTCATCTGCATACAGCAGCAAATGGTTGAAGTTCAAGGTAGACGATAAGTAAACAGAGCCAGCTAATTTTAGGAAGTACGCAGCACACAAACAGAACAGGCATCCATTTTCTGTAAGCGCTTGTACTACTCAGGGTCGCCAGGGGTTTCAGAGCCTGTCCTAGAGGATAGGGGCACAAGGCAGGGCACAATCCAGGAAGGGTGCGCGCCCAGCCATCTCAGGGCACATGCACTCACCTACGGGCAATTTGGATACGCCAGTCAACCTCAGCATCTTTTTGGACTATGGGGAGAAACTCCACGACGGGGACCGTGCAAACTCCACACACATGGAGCCATGACGGAGACCCAGAGATGTGAGGCAACAGTGCTGATCACTGCATCACCTGAATGGAACACCCTTAAAAATAATATTAAGTAAATACAGAAAAATAAATAAACAAATTGATGGAAGGTGTACGTGCAGAAAGAAAACCTGCACAAGACTTATTCTGTGTCAAAGATGGAATGCTTACTGGCATGCTTAGGCTGGGGATGGGTTGGTGCATCAGGAGAAATCATTGTTCTGCCTGATAGCGGCAGGTAGGAACAATCCCCAGTAGCACTACTAAGCACTGGAGCCTACTCCGGAAGCAGGTCTGTTAGCAGTTAGCTCCTGTGAATATTATGAGTGATGAGCAGCGGGCCTGTGGTAAATGCCCGACCTGGCTGATGTCGGAGGGTTTGAAGGATGTCACACGTGCAGGTGGCGGCTTAGACCGACGATAAATAATGGGATCTGACAGACAAATACGGTAGTTATGCCATTTGGCAGGCAAATCTGAGACATTCATCTAAGCTCATCGTTTGGGATGCGGCCGTGACAGCAACTCTTAGCTATCCTTGGGAACCAGTAGCTGGGTCAACGTTACGCCTTAGAGCAACCGGACAGTCAGAGGTACAGTAGATCACCATACAGGTCCACGTGATCACAAAAGAAATCGTGAATCTGTATTATTTATTTACACGATATAAGCACAATATGCAAATAGGTATTATGATCTTGAAAATGAGTCAGATAAGTCGTTTTCGTTTATGAGTAGCCTACACTCTGTGGCCATTTTGCTAGGTACACTGAGCTAGTACGGGGTAAGATCCACTTTCGCCTTTTCTCTGTTTTGAGGGTAGGAATTGTCTGTCCAGAGGAGCCTTTCTGCTCACCACTGTCGTACCGGGCCGTTATTTTTGCACTTCTGAGGTTTCTGTTAGCTTTAACGAGTCTGGCTATCTTCCTCTGACTTCTCATTAACAAGGTGTTTTCGGCCGCAGAGCCGCTGCTGATTGGCTGTATTTTGCTATCACACCATTCTCTGTAAACTCGAGACACTGTAGTGTGTGAAAATCCCAGGAGGGAGGCTGTTCCTGAGATGCTGTAACGGCCTCGTATGGCATCAAAAAATCACACCATGCTCAGAATGATGTAGAACAGGCGTCTTAGTCGTTCTAATGCCTCACTGAGCGGCATGTGAACCGCATGACCCTGTCGGCATGCTTTATCCGTTCGGTTGCAGCCATGTGATTCACTCTTTGGACGATCAGGTTGTTTGAATTAGCAAGCAGATGTACTTAATCGACTGGCCAGCGAGTATATATGGAAATGTTTCAGACATAATACCATTAACATTAAAGAGGCATGGGTGAGATAGTGGATAGCACATTTGCTTTGCTTCTCCGGGGCCTGGAGGTCTGAGACACACCCGTGCTCCCTGTGTGTCCTATCTGCATTTTCTCCCAGTGTTTGTGCAGGTTATCTCCATATACACTGACTTCTCTGAATTGCTCAGACCAGTGTTAAGGGACCCCCAGAGAATCCATATTTTAACTCCCTCCGAGTTCCCAGCACACTTGAACCAAACAATCAGCCAATCGGGAACGCAGAATACCTCCTACAGATGTAACGGGAGCAAAAATGTGGCCTGTCTGAGGTCTCCGAGGACTGGGTTGAGAACACCGGAATAGAATCCTGTCCGTAGTATCCCCTTCCATGTAGCTTGTGCTTCCTAGGATATTCAGTACTGGATAAATGGTTTGGGAAGTTGGACGGATGGATCATTTATGTAAGCAACTAAGCATCGATCCATCTTTCAGCCCCTTTTTTGGGTTTGGGGTTGCAGGGGGAGCCTGGGGTGCATCTTGGACAGGATGCCAGTCTATCACAGGCCATGTGCTCTCGCAAACACAACCATACACTACAGGCAATTTAGAGATGCCAAAATGCATGTCTTTGGTCTGCGAGAGGAAACCAGACTACCCCGAGGACACCTGGCTGACACGAGCCGAACATGCAAACTCCATGCTTCAACTAAACAGCGTTTGGAAGCAAACTGTTTGAATCTATACAATATTAAAGCAGATGTTGACACTATAGATCACAAAGTCTATAGATCCATGATCCGAGTTATTTAAGAATGTCCCTATTACTAGAAATGAAATGCTGTCATTTTTCCCAGGGTTTTCACTGCTGAGAAAGTACAACGTTTGTACTGTATGTCAAATTAAAATGCCCCGATTCTGTCAACATCTTGCGAAGGATCGCAAGAAAGTACTGGCGGCCTCAGAACGAGAAGGACTTTTGTTCGTTCTTCAAATGGGTCAAAGTAAACTGAGAAATATAGCTGATGTGCACGCCTCGACGTAGAAATAGTAAGTAGCCCAAAAAAACAAAAAAGGTGGGTGTTTGCTTACGTTGCGCTATTGTGCATTGTGTGTGCGATGAGGAAGGGCAAAGACTGTTCTCTCTGTATCCTAACCGGCGTAGGCATCTCTGTGCTTGGTGTTGTTTTCAGTAAATGATTAAACAGACACCCCCACCTGAGGAAGTAGCCCTCGTCTCATTGGTCCCGTTCGATCGCTGGGCCGTGGAAATTGTGGGGGCCAAACAATCACTCTGTTGTCTATCAGACTGTACCAGGACGGCGGCTGCCACAATCGTTCTTATTCTGTGTTTTCAGGATGCTATGGATCTTCACAGGGGGGTTACTTTACATCCGAGAAGGCCCCACGGCTTTGGATTCCCGGATAATCAATTTGTTTGACGTATTAATACGTTACATAAGAGGGTTCCAGGTGTGCAATCACTTGATCCATCTGTCTTCACAAATTAAAATTGCTGAAGGCTGGTAGCAATGTCTTGCTATTTGAACAGCTAGCGTTTTAGTGTGCATGTCTGTATGCACGATGCACCCTGCTTGGGATTAATCGCCTGTTCTCTGCCGGAGCACAAGCCTTGTATTAAAGTGGACAGCAGATCTTCATTTGACAGTGGACTATGTATTTCTAATTTGTTCAAGCAAATTCACATATAATTTAGTGTAAAGATTTCAGTCATCAATGACCAGCCGCAGCATCACTCGTCACCTTGACACGCGTGTCACATGACAGGTGAGGATATGACTTCACCAGAATTTTCAACATGTTGACTTGAATCCACACTATTTTGAGAAAAATGGGATAAAAATAGAAACTTAATGGATTACAACACCTGTGGTGTCGTTTATTTTCAGCCTTCTTATCTATATTCATATGGCCATTTCTTTTTCGAGCAAACATTAATTAAGCTGCAAGCTAATTATGGCATCTCCAACTGTGACGGATGTGAATGGTGTTCATCTCACCATTGAATCTAAGTTTTAAAAAGGATTATCGAAGCATTTTATGAGACCTGCGGTAAAAACTTTGATGTGATGTTTGACAGGAAAGTACCAAATCCTATTAACCTAAGCAATATCGGTTTGTTTGCATAAAGCAAAAATGACCTCCCATTGCTAAGAATTAGATGGTAATTGTGAATATTCGTACATAAAAATGGGCTTGTCACAGTGGGCGCATATGACACTGAAACTCACCTACGAAGTGGCAAACCACGTAAAGTACCAGAGCAGGGTCGCCGAGTGCTTAGCCACAGAGTCGCCAACGCTCTGTTGACTCAATAATCGCAGAGTTCCAAACTTCCTCTGGCATTAACCCCAGCACAAAAACTGTGCGCCAGGAACTTCGTGGAATGGGCTTCCATAGCCGAGCGGCTGTATGCAAGCTGCATGACCAGGTGTTCTTATACTTTAGTCCATATACTATAGATAACGATTGGACAGGACACCAAATGAAATGGATAATGATTGGATAGTAGGCTCCTGGAAGATGGAGTCACTCAAGAGTGGATGTTCACTCAAGGACTCATGTGTTGGTGAAGCCAGGGGGAAATCCAAACCAGCAAAGGTGCTAAAAGATAGAAAGCCAGAACAAAAACAAGACAGAGCCGATGGGAGCTGAAAGTCTTGGATCCAGGAGCAACAAGCCCAAGTCTGGAGGAAAGCTTGTGGCCCCGACTTCCGGTTTTAATTATCTCCCAGGTGATATGGACATAACAGTGGTGGCTGGTACAAAATTCTGGTCTTGACCAGTACTGCTTTTGAAGGATCTGGAAGCTCAATGGGAAGTGGAATCATGCTGGTAGTATTACAGAGAACAAAAGCTCCATCACAATAATCCATCTCCGCTCACTTCCTGAGCACGCAGTTCTCTGTTATAATGCCTACACAGTGGCTAATATATTCTGTGCGGCTATACAACATTGTTCTGAAAAAAGGGTTCTTAATAAGCAGATGATTAAATAGACTGCAGGAATTTGGCATAACCGTAACCTAGGGGCATGGACACTCTGGCAGATTCAGGGGTCCCAGCACCTTTCAGGGGCCCTTGAATACGTAACATAATATGCAAAATTATCAAGTGGGGGCTAGAATTTCTATCTACGCCCCTGTTCGTATCAGTAATGTGAATTGTAGGACAATACATTTTCATACATACATTCATCACGACAGGTGCCTTCCAGAACACTGAAGTAATTCCAGATGTGACGTTCTCGAATACTCTACCATCATGACTAATCTCTGCTGTGTGCGTGAGAAGCTCAGAAGTTCATACGGGCAGTTCTTACCGGCTCCAGTACATCTCTCCATTTTTTTTTTCTCAAGAAACTTCCCGCAGATGAGCTAGTCATTTCTTGCAGTCAAGAGAATCATTTGCCTTCCGTTCTGTGCCTTTAAGTAATCAGGAGAGATGCCATGGAAATGATGTCAGCTCAGGGTTAGTCAAACTGCAGCGTCTCCACAGGAGATGTTAATAGAGGTGGAAATTCCGCAATCACAGCTTGAGCCAAAAACCTTAGTTTACCTCCCACCATTCTTCAAAGACCCTCTGCTGCACGTCTCATGATGTTCGCCATGCTGCACAGATATGCTCATGCATTTTATTTCTTTTTCCTGTTGATAACTTTAAGTGCTGCGTGAGGGTAAGTCTGTACCTGTAAGTCTGTACCTGTAATTCTTTACCTGTAAGTCTGTACCTGTAATTCTTTACCTGTAAGTCTGTACCTGTAAGTCTGTACTTGTCGTGGGTTGGGTGCTTGACCTTGAAAGGCTGGAGTGTGGCATTCTTGAATTATGAACTTCTTCCCAACTTTTATCTTTATCACCCACCCCCACTTTTATCCACCAGGGGACCCCCCCCAAGACCTCTGACACAATTCTAAAACTGGTTCCCACCAGGGGTCAACATTATATCAAATTCTGACAGACATTGTGATCAAATTGTAATATTAACCATGGACATGGTATTTAAATACTTAGCCTACACAGATAAGTCCTGCCACAGACATGTTTGTTTGTATATGGACAGTTTGACAATACCCATTGTCCAGAGATCCAACCCAAATGCCCACACCAAGGTGGCTCCCTGGTACTGCCACTGCCGCTAACCAGCTATCAGCGAGAAAGAAGAGGCATGGCGTTTCACGCTACCGCGATAACGGTCGCCTCTCCTTACATCATGTCTCAGAGCCCTACCCGGAAGACAACCGCGTTGCTGGAACGCGTCAAAATAAAAGACGACGGATAGCACACAGCTGTATGTTCCGGGCAGTGCGCACAGGAAAAGCCGTAAAGTTTGTTAGCGGCCGGCGAGGGGATTGTGCTTGACGCCAGCGTGTTAGCCGCTATCTAGCCTTGGCTTTGCAATTCCCTGTCCCCCCATTAAATGCAGGCTTACTTTTCTGCCCGCTCACGGGCTCTCTGGCAGGTGTCACTGTCTCCTTACACGGATGACAGGGCTGTCCAAGGGCAAGCAGATGACATGTGAAAAGAATAACTTGAATATTGTTATTGAAGGCTGGAAAAAAAAAGCTAAACGGCTGGAGGGTGTTACCCTGCTCTATTCTATAAGAGATAACAAAAAAAGTGGGTCTAAAATGGATATGACCAGGAAAGCAGATATAGATGTCAAGACTATTTATCTGTATGCTAAATAAAAGCACTGGGATATTCAGATATATTCGGATAGCCTTGTATATTGGTTTTTTCTTCATTATTTTTGTTTAAATGGGGTTTTAATAATGGCCTTCACAAGAAAACTGACTTTTAAAGGAAAGTAATTATCTGGTGATTTCGATAGCAAAGTCAAGACACCATAAATTAATGGCAGGCGTTGAGTTAATTTGCTTGTATGAATTTATCTTCATTACGAAAGGCAGCCAAAATTGTCACAAAACTGTCGACGTCAGCTGGGCACGACCGCAAGCTGGTCTGAAAATAAGTTCCAGCCATTCGGCCTCCTTGTGAAAACTGCCGTACACTGTAACAGCTGCTTTGGACTGAAACATCCAAACAACCACCCATGGCTTTCAATATACCTACTTTCTTACTGTGGCAGGAACTAAGACTTTTACCACATGAATTTAGAAATGCACAGTAGTGAACTGCCATCCCATTCAGGGAGGACCTCTGCCCTGTGCCCTGCAATGGACTGCCATCCCATTCAGGGAGGACCTCTGCCCTGTGCCCTGCAATGAACTGCCATCCCATCCAGGGAGGACCTCTGCCCTGTGCCCTGCAATGTACTGCCATCCCATTCAGGGAGGACCTCTGCCCTGTGCCCTGCAATGGACTGCCATCCCATCCAGGGAGGACCTCTGCCCTGTGCCCTGCAATGGACTGCAATCCCATTCAGGGCGGACCCCTGCCCTGTGCCCTGCAGTGGACTGCCATCCCATCCATGGAGGACCCCTGCCCTGTGCCCTGCAATGGACTGCCATCCCATTCAGGGAGGACCCCTGCCCTGTGCCCTGCAATGGACTGCCATCCCATCCAGGGTGTCCCCTGCCCTGTGCCCTGCAATGAGCTGCTATCCCATTCAGGGAGGACCCCTGCCCTGTGCCCTGCAATGGACTCCCATCTCATCCAGGGCGGACCCCTGCCCTGTGCCCGGAAATGAGCTGCCATCCCATTCAGGGAGGACCTCTGCCCTGTGCCCTGCAGTGGACTGCCATCCCATCCAGGGCGGACCCCTGCCCTGTGCCCTGCAATGAGCTGCCATCCCATCCAGGGAGGACCCCTGCCCTGTGCCCTGCAATGGACTCCCATCTCATCCAGAGCGGACCCCTGCCCTGTGCCCGGAAATGAGCTGCCATCCGATTCAAGGAGGACCTCTGCCCTGTGCCCTGCAGTGGACTGCCATCCCATCCAGGGCGGACCCCTGCCCTGTGCCCTGCAATGA
>JAODKN010000104.1:18044484-18077867 GCA_026774425.1 Petrocephalus zakoni | reverse complement strand
CCACTGCCCCTACCTCCCCTGTGCCGACCTCCCCTGTCCACAACGTCTCTGTCCCGACCTACACTGTCCCCACTCTCACTGTCCCTACCTCCACTGTCCCCACCGTCACTGTCCCTACCTCCACTGTCCCCACTCTCACTGTCCCTACCTCCACTGTCCCCACTCTCACTGTCCCCACTCTCACTGTCCTCACTCTTACTGTCCCTACCTCCACTGTCCCCACTCTCACTGTCCCTACTCTCACTGTCCCCACTCTTACTGTCCCTACCTCCACTGTCCCCACTCTCACTATCCCTACCTCCACTGTCCCCACTCTTACTGTCCCTACCTCCACTGTCCCCACTTTCACTGTCCCCACTCTCACTGTCCCCACTCTTACTGTCCCTACTCTTACTGTCCCTACCTCCACTGTCCCCACTCTCACTGCCCCCACTCTCAACCTCAGCTTCTGCACAACCTTCTTGAACCAGGCCTACCCTTGCACGCTAGGCCTTGCTCAATTTCCACAGCGGTTAAGTGAGACCCCTGCACACTTACCCCAGCATTCTCCAAAACTGATGATCTAATCACATTATGAATAGTTTTGGCGAAGGTTCACACAAACCCATTCTGTTTATCCGGGCTGGGGACTGACACCAAGTTTGCTGGTTTTTTCTCTTGGTGGCTCAGTTATTATTATTATTATGAATAAAAATAAATATAATAATAATATTGATTTCATTCATCAGGTTACCTTATTTATAAGCGTTTCTATTTTATATATTCATATGTTTTTATGTGCACAATTTAAAACTGGCACAAAAGATTTCATTTGAAGTGAGGGACCATTGAGTGAAGTAAGGAAATTGAATCAAGATAACTGTATAGCCGCATTTATCACTTGGAAAGGAAGCATACTGTATAAACAAAGGCACCCACGGCCAGCCCCTGACCTTTGCCGCTCTTTATTTCACATTCAGTTAGCAGTGCGCTCCGGCTCCCACACGGCATCTCTGCCGGCAGATTGCCGGGCATCCTCCCCCCCGGCAGGCAGCCTCGGCTGACATTCCGCCGGGGGCATTATCATTCTCGGAACGGGGGCTCGCAGCCGCCACAGAACCTAATTAGATAAGCGGTTATTGAAAAGGGATGGATGGAAAATCGTGAGGAATAAACTCACGGTACATCACGGGGAAGTTTACATCAATATGCGTCCCGCACTGCGAGGAGACGCTGTGTGCCTTAATGTTCTGTCTTCATAAAAGTTTCATTGCTCTCCTATGCATGTCTTGGTAGCTTTAAATGGAGTCTCATGCGTATGTGAATTTAACATTATACACCCAATTATGTACATTACATGTGCATCTGCTCATGGATATGTGCGCGCGTGTTTGTGTATATATATATATATAAAATGATGAATGTTTTGCTGTTAATTATGTGCATTAGTTGTTAGTTAGTTATCAGAAGTATTTTTTGGAGAGGATGCTAGACAAACTCAAAAATCACCAAATCGATATCTGAAAATAAAATGCACCTTCGGCATTTTCCCGATATATTCCTGACGGATTACGCCACAGAAGATTGCCTTTTGAGAGGTCCGGACATCAGGCAGATAAATTGATATCAGATCTTGATGCTTGGCAGGAAGCGTGTGAATTTTAGATTGTAGTAGCTCATTATTTTGGAAAAGCCTTGTAAATATTTATGTTCCTTTTCACAAGGTAGATTCTGCAAGGTGGACCTTAACAACGTAAGACACAAAATCCAGTTTAAAAGACAACAGCTTTTACTGATGTCTAAAAGCTGGAAGTTAAATTCCAGTTTGGCAGTAAACTTAAACACACCTTGGCTTGTGTTGATCTATGAATGTAAGGTGTAACGTTGCTACTTTAAAGTAAAACGGAAGCAGGTGGAAATTACCGAAGTAGGACCATGAGGTTCAAATAAGGTGCATTTTCCTCACACTTAATTTACCTGTGGAGCATCTGGGATCTCATTAGTGAAATGTATTAGATTCTTTTTCAATTATTAAATCGCAAGCTATGTATTTTACATACACTATTAAAAATTAGCATTCTTAGTAGGACATGGTCTGGACAGGATGTCAGGCAGAACCATGTGACCAAGGTTATTGTTTATCCCCGCGTCTTGCTGCCGATTGGCCAGTTCTGTGTAATCTCTATTTTGGGCTGCACAATTTGGAAGCACTGCCACCTCACAGCCCCAGGGTTCAAATGCAGCCCCCACTCTGTGTGGGGAGTTCTCATGCTCTCCTGGCGGTGTTTGTGTTTTATACTATCCAGTTCAAACATCGTGCGATTATGTGTGTGAGTACCCTGCCACGCACTGGCACCCCATCCTGAGAGCTCCCCGCCACGTGCCCTATGCTGCCTGGAACAGGCTCCAGTCCCCCTAAGACCCTGCACTAGATATGTGGTTATATGGTGCTTAGACGGATGAATGGCAGTATGTCTTACCATTTCATCAAACTTTTACATTAATAACAAGGCCTCCGACCTTGACCATGATAAGTGGTTAGAAAATGACTGATGAATGGACGTTAATAGCAGTTTTAACCCAAAAAGCCTTATGTTTCTATGGCTATAGTTAGCATATATAGTTTGATAGCTTAGGGAAAATGCTCTGGTGATTTCAGAGAAGGTCTGTCAGGGAATCAACCAGGGTTATGAAATTGCAAAGTTTTGTGCACTTGTCAAGTGGTACATATGTAAGAAGTTAGTCAGACATGCCCCAAAATGATAAGGAGTGAATGAATTTGGGAACTGTGTATACCTGATAAGAAGAGTACATGATAAGCAATGATTGACTGACAGGCAGCTTTTTCATAAAATCTAACTCTCAGACCTTCTGTATTTAAATGTAGAAACATAATTTCTACATACGTAACAATTTCACAAATAGTTTTTTTTAAATGAAAGTACTCTTTAGTTTCATTTAGCTGCTAGAGTTCAAGAGTTCATGCAGCCATAATGAAATGCATTCTTGATATTATCCTGATCACATAAGACAGGGGGCATGGGAGAAATAGCATTTAAAGGGTATACAATTCAAATTAACAGTACTATGCAAGTCTTAAGTCCCCAAAGAAAATTACATTTAAATTGTGTTTATGTAGGCATAAAAGTATGATATTACTTTTTTTAGAAAGTCAGCCATTTGAAAATCGCTGCTAAAGTCACTCATGATTTGCAGTTACCGTCCCATATATTCATGTACTTGCTGAACGCGACCACTAGTGTACCGTGTTGGGCTACTTAATTAAGTGAGCAGGTTGTGAAATTTAACAAATATGTACATGGAATTATTGGGGTGTCCCAGAAGAGATGTTTAGGAAAGCTGTCTTTTAGCCATCCAAGAAGATTTCAGTGACTTTCTGGCGAACGGATGAAATTAAACTCAATTTGATTTATTTTTTATATAGTGCCTTTCACAACAGAGTTTCCCCAAGGCACTTGGGTTTGTTGTGATACATCCCTGCATCATTTATGCAGAAAATTAAATTCTCGTTGGTTTCTGTGTTACTGTTTATTTGCGTATACAGACATTCATCAACTCACGTCCTATCGTATAACATCCGAGCGTGATTATATCCCAGGTCCCATAAGAGCCTTAATAAAATTCCGAGGCTTCCGAAGCAGACATAGTGGATATTAGGAGACGTATTTTCCCAAATGGGCGGCATGCAGTAGGAACCAAAACAAACTGACTGTGTTGCCACAGTAATGGTTTAGTTAAATGTGTGTGATATTGTATCTTACGTTATACAGAATATCTGACCTCTCCCCTATAATGATCAAGGTACATCCAGACTGGTTTAGGTCCCGGTTGTAAGTCGATGGGTCCCTGTATTGTAATGTTACACAGCAGGCAAATATGCACAGATATGTATCTGCTCTCACTTGTGAGTGAGTCATAGGAGAGCAAGATAGGATACGCAAAAACTAACCAAATCCTAAGTGTAACAAAGTATCGTTATTATCATTATTTACACATGATTTTCTTTGGCGGCCTGCGACACTCGGACACTAAGGTACATCTGGCATATGAATTACTCTAAACCTTAGAAATATGAAAGGCGATTAAATGTCGTTGTTGACACACCACAACAACCACATGCATTTAATGCCCCCTGCATTTAAACATGTGTGGGCAGCTAATCCAGCGTCCTGGGAGCAGTGCTTGGGGCGGTAACTCGCTCCAGGTACCTCAGTGGTATTTGCCGGTCAGAGACTCGTCTTTTAATTACACAGTTGCTTCCCTAACCATAACTCCACCACTGGCCTGCTACAAATATGTACTTTGGATGCATATTTAGAACTACAGTTTTCTAGGTAATGGCCATTGGATAAGAGAGACTAGATTAATGAGGAGATGAGGTAAGATAAGATAAGATAAACTTTATTGATCCCGGGGGAAATTCATGACTTTCCGACTTATCACACGTGTTTTTGACCTCTCTAGTACACGGTTAAGTAGGTGATGGCCAAATTTCGTAATAATTCATCCCTTTGCTCTTGGTCGCTATTAAAAGGCAGTGAGGGATGTCAACAACCGATAGCTGGAGATGCTTCTCTGTGAACCCTAAAAAGCTGCTGGAGGACTCTGTGCGATTTAAAGACGCTACTGGGAGTACTTGTCATGTGAATAGCGCACTGAAAGTGAGGGCTGACACTCCAGTGTAAAGCCATTCATATTTGTCCTCTCCAGTTGTCTGTGATCGTAGTTAATTAGTCCCAAGAACACAAAGGTAGAATGAAGACATTGATTATATTATGTAAACCGACTCCCCACTTTCCCTTCCTTAATGGAACTTAATTCATCATGTTTCGAGACAGACTCTGTGTGGATTGTAGGTATCGTCATCTGTGGTGGGACGCGGTTTTCAAACGAAGCGTTTCGGAGCCGCTCGCCAGCACACAGAGCCAGTCCTGCGTTATCTACAGGATTCACAGTCCAGGTTATGAATGAATTCATTATGTTTCATAATATCAATCGTCTTCAGGCTCCTTGCAAGTGGCCATAAAAGTGCTGGTGCTGGCCTGTGTTGATTTAATTTTCATGCAACTGACAAATGCACTCTAAATAGCTTAAGATATATATTTGTACTCTTGACTATGAAATTTCTAAACTGTTACTCAATTATGAGTCTGTGCGTGTCATTCTTTTAGTCATTATATGTATATATATATATATATATGACACGCACAGATTCATAACTGAGTAACACTTTAGAAATTTCATAGTCAAGAGTACAAATAAAGTACGTTATTATCTATTGAAGTCATGTAACATAGCACTTAATGTGCATAATGTTGACATCTGGTTTCGATTTCTGACACCCTTATATGTGTATATATATATATAGTGTTATAAAAATCCCCCCGTAGCTACGGCAATTAGCAACTCAGTGGATTCAGCATAGATTTGAGTATATATTTAGTAACATGGCAATATTATTAATTCCAGTGATATTATCAACAAATAAATTGTTTATGCTGGAATGTTTTTTGAATATTCACGCAACATTTTCCATAAATACAGTCGGTCTGTACTGCAAAATTCCTGTACTTGGTAGCATTGCTTTACTCTCACGTGATCCATTTGATCTGTATAAACAGCCCCGTCTAAAGGTCACTGCATTCCCAAAGGCCTGCATTTCCAACGTGCATTGTCTTACTGTCCCGTCCACCACACAATAACATTACATATGGATAAGGTCGATATGTGGGTGACTGAAGACTCAACAGACACGGGTATGGTGTCTTCAACATGTTGCCCTAATTAGAATATATTTGTTGAAACTGTCAGTCCCTTTTCATAAAATTTTTTCTTTCAAATTGAATTTGTCGGCAGGCACATTTCTGATTTTAATCAACACGTGACCATATTAGCCCACCAGTCCTCCATATTCCTGGTTTAGTGCAGAGAGCTACAATTATCTCGCATTACATATAACCTAGCCCTAATTGGTTTACATTCCAGAGTTATATTTAGACTCAGAAGGCTTGCATTTAGCAATGATTTCCCATTACAATTAAATGTGTTGACAAAGAGTAACGGTGGCCAGTGGTTTATTACAAAATCATTATTACTTAGAAAACTCATTACACGAGGAATACTGTCCGTTAATGTGCTCGCTAATGTATCGAAAAGGAGGAGGAGGCAGCGAGAGGCAGGTCCTCTGCGGAGATAACCGTAATAGTAGGATGCATTTCAGTTCCTAAGCAGTGGTCAGCCTGCTCCATTATAAGGGAAACATTAGACTGTGTAGGGGCATATGTGCTTAGCGTGACCCATTTGTCCTTGCTTAAGATACAATGGTGAGCTGCCGCGTAGACTAGCATAATTAAAGTTGCACTTGGTGACCTTTGACAGACTCGGCTGTGTCACAGACTGCATAATTTGTCCTGAATTATCCCCTTGGTGGGACTTACAATATGAACCTCCCTTAAGAGAAAATCCTCTGTTGGACATTAGGTATGTTATAGCATGCCCCCCCCCCCCCCCAATCCTTAAAAATGATTATTATTAAAGGGAACTGAAGCTGTTCGCCTCTTCAAGGGCTAGAAACACCTGCCTTGAGTTTATACAGCATAACTGAACCCCTGAGTAAAAATCCCCGGGGGACCTGTGAGGCAGGGAAATAGAACAAGTTGTCTAATTTGCCAGACATCCTGAGAAAAATCCCCACCTTCCTCCACCTTAAGCAAATAAGTGGAAGAATGAGTCTTCAGGAAAAAGATTGAGATACAGAAATGTATTGCAGCTCATGTCGGGCACAATGCCGGGCACATGTTAGTACATTTTAGGTTTATACTACCTAATAAAGTGAAACCTTAATTAGACTAATGATAACTACAAGATACATCTTTGTTTGACTTTCTTTTGTTTTACGGTTTATATTTTTTACATTGTATCTTGTCTTAGAAATCATCAAATCATAATATATGCCACATCTAGTACCTTACCACGCAGCTAAGTGAAAATAGTATTGTTACTATTGTTTGGTTGGTGAGAGTAAGCAAGATCAGATAAAAATTCCCGCCTGCTTTCAATTATTGCACATTAAATCACTATTTAGAGGTAGCTAAGCAGTTAAATCATTAATAATACTGCAGGCCACATTTAAATTGTGGTATGCATCTTGATCTTAACAGCAAATGTCGTAAAATTTTATTTGGTTCTCCGAAGATGTACATCTATTCTCATAAAGTGTGCTTATATCTAACAGTTAATGTTGAAATGTGAAATGTCAAAGTTGGTTAGCTGTTCAGAGCAAATTCGCCATTTCATGATTGCATCAGGCAGGAAACACTGAATGAACTTATATAAAACTCAGGTGTACAGCTCTCTGTATATAGTCTAATCCTCTTTTTTGTCAGTTTTCCCATGGTTACTCAGACATTTTGCCCTACAGAAGCCCTCTCAGCAACGATACAGAAAGACTTTGGTCATCACAGTAGAGTTACATACTTGTGAGCAGAGACGAATTCCATCTTATATCTGAATAATTAATCAATTCAAAATGAAAAGACTGTCATACCGATATGCATCCATTTTTTGGGGGGTGGGGGACCATTATAAAATCTTTCAGATTATATACTGTAGGAAAGTCAGCAGTGTCATTCCTATTATAGGTACAGATGGAGTAGGGCTATGTTAGTGATTAATTAAAGGGCACAATAATTGACTGCTTTAGCTTTTAAAAGACAGATGGCAGGGCACCATAATGGGGGATAAATCACTGTACTTAACGGGCCTCACTCATCCAGACCTCTGTTTCTCTAACAGTATTAGTCACAAAAAAGAAGACGACCACAAAAGGAGTTTTCTAGAGATCAGATATATGTGTGTGTGTGTGTGTTTGGGGGGGAGTTGTTCTTGGAGTGAATGATAAGCTCTTTGATTGTTGCCAATTCATACCAATTGTTGCTGCAGTCAGTTCCCACTCACTGAGAGAAATAAGGCAAAATGCACTGTGTGCTCAATCTCCTCACACTGGCTGCTGTCGTGCATTGCGGTTCACCACAGTGTTTTACACCTCACAGTTACTCATCATTGTTCTATAAAGTCTGCCTACAGCAAGTTTACTTTATGCTGTTTCTCATTTATTGCAGCACTAAACCCAATCTGCTGTAAAAATAACTGATTTTGAGACTTAATATCATTCCAGATATAACTGTGTCACACTTGATAATTCGACGAGATAGGGTGCGTCATTTAAGGATGCATAAAATACACAAATTTTGCTATCTCTGCATCTTTCCATACAAAAGAGTTTATCGTCATATGCATAGTAAACAGTGACACTATGCAATGAAAATCCTCTGTGTCTCCTCCACCAGTTAACACAAATAGAAATTAGTGACACAATTAATATGGATACAATTTTGACAATATACAATTATGGGGCGTTATCTAGTACAATGTAAGCATAATGCAAGTATTTTGAGAATTGCATATTGAGTATTCTATATACCTATGCGCATTGCAAGAAGCAGAAAACCCATTTAAAAAGGTGGGAAACTTCAGTTAAGGCTAACCTCTACACCCCAGTAAAGTACAAACTAAGTGCTCCCAGATAACACCATTTCCAGAAGTTAAACAGCCTAATTCGATTTTTCACGGTTAGTCTCAACTAACCACAGCTGACAAAATAAAATGGAATCTGCAAAATGCATTCACTACTTCAACCTTTCATGCCCTTAAATTGCAAAGTTGAAGTGTGACTAATACAGAAATCTCTAAAATGTAGTGGAATGATACCTTAAAGTAATTTCAGAAGAGCATTTCTACATTTAATTCAGTCTGAGTATGTTTATAATGATAATATAATTATATAAGACATCTGATTTCAGATTCGGACACTGTAAATTCCTCAACTTCACATTGATTATTCATAAAGGAAACGTGTGTTGCAAACACTGTTAATAACATGATGTAATCTGCTTGGCCTTACTGTTCAGGGCTCCATCTGATTGCGTTAGTGAGAATTGGAGGCTGGTTATATACGTGAATCTAATAATAATATTCACTTAACCAGTGGCACAGCGGTCTCACATCTTCAGTGCTGGGAGTTTGCATGTCCATCCAGTTTGTGAATGCACAGAAAACAATAAAAAACATGAAATTATAAAATAGTGAAATAATGAAAGTACAGTATCCAGGGTAATTAAAAATGCTGATTTCATAAAAATTAATTAAAAGCCTCATAAAATAAGAAGAGTTATCTGATTATTCTTAATGCTGTTTATTGTTGGAGCGCCTAAAATTCAAGGAAGCAGAGAGATGGAAACTTTGGCAAACTCTGGGGGCCCAGCCCAAAATACCCTACATTAAAAACTCAGGCAAATCACTGACGGCTCGCCCCACCTCCTGCACTCAGTAAAATTTACTGAAGGACCCTAGTGGGGGGCCGAATTTCTGGCCACACTGCTGCACGGAAGGGATGCAGATAGTTTAATTTTTGTCTCTAATCTGGCCATTGAGTGTGCCCCGTGAGGGACTGGCCTACCATCCAGAGCGTCCCCTGCCTAATGCCCTGTGAAACCCCATAGGAAGGGCGCTTATGTAAGAGAGTTTATATACTAACAAAAATCAAGGAACACTATGTATCAGATGTTTACAGTTAAATAACACAGAACAGCAACTATTGGTGTATGGAAGAGCTGGCCAGAAACAAGCTGATTGAAAACTTCCATGGAAATTATAAAGAATTCCGCGCAGTGACCCAGTCATGTCACCTCCTGCATGTCAGAGGTATTTAAAATCAGGACCCGCACCTCTGAATGTTTCATTTTAAGAATCAATTCTAAGGCTACAATATTGATTTACTTTTTTACTTGGCAATAATGTTTCTATTATAATAGAGGCAGGGTTCTCCCAGAAGGGGTGGGGGACTTTCAGGGGCCCAGATACTAGTGACTAGGGGATTGGTTTACCTGCCCCCCCATCCGCAAATTTTATTGTCAGTACCTCCTCGCCGCCAGGCAGATTTGTCCGTCATGGTTACCCAGCACCGGAATATCGCTATCGGAATCGATAACGGCAATAGCAGCCTTGGTACTGGATCAAATTGGATTGAAAAGAAAATCAGTTGTATGAGTGCTGGCTGGAGGACATTCTGATTGTGGTGGCCATGTGGGGTCAGTTATATTTGTAGGGGTGGCCACACTGCACAGTCTCTTCTATGGTTCCACTTGGAAAAAAAAATAATCCATATTTTGTTTGTATTATTTTGATGTTCGGTGGCAACAGGGCTGGCCACATTTGCTGGGCCACCTCTTGTCACCCCTGAGATCCGCTCCTGAGTGGTATTACCCGTCCCTAATATAAAGTGCCACCAGATACACGGGGAGCTGTTGTGGAGATCCTAATCTGTGCTCTTTCTCTCTCTCTCTCTCTTCCCCCCTCCATCCCTCCCTCCATCCTTGGGCTTTATATAGAAATGGCTCTGTTTGCACTCCCCCCCTATTGTGCACACGGACGGTTAGCCGCTTCGCCTTCCGTCCCGATAATCTCCTCCACTGCGCCGTTAGAGGTTTCCTGATGACAGCAGGATTACATGGGCCCGTTAGGCGTAATTGCAGTAGGCCGTCCGGCTGTTTATTTTCCTATTTCATCCCCGTCTTCACACGCAAATGAGCACGACCGGGCCCTCGGCGTATATTGGATATGACATAAAAGTCACACGTCGAAGCGTTTATATCCTGTCGCTCGGATATGCCCTACGTTCAGAGAATTCAGCATCATGTGCTTAACACATATTTTTATTTTCGCTTTTTTATTGCTCGCTGATCACATAAGAGGCTCCAGGAGCTTTTAGGTTAAACGATTCAATTGCTTTTGAAGTGCGAGGGCGGGCGTATGTCATACACTGTTCGCCGGTTCCTGACAGACAGAAGAAATCAAATGTTAATTCTTTTATGCCCGCGATTTCCTCGCGAAAGACCGTTTTCTGGTTCGGAGTCTTCCCTTTCAAGTTGGCGATTTGCTTTCAGACGTGCGTGCCATGTAATCTGGGCTTTGGGAGATCCTCACCTGGAAACCGCAGAATGCAGAACATATGTATTTCCCCTGTGGATAAACTGCGGGGAGCTCCGGGTGAGACAGATTCGATGCTAAATCCTAACCATAAGGGGGAGCAGGCAATTTCTGGAAGCAGGGGGCCGAAAGCTTAGCATGTAGAGCTGTAGCCTTGCACCGCCAGGTTGTGGGTTCAAGTCTCACCACTCGTTCTACTGTATGTGTGTCCAGCCTACATTTACCCCCATTTTTGTGCAGGTATATATACATACTCATCATATACCCCAGTTAATATTTTTAGTACAACTATTGATTTCTTTACACTTTTCAACTCACATGAACAAAAACGCTTGATAGTTTTAATCATGAATGTTTACTTTATAATTTGTCCATAAATTTTGTCTTGTTTTCTGCACTGCAGTAGAAAATGATACCATCCCTCCATCAGTCATTTCTCCGTGACGGCAGTGACCCTCAGTCTGTACAGAGGAAATAGGGAATTTACTAACTGGCATCTATCAAATACTCATTACTTCATTTTTTTGTTGTTTAATGTAGGAAACAAACTTAAGTAGACATTGTAGTACCTTAACAAGTAGCAAAGGAAGCTCTGTGTCTCCGGACTACATAGTTCATGTACATTGTACATAGTCTACATTAAAAATCAGGCTATTAGCCATCACCATAAAAACGACACTGATGCCAGGGAATGAAATGATTAAAACTCTCGTTTACTGATGGGAATAGCTGACACTTCCTTTGGTCAGCAACAGCAAACAACAGCATGTTCATACGCTTTCTAATTAATCCCCCAATAGGACAAATGTTGGGCTCCCATGTGGTTAACCATTTAAAGGGGACTGGGCTAATGTGAGAGCATCAGTACTGGGGCACAGCATCCGGGAAGGGAGAAGGGGTCAGTCCGTGCATATGCTCTTATTTCTCTGTTTTACAGTAGCTCCTCAGAGACTGGTATGTAACTGGCATGCCAGGCCTGCGTATTGATGAAGGCTGGTTTTGTGTCAGTTATAATAATAAAAATAATAATACAGTTGGGCCTTCCACACCACGGGGATAGGGGCACAGGCCCCCCACGGTCTGGAAAAACCATGTACAGTGTTTTCGGCCCCCTTGGCGAGCGATGCGAGCATCTGAGCGGAGCCAAGCAAAGCGAAACAGTACGAGAGAGGCATAGATCTCTGCGAGAACGCGCAAACGCCGCACACATGGAGCTGGGGCGGGGACTCGGATTCCAGTCGAAGAGGCGCGAGGCAACAGTGCTACCCGCTGCACCACCAGTAATGATAACTGTAATGGTGAAAAGGATGACGCTCCATTTTATCTACACTTCATGAACCCGGGGATGCTTACAGTAGGCGAGAAAACGCAACACACAATGATGCAGTATATCCATCCATCCATTTCCTGTAACTGCTTCTCCTATTCAGGGGCACGGGGCGGGGAACAACCCTGGATGGAGTTGCCTATTCTAACGCACAATCACACACCATTTACACTCACACACCGTCCACCCACAGCAAATTCAGTAACTCCAATTAACCTCAGCATGTTTTCGGACTTTAGGGAGAAACCGGAGTACCTGGAGGAAAGCACTGGACGACACGGGGAGAACATGCAACTCCACACATGGAACCCTGGTTGGGGTGTCAGGCAACACAGCTAACCAGTGCACCACTGTGTCACCCCTGAGGCAGTAATATTCACAAAAAAATAAACATATAAAGAAGTTCAGCTTATTACATTTCCCTGCAGGAAAACTCTTTACGATTACTGATGAAACAATGCTATCATCCGAAATCTTTACATGTTCATATATAGCAAAATCAGAGCTAACATGGTTAGTCTTAGTACAAAAATATGTAATATTCCTGCTGGACTGTGTATCGTAATGTTTTGATTGAATCTTTGCAATCTGATTCTAAGGAAACAGCCATATTGACACTTTCCCTCTTTCCGTAAATCTGCATTAGAGAAGAGCTTGTGTATCACAAGGCTGGCTGTTTACTAGTGGAAATGGCCATTCAGAATGTAGCTTGATGAGCATCACTGCCTGACCATAAGGTTCTTGGACGCATTGCTGGCCTCGGGCCGCAGGACCAGAGCCAGTCCCTCCTTGTGTTAGTACCGGGGGTAACAGTTTTTATAGTCCAGGTCATCTGGCAGCCCTAACCTTGTTGCTGTGTGTAAGTACCCCCCTCCCAAAAAGCGACCTGGCATCCAGGTAGCCTTGCCAAGGCCTGTTCCTGTTTTTTTGACCCTTCATTGGGTAGGGGGTAGACTACGGCTCAGTGGTATCCAAAGACCAAACATTTTTAGAGACTGAAAATGATGGTTTCCAGTAAAAAGCTTGCCGCGTTGATAAAGTACTCCACCTTGCACAATAGCCATGCTCTGTACACTGTTGTGATATAATCATGAAGGTGAATTTGCAATTTTATTTGAGTTATTGAGTTTTTTTTTATTATTATTTTATTTTTATATTTTTTATATTATTTTTGTATCATTTTCAGGGGCAAACACTGTAGAAGATTTAATTATTCATATGATTTAACTCATTTGTTATTATTATCAAATATGGATAATCTGATTCTGGGATTAAAAATCGGGCCTCGACTTTGGGATTATACGCAGGCGTCAAAGAGGTCTTACGAGAAATGACTTACGTTCCAAATATATAATGCTACTGACATATATAATGATGTCCCAGGTAATGTTGCTGAGCGTAATCCATTAAGAAACATCATCGCAGATTTTGTTGGGAGCAACTGCCCTTTGATGAAGCCTGTGGGATTTCAGCAGAAAAACAATGCATCACAAAGCACTGGAAGAGTCTTATCAAGTTCACTGCTAGGCATGGCCATGTCTCCGTGAAGCATGCAGTATTGTGGAAATGACTGCACACCCTAGCCCTCCATGCAGCTTTAAAATGGGCACGGGCCGTGAAGCACAAACTCAGCAGAAAAGACAAGCAAGCAGCCCCGACACAGCCTGAAGCATCGTCAGACTGCTTGATTTATCACTCTAATTCCATCCGCAATCCTCAACTCTACTTTGTAATAAGCGGCAAACATTGGTTTTTCCGCAACAAAAAAAATTAAATAAAAAACACAAGAATTATAATAATAAATAAATCTTCTTTTCTAGGGCATAAATTCATGAGCGAAGGAGAATACATTGAGATCACAGCAATCACCAAAGACCAGTCTGGGGTGTATGAATGCAGCGCCAACAACGACATCTCCACCCCCGATGTACAGACTGTGCAAGTCACCGTCAATTGTAAGTACGGCGATTGTCCGCACCGCAAAGAGCTGGCAGCCTGGGAGGCTCCGGGCCTTTTGTATAACCAAACACCAAGTGCACATTTTCTGCTTCTACCCCATTATTAAGCCATATTGCAAGTCTGGCGCGAGCAGATCACGTACGCCCGTGCGCCGCTTGCTTTTGTTAAATGCTGAAGGGTAAGCGGGCCTCCTCTGAGCTCCCCCTGTGTCCCACGCAGATCCCCCTTACATCTCGACGGCCAGGAGCACCGGCACCCCGCTCGGCCAGAGGGGCACGCTGCAGTGCGAGGCTGCGGCAGTTCCCGTGGCTAATTTCGAGTGGTATAAAGAAGACCGCAGGCAAGTTCAGATCCATTATGGCACAGACCAAGGACTGGGATTTCTGGGATCTAAGAATTCCAGTGCATAAGACATAGCTTATCTCGACAGCCGTCCTCATGACATACACACAATGGCACTCTTCTTTTTTATTTTTTCACTTTCACTTTTTTCCATTGCTGTTTAAGGACAATGACATGACCAGAAAAGTGAAGGTAGATTGATAATTTATGAAGAGAAGTATTGGAAGACATGTATGGAATATACAATCCATATCAAGACTTATTAAATGCTGAATTTGGCATTAATAAATACACACACATACACACAAACGATGGGGTTGAAGTATGGAAGAACTTGACTGGCCAGCACAGAGCCCTGACCTCAACCCCATCGAACACGTTTGGGATGAACTAGAGCGGACATTGCGAGCCAGGCCTTCATGGCCAACATCACAAATGCTCTTCTGGATCAATGGGCAATCATTCCAACAGACACGCTCTAAAATCTTGTGGAAAGCCTTCCCAGAAGAGTGGCGGCTGTTATAGCTGCAATGCTATACTTTGTTTATCAGACATTTTCTAGTGATATTTTAAGATTATAAATAATATTTAGTTCTGGTAATTGGTGCCAGATTTGTTGGATATTTATATAATTTGTATAGTAAATTAGTAAGAAAGCTGACAAAAACCCAACAGGGGTTAAAAATGTTGCTTTATAACTTACAGTGAAGCTTCATTACGGAATGAAAAACATACACAGGCAGCGAAGTGCATCAGTGATGTTTATTACCGCAGATTAAATAGGGGCTACAGCTGTTACACACGTGCTCTGCTAACCTCCGCAGTGCCTCCAGTAAGCCAGCTGCCGTTGAACCTTTTAGCAATTTGTTTCTGTAAAATACTCCCATATGGAAAGGCAATGGCTCACCATTAAAATGATAAAAACTAAATCCATTTAATGGCAGAAGCAACATTCATTATTTTTGGTTGGTTGTCTTTTTCAACAGTTACTAATTTCTAAAGTTAAACTGCGTCTCGATAGCTGGATAGTTTTTTTTCTTTTACTATTAATGAATAGTACTAAAATGAATGAATAGTATTTACACATTTTCCACTTTAATTTAGTGTCATCGCACATTTGACAGTGACGCAGTTGAAAATGTGCTTTGTAGCAACTGTTGATAAAGCAAAGAGTAGCGTGTAACAGCTGATAATTCATCCTGTGCATACACTGAGTGCAATTAGGTTTGGCGAGAATAGGCTGGCTCATAAAATGGCTATGTTAAAAACAGGCACTTAAAACCTTCACTGACATTTTGTATTTAATGATTTTAATCATGCCTAAACCAATATATGTCCTTTGATACACTCACTGTGAGATTTAATAAAACGATATCCAGTTAAATATAAGCACAACTGTCTTTTTCAAAAGTGACTCAATTAAGGATGTTAATTGGGTATGAAATGTTTTTAGTGTAAATGACACAATGCTGAGAAATGACTGTAAAGATTAAATAAAATTATTTCAGTATGCTAATGAGAAATTATACCTAATGTATCCCTTCCACCTTTCTGCTATTCTGCTAAGTGTTCATTCCTGAAGACAAAGACTCTTAAAAACTTTTGCAGTCTTCTATAAGGACATTAGTACCAGTTTGACTGTAGCAAGGAAGTAATCACATCGTAATTAATACAGGCCAATTAAGAACAGCAGCCCTTGTTCAGTACTCACAAATGACTGTTTTGCAGGCTCTTCAATGGACTGAATGGGGTTAAAATCGAAAACAAGGGTAGACGATCCATGCTTATCTTTTTCAACGTTTCTGAAGAAGATTACGGGAACTACACCTGCGTGGCAATGAACACCATGGGAATCACGAACGCGAGCATCATTCTCTACGGTGAGTCAAGCTGTTTACGTATCGTTAAGATTCTGTATTTCACTTTTAGTATGAGCATGTAACGTGTTTAAATGTACAACTCCAGAAACGAACTTATGAGTTATTAAATATGCAAACCATATGCCACATTATGATTAAATAATAGCTCAGTAGTTCCCATATCACACTATTAGGCTACCAAACTACCAACACTATATCACTGGCTTCTAGCCTAACATTTTAATAATATTAGCTTATGGATGAAAAATATTTCATTGAAATTTAATTTAGTTTTAGCATTTATGTTAAAACACACAAAGATTGTCTTATATACAACGGTTTACTTATATTCTTCTAGTTAGCTACATAAACATTGGGAATTAACATTCCAATGTATAGAAATGCATTAAACAAAAACATGGAATCATATGCTGATTCGTACATGAAATTTATTGTTGCTTCTTACTGATACTCCTTGACTAGTACTTCCGACCAATGTTTCTTGCATTTAACAATAATGCAGTGCTATCGTCAGAAATGACCGATAGCTTCAGCAAGTGGTGTGCACTAGCTACGAGGACTCGTGCATTCACGTCAGCGTGGCTCATTGATACGCACCGTGAGGTGAAGCGCTTGCTTTGCAGATCCCAGCTGTTGGTTGTAATTTTCTAAGTGCTGCAGGTAAAAATGTGCTAACAAAGTGATGAAAAGGGTCAAAAACAGAATTAGCACAACAATGGCAGTTATTGTCCGAGCAGATTGGAGAGGTGAAAGTGTGAAAGTGATGCTATGGATGGAAGGTGAGGAGTAACAGCTATGCAGCTAGGATCACAGTGACAGTGACAGTTGCTACAAACCACAGGGCATGGAACGACCCAGAAGACACTCTGGAATACAACTACTTTAGTCCACTACAGGCCAACTCACCAGAACTGTATGCTTATGATTGGGGGATAGGGCTTCTAGACCACCTAGAGGAGATCTAGACAGACATTCAAACCCACAGACCCACAACCCAGGGCCAACGAAGGGCAATAGTGCTTCTCTGTGATACCCTGTTCTTGTTATGAACATTTCCACCGTAAGCAAGTATTCAGCAAGCCGATCGTTGTGGCATAACACGAGTAAGTATGAAAGCCTGTTTGAAGACTCCAATCATGCACTTCAGAGCCATTCTGTAACACAGAAATAAATGAAGCCAGGCCCTGTCAAAAGCAAACAATGGCACTGAAGAAAACGAGGAAAAGACTTGATGTCATGTCAAAGTGCTATTCAGCATTCAGTAACCCCCATGCGACTTATAACTGCTGATAATTTGTACAGTCAATCAGAAACGTTTCCCTTGACACACACAGGAGAAAGCCATTAAAAGTTTGTTTTCATATAAAGGTGGTTTACATAGTCGTAAAACCTATTTCAACGGAACATTTAGATGTTGGAATATAACATACAGGTTATGAGGTTATGAGATAAACATACATACACGTAACACATTCATTTGGACATCTTATAAACTTACATCATATATAATATATATAATTATCATATGTTTGACCAAGGATCTTAGCTTGGTTCGTGGCCTTAACGTTAATCACTTTCTTCTTTTGAAAACCTACAGGCCCAGGGGCAGTGCATGATGTGAACAGGGCACCTCTGTCTCTACTGAACTCGTTCTGCCTTCTCTTGACTGTGATTTCGTGGTTCCTTTTCAAGTTTTGATGCAACAGCGGTAACCCTTCAGTCACCTCCTGAATTGCAGTACAACAGACTTTAATCCCACATGAATAAATGAAAAAAAATCACCAATACAGATGGCTCACATTTTTTTAGGATTGAATTGGCGGTGTTTTTTCTTTTTTTTTTTTCCTTTCCTTTCTTTTGGGGATGGGGGTGGGGGGGGGCAGCAGTGACAGGAAGTGAGTACATAGGGTTATAATAGTGTTGCAAAGTGTGTGTCTCTCCAACCTTTTATATGTAAAAAACAAAAGGGAAACAAAAACATTGTAATGGCTAACGGTTTAATGGTTTTGCTCATTATTAAGGTATACATTTGGATCACTGGTGTGTCCTGTCCTGTTTTACTCTGTACAATAACATAAGCTTTTAAGTAACCAACAAAATAGTATTTTCTGTGCTGAGTATGGAAACTGCAATGTTTTATTGTTGAATTACTGTATTTTTGACAGTGGTATGCGACGGAACAATAACAACGTAATATAAATGATGTCAACCTTACCATACTATATTGTACTATCATTCCTTAAACAGAAAAAAACAGTATTCCATGGTATGTACATATAAATGAAATTCACACAGAAAAGCAAAAAATAAATAATAAATTTCTTCTAGATGATTCCCAGACCATTAAAGAGCTTTTCCTTGTCTGGATTTCATGTGTAAAAAAAAAAATAGACCCAGAGCTAACCCTCAAATCTGTTTCAGTGTATGCCACAGGACTAGTTGATGTAGTGAATATAAAAACGCAGTATATTTTTAAGTTATGTGATTTATCAATACGTATATAATCAATAAAAAGCCAAACTACTTCAGAACTAGAAATAGAATCATCAGGGGTTGATTTTTTATGTTTTTTTGAGTACTTTAAAGTGAGAGCACAAAAAAAACGACAGTTATAAAAAAGGAGGTATCTGGACATAAAAATAATACTGTGTTATAAAGAATTATTTGTCCGTTTTTGTCCTTTGACCCTACACTAACAGTTGCCTGTTACTCATCTTGAGTTGGCTTGTCATTCAGTATTACTGGTAATAAAATATATATATATATATATTATTGTAAGGAATAAAATGGAAGTAAAGTAAATATGTCTGGAATGTCCAGTGCAGTCTTATAGTTGATTATTGTATGTTAATATTTTGCATATTCATATACAGTAATGTCAGCTAGAGGTGCAGTGACAGTGTACTTGATTTCCGTGTTGCCGCGAGTAGCTGTGACAATTTTGTCATGTTCCGTTGGCCTGGCAACCGTATTAGCTGCTTTTAGCTTCCGCACGGAGGAAGGCCAGGAGTGGTATTGCGCCGGGAAGACGTACTCCTCTGTATTTCTGTCACTGGCCAAATGATTGACAGGCTGGAAGGGTGGGTTTTGGGTCTGGGGTGTTACTCTAGTATGCTTCTAGCAATACATCTCCTCTAGGTACCATACGTACCCTACTTTTGAAAGGGGAAGCTGCAACTTTTGAGAACTGTCATTTCTATAAAAGCGAATAGAAGACATCCCATGCCGCGGCTGTCACCGTACAAAGCCTTACCAGAATACAATCAACACCCTCCCGAAAAAAAAACAGAACCACACACCTATGAAAGGAAGACAGCACCATTTCAAGGATTATAGAGGTTGAAGTTGAGCCTTCTGTCAAGGGATGGTGTCCTTCCAGATAAATGCTGACAACAGTCGCAAAGAGTGATAGGTTGAGACGCCGGGCCAGAGTTCTTCACAATAGAATATAGATGTCTGCTCACAGAAAAATAAACCAAATTCAAAACATTATGCACCTTCCAAAAGTAATACATTCAGTTCTACCCACTGAATGTCCTACCCAAGAAGAACCCTGAATGGAAGATGACATTGCTTTTATTTTTCAGATTTTGTGCTTGAGCCTACAGTACGGAAATAAAAGTACTGACATGTGGAGAGCCCATCAACTTAATTTTGTTTAAAGACGCATAAAAAGATGTCTTTTCAGTTGTTCAATTACTAACTGTGTGCTTAAGCAAACAAATCGACACAAATTCCAAGATTCCTCCGTAAAATACAATCTATTGGTTAATAATGTGTTTCAGATTCAGAATACATTTTCCAGTCAGAATTCATCTGTGACTAAAAGCGAATACAACTGGAATATAGCAATTCTGTCGTACATGCATCTAGAATACAACAGCCCTGCAATTATTACAGACCAGGGTAAGCCTCAGTATATGAAGAGTGGCTTTACATTTGGCCAGGAGAACCCTCGAGACAATACCTTGGTTATTGCAGCCGTGTCGTACCACTTTGCAGGAATCAATGAAGTACACTGTGCTGCGGTTCCCATTTTCTGTAGGAGGTTCAGTATGCCCGTGGCTCCTGTAGGAGGTTCAGTATGCCCGTGGCTCCTGTAGGAGGTTCAGTATGCCCGTGGCTCCTGTCGCGCTTTTAAAGGAAGGGCGCCAAAAAAGTCTGTATTACCCGGAGCAATGAGTATTAGCACAGGATGGCCAGGAAGAGCAACCTTTAGCGTGCGGTAGTCTACATAGAGCTTGAGTGCCGGCACTTACGCACCCATCTGAATGGTTATAAAGCTGGCATTACAGCCAGACACCCAGATACGGTTGTCATGTGATCACTTACTTGTCTACAGTCAATACTAAAGTATCACAATGCCTCTCTGTTGAACTACGCTGTGATGCAGTGACACTATTAGCCAAAATATTAACAGGATTACGGTACACCTAACAGAGACAATATTACACTGCATAATAAGGTTTTCAATATGTGTCATCCAACATATATTTTTTTTTGCACTTATATTCACAACTGCACAAGCACATGTATGTTACTCATTTCCGTGATATCCCCTGTGCCGCGTGTGCATCTAACACAGACCATTACATATGAAGGTTATGGCCAATTTAGTATAATTACACAATTAACAATTCACAACTGGTACAAAAATAATTTTAAACAAATAATTTTTTTATATTGAAATGTAAAAAATTTATTTTGCAAAAACATTTTTTTTCTTTTAAAGTACGGAGGAAATTCTGTGTATGTATTAATATATTTTCTTATAAATTAAAATGTCTGTTGTACTGTTCACTTCAATTTTGTTTACAGCTTTTCCCATCATAATCAGTGTAGACGTATTATCTAAAAAACCGATAAAGTATTTAACAACATTTTAAAATGTCAGTTTAAATGAGTAAACTCAAACACAATACTATTAAATGTGATTTTGTGTGAAGTGTACTTGCCACATTTCATAATACAACACTGTAAATGCATATTCCATTTATATTTAGTGGATGTTAATTATGACACGTCTGACCAGTGTTTGTATCTTGGCAACAACAATGTGAAGAACCCTCAGAGGTGTCTTCAACACTGCCAGACTAAAATGCTTTATTTAAGAAATATGTATCCAATCCATGGAATTGCAAAGAGAAGATACTGTTCTCTTGGAAGGAATGCCTTGACTTAAGACCAATTTGTTTAACTGCTGATATATCTGTATATGAACTGACCGTCTGTGTTTATTGATTCTGTTCATTTTTTTTTCTATTCTGGTAAGGTTGTGTAGAGCATTTAAAACAAATAATGTGTACATGTTCCATGACTGTTCTTGGTAATGGCCAAAAATAAGCAAACAGTACTAACGTATTTGTGCATGTTAAGGCATAGTTGTATCTTTTCTATTTGAGAATGAGTAAGAGATGATTGTAACCGTGCAGTGTAATAAAGTTTAATGATATTTTTTTTTCTAAACAATAATCTATTTTTTACATTGTGATGGCATTTTTGTTATTTTAAGTTTGTCAAAGGGACTCACCCAGTTACGGTGACCAGCTATGTGACACCTAACAGGAAGCTAAGCATCGGTTTATATGCATGTATCACTAACTTCGTGTTAGCTTTCGCTTCCTTAGCTAAAGCTAAACTAAGGGTCTATCCTGCTATAGGTGTGTTCTAGTAGTTTAATGATACCACCATGTAAGCTACAGTAAAAGCAATAACTGCTTTCACTTGCTGGCGTCAGTCGATACTGAGCAAATTCATTGTGAAACACATATCTGAGCTGTTGGTGGGATCAAAGTACAGACTGAGGGCTGCATATGTAAGGTGTGCCGACTTTAGAGAGAGTAGACCGACATGGATGAACACCTCAATCCATCCCAAATGCAGGTGAAAGTTTTAATGTCTTCTTTAAAGCACATATTCTATAGCAATGCTAAATGCTGTTTCACCATCTTCAAATCACTTCTGGAACAAAAAAGTGACATTTTAAATTATGCTAAATATTTTTATACAAGCAAAGTAGGCCATCTATAAAAGCCCCCGATAAATACTTTGAAATATTTTCCGATGAGCGATTTTTCCCTCACTGCATATAATGAAATGTTATCTGATACATTGTAAGACCCTGTTTATGCCCAATATTCATAACGTGTTATTTACTTTACTTATGTTACTTATGTTACTTATGTTAAAACACATAAGCAAGCATGTGAGATGTGAAAACACAGCTTTTTGTATATCGGGTATAACCTGGTTTTATCGTAGCTAGGAGTAAAACATTCCTGTTGATGTACAGTAGCTGTAAAGGGGCATTCCTTTTTCCTTGCTTTGACCTTTGGGATACGTCTCAGTGAGTGACTGAGCCATATTCTCCAGCACACAAACGACCAACACAACACTACCTCACATTTACGAGCGTAACGACAGTCAGATAGAGAACATCAGGGAATGGCCGCACCTTTCACCTCCCAGCCCCAAGACGAGGGTCAGCTAGTCAGCGGCACTCTGTGAATTACCTTATCGGCACCGGAAGGAAGCTTCACCTCTCTTTGACATCTAGCCTGGTGACTAATTAACGCAATATTGTGCTTTGGGTACCGAACTGTTGAGAAAATACAACCGTGTGGATGACCCCTATACACGCGTTAGCTTCCAGGGATGGTAGCAATCGTGCAAAGTGAGATGTTCTGCAACGCCTCAGCAAATGGGTTCAGCAAAATCTAAAATAACCAAGCTTGCTCCTGTGGGACCTTCTCTGAGAGAAGGATGAACTGGTTATGCTGAACAAGCAAAATTTGCTGTTAACCATCCACAAAATTAGTGCCGCAAGTAGGATTTCAACCGGAAATATTTTTGACTAATCAATCAGTTTTGACATGAGCCCCTGGTGTAAGAAATTCTTGGCAAAGTCAGTTTTATACTCACTCCATTACTGAAATGCATACAACTGCAACCTTTCCATGTAACGTACTAAAATGATACACCTGAAATCGCTCATTTGTTTTGGGTCTCTGAAATATTTTATTATAAAAATAGTTAAGTACAAAAGAGTACTTAGCTAATGTATCTGGCTATCCGGTGACCGGCGGAACGTCACTGTTGGGCCCTTGAGCAAAGCCCTTAACCCCAAATGCTCCAGGGGTCCAGGACACTGGCTAACCCTGTGTTCTGATTCCAAAACTTATTCTCACCTGTATAATGTGTCTGGGGCATGCAAAAACTATTAAATTTATGCACAGGGGTGAATAAAATATCACTATTCTATTCTATTCTATTCTATTTTGATGTTTGATGTATATTAAGTGTTGGTTTATGATTTTTATTTTGTTATTTGAAGACAATCTTCAATGGACCATTTCCATGACTGCTTCTCATTTCGCATGCAAGGTGATAGAGAACCTGGAGCTTTTGCCAGGAAGCATCCCTGGATGGGATGCTGGTCCGTCACAGGGCACAGGCAAGGAGCAAGTCTAGTAACACCAATTAACCACATGCCTTTGGAGCAGCCGCAGGAAACTGAATCTCCTAACCCTGAGGTCACTGAGATTCAACATTCAACTGCTAAATACAAGCTGAAAAACACAAGCTTATAAATTGACTCTTAGATGAACAGTTGACCATTAATATCCATCACAATGTATAATGTCCATCTCATTGCATGAAATGTGTCTGGCTTATTCCGCTCACGTTTTACCACTTTCCCATGTGACACACAAATTGAATGCTTTTACTGAGTTACCGGCACAATGTGGATCACGTTCCTCCTGTCTTCTGCAAATGTTTCCCGCAAACAATATATGATTGTGAGTTTGCGCACGAGTGTATATATAAACCTAAAACTTATCTTCTGTTTTTCATCCCGTCTCCTTTTTCGTGAACGCTAACACATTAGCCAACAAAGGCTAAATTATTATCTGTTTTCAGTACCCTAGTGATCAGTGAGCTTCCCGCAAGCATTATGTTCCAAAACGGTGATCCTGTTGAGGTAGATAAAGTAGTCTACATGGACTACCATGAAATTAAACAAACAACACGTGCATAACGAGTGTTTCTTTAGGGGGGGGGGGGTCTGTGTCTCGTGTTGATCCATAAGGCATCTAAAACACAAAGGGTCTCTGGTCCTTGGTCTTTCCCTTTGTCTTTAGATAAAGGGATGAGGCGAGTGTATAAAGAAAGATGAATCTGCTGTAATTAATCATGCTTCTGTTTTCCAAACAGTCTCCCCCTAGCATGTTTCTGTCCTGATATATTTTGTTATTGTTAAAATTTAACTACAGCTAAGGCTTAAAATAAATGGTACACTTTCCCATGACACAACATATGGAGCGAGGCTTGCTGAAATTGCTATTTGAGTGTGCATGTCAATGTTTACACCATGAATACACCCAGTAAAGCTAGATTACTCCACTTGCAATATTTGCCTCGCACGTTTATACTATGTTTACGTTTTTCAAGTAAACTGCAAACTCCACACATGATGACTGTACCTCAGAGAAATAGGAAGCATTTCCAACGCTGTCATTATTAAGCTTGATGGTGTAATTTATATGACTTTATGCATATGATTTTATGTGTGTTTTATATGTCTCCATGCAGTAAAAAATTACCAGCAAAGAAACGAATTGATCTCTAGAAGTTGTCAGTGCTGAATGCGAAATCCACCTTGTGGGGCTTACTATTTAATGGCATCTAATTAGGCATCGAAACTCACATTACAGGAAGCTCCAGGCCTCCATCTTCTTGGACAATGCCAGACCCTCATCTGGTTGTGTGCAGATGGTGCCCGGTTCCAACTGTGAGCCTTGTTCTTTAAGCAGCTCAAACTCCAGGCTCAGAGGTGATGTAGAGGTGGTTCATCTGAAAGACTCCAATATTTTGAGTCTCACATTTAAATAGTGACGATGAAGTTTTTCTTTTATTTTTTTAGCTTTCCTAAAACGATAAAGGACTGCAAGAAATACATTTGAAGGCCTTATTAAACCAAGTCCAAATAGTTATCCTTAGTTGGTATAAAGTATGTGCTACACTTATTATAAAAGTCTTGTAAAGTTGTTATATGAGTTTGTTGTTGCTATTTGTGTCAGGGATCACCCTGAATTTGGTGTGGAATTTCTCATAGAAGTTGCATGCATGTATTTAGTAATGAATCATGCCCTCGTAATTATGAATACACATAGTAGGTGTTGTCTGATACGCCGGACGGTATGATTGCTTTTTCGCGTAACATTTGCAATGTATTGTACAAAACTATGTAAACAAATCAGAAAAATGTCAAGCACTCTGTGCCATTATCCTAACTAGCAGTCTTTGGAGGTGTCACAATTTCTACTTAATTCTTCTTTCAATTTTACTTGTTCCCCTGTAAATGAGACTTACAATTCCCTTGTATCCTAAAGATGATTAGACTAACTTTACAAGGACATTATATATTAATGTTATTGTAACACCACAAAGTGTTCCAGATTCAGCAATAACAGCACCAGGAGCTAAATGCCCCTATCACCATTAGCCTTATTAGCAAAGCTGGAGATATCAGAAACAATATCAAACCCAATTAAATAAAAGCTATTAACTATTGCTTTGTTTACATTTTGAACTTAAGACCTTATATACATAAAGTTGCATTTAAACAATCATTCCTGAGCAGACAGCTTAATTACAAATTTAATTACGAACTGAATTAGCAGCAATAGAACTCCTAAATCAGTCGGATGACGGACGTTTATTTTTTTATAAGAAAACGACATGTAATACTTGTTAACAAGTAACAAGTTTTTTCTGCATGTTGACAAATATTAATACAGTTGACCTATATGATATCTGTTTGTATTTTGTTTCCTGTTACTTAACTATCTTTCTCAAACTAATTAGTTGGCGCTCCCCTCGTTACTTTCTTAAAGAGGATAAAGCTGCTGTTTGCATAAATAAAGTATTTCTGGGTGGATAACAAAGGCAGTTGGGAAGGGGATAATCCATCCTGGGTCATTTTTATAGGCCGTGGCAAATTGTACACGATTGCAGTGACGAACTTGACGGTCTGCATAATGTTCACACCAAGCTCATCTTTCGTACAGCACACTTGCTCATTGATCGGAGAGGTAATGCATAACGACCCACAGAGCAGCTGTTCCTCATATAAAAACTCCCATAGTTCGGAACATTATTCATGAAAAGAGAGATGCATAAGTAATCCAGAAGTCAAGGTCAAGCTGAACATGGACATTGTTAGGATAACCCCTCCGGTACTGAGTTGTCAGAAACTGAGTCCATTTAATTCAGCATGGCGAAAGTAATTCATGCACGATCCGTGAGGTGGGACCGATAATTACATGAACTGGTAATTTCATACATCGCAATTAAAAGCCGATGTCAAATCATTCCGAGGTGACGGAGAAATCCACTGCACCCGCCATACCCTCCAAAGCCACAGAATGTGACAAAAATGAATTACGGCTGTAATTTTCTGAGGTATGGTACCGCACGCCCGTCTCCAGACGGGACGAAAATAGCCATTAGACGCTGGCAGCTCCTGAATTGGACGGCCGGCAGGGATCAAAACAGCAAGGCAGAACAAAATACCACCGACAATGCTGGCGCATCGTGGTCACCATGGAAGCGGCCTGCTCTCCCAGGGCCGACAAACAGAGGGTGGGGGCAAACTGTATCACAGAGGGGGCTCGTATTGCATCAGACGCTTGCCGAGCGATTGTACACCACGCGGGTTCTAGAGCTGGTCGCAATCTTCAAGTAAACATACCAAATGGTTTATCCTGGTGGGTAGCGTTGCCCACGTACTTTGCCAAATTACAGTCAGAGAGTTACAGGATATTTACTCCTTCATATCAGCACTATGTGTGGAATGTATAGATATGAATGTGATGTGAAACGAGGCTTAGCCACCTAAGGTTGCTACACGCTGTTGATCAGCTACTGCTGTAAGCCAATCCTCTGGGGTTGCTTCACTGCCTGCCTATGGGTTAAAACAAGGCAATGATTGACAGGGCATGATAGTCCCACCCACTGTGAGTCTCAGAGCCTCATTTATCCTATTTCAAGTACATTTACCCCCTTTTTTAGTGCCATTAGTAAGTGTCATGGGAATTGGCAAAAAGTGTGATCATATTACAAATGTTAGATGTCACAGATGTATGTGTAAGACGATCAGAGGATGATTCTCCATATCTGGGTATTATGTAGTTATATATTCAATATCTGCAGAGCCACTCTGTATGCAGTGCTTGGTTATAAGCATATAAAACAGCAAATCAAGTTGTGAATGTAGGCCACAGTTAATATCTACATAAATGTTTTGGTAAACTAAAACAAATTTATATACAGAACTGATAAACATGTCGCAGAGATAATTTTTGAACGTGAAGTTACATAAGAATCCCGAATCTAGAACAGTAGCTATTTCAGTTACAAGCTGAAGCAGACTCTACAGTATATTACTATTTTTATTATAAAATTAACTGTTCAGGTTTATTTTTCAGACCTCTGGTTAGGCAAACAGTACGTGTAAATGAAAAATGAAAGGAAAAAAAAAAGGTTTTTACCAGTCCCTAGTATCACCATGATGTAAATAAATTATGTCATGCCCTCATTTGACCACCTGGGGGCAAAAATCTCATCGAGATGCTGAAAGAAATGTGGGTGCCATGTCCCTGGGAGCTTCCAGTCACTAACTCTCCTGATCTGCAGCCAGGGTTAATTATCTTCCCGAGAGCAATAATATTTCCGACCTACCAAGAAACACAACGACAGCTGAAAAGACTCAGCTGACAACACAAAAAAGGTGAGTGCAAAAACATACATTAATTTCCCGAAAACTTCTACTGCATGCACCATCAGTGCCAGCCTGACAGATCTATACTTGTAACTGGAATTAAAAATGTAAGTTTCGTACAGTCCGAACTGCAGCTAATTGTAAAACTATCATTTAAGAGGCCACTGCCTTGCTCAAGAGGAAACAGTAACCAGTAGACTTGTGCCATTGAGGATTTGCATTGAGTTGCGACACCCACCTCAGCAGTTCTTACCTGTGTGAACAAGCGGAGCGTGGAGCCTGCACTTAATTTCGATTGCTTTAGCATGAATTTTTCGACGCACTCCTGACTACTCATTTTGTTATTTCCTGACAGCGGGCGGCCTTCAACTTCAGGCATCCGCTGGGAACCGGTGGCAGGTAGGCTGAAGACGTCGACGTGTCTTTGAGCTCCGAACGCGGCACCGTTCTGTGGTGTGGGAACAATTGCCGCTGCCCCCCCTCCAAGCACGTTAACAATATTTCAGGCTACATTGTGAGCCTGCGAGGACATCAAAGGAGCCTCGCGCAGGTTGTTAAGCAGCACCAGTTCTCTAAATTATTCACAGGTTCTCTGAATAGCTGTGTATCCAGCAAGATGCAAAATACGTACATGCAGCACAATGATAGTAAGTAAGAAATGTCCGAAGATATACAACTAAAAATGTGTGATCTGACGGTTCTAATAATCTTTTAATTACAGTCGATCTGATTTGCCACTAAAAAATCATTTCAACTGACGGTAACATTTTACTTGAGGGGGCACATTAACGTAGTAATTCAATACTATTCAAGTACTAATCATGAACAAATGTAGTAACAGCATGAAATACATGAATCGTCAAGTATGATCACATTAATGTTGGAAGAAAACGGGATCAGCACATAACTTACACTTTTGTGGATAATTAACACATTAAGAGGGGTAGCATGGTGGTGCGGTGGTTAGCACTGTTGCCCTTGGGACCAGGGTTCAAGTCTCTGCCCAGGCACGTGTGTGGAGATTGCATGTGTGCCGTCATGGGGTTTCTTCCGGGTACTCCGGTTTCCCCCTACAATCTTAAAATATGCTGAGGCTAATTGGAGTTACCAACTTGCCTGTAGGTGTGCATGGGTGAGTGACTGGTGTAAGTGTGCCCTGCGATGGGCTGGCCCCCCGTCCTGGGTTGTTCCCCACCTCATGCCCATAGCTCCCAGCATAGGCTCTGGGTGACCAGGAAGGATAAGCGCTTTCAGAAAATGGATGGAGGAGTACACTACATTATTTGTACCCCTTAATTAAAGTGTTAACCAACTAGCCAATTCAAACAATCATGTCCTTTTTAAGTATTTTAAGCATTAGGATATATTTTAACAAACTCAAATTGTTAGTTTTTTATATATTAGCAATGAATACCTCGGGGCAGCGTTAGATATCGAGAATTAAAGTGCACAGGCTTACGGCAATATGGGAAAGTATCATATAAGTCATCTAAGGCTTAAGGTCTAATAGGTTAAACAGGTTAGCATGCAGCGCAGTGTCTAATGACATGAGTTTGCAACCAGATGACCTCACCGGGGTACCTTTGAGGTGAGCACTATACTTGAATTGAGCACTATGCCTGAATTGTTCCAGTATAACTGGACAAAATACATTACAAACAATACAGTACAGCAATGTAAAAGGCACTAGTGTGCATACATATATAAAAGGACAGAACAGCTGAACCATTTCATGTATGAAAGTATTTAGTGTGACATACTGAAGGTATGGAGTATGAAGGTATAAAGGAAATCAAACTGTAGCCATACATTATTGTGCAAAGGTCTTCGGCAGCCTTGAGGAAATAATTTAATTTATATGACATGAGGGCATCTACAAATAAACAGTTGTACAAAAGAAAAAATATCTTGTGTTGAATTGCTAGAAGAACACTTCAGGCTCTAAAGCTCACCTCGGCATTAAAATTCCATGTACACACTGAATATCACAAACAGCTCAGTTAACTAAGCTAATCAGTTAGGCAACTGGTTATCTGCTGTAAGATAGCTGATGGTTTATTGGTTAGGCTAGTGGTTGAGTCAGCCAATACATGGAAATATTGGATGTCCAACAAATACTTGGGTGACATGAAGAGCGTTTTTACTGTCTAAGCAGATACATTTCTACTACGTAAAATGTGAGGAAAAATAATTACCATTAGCTGCATAAGACTTTTACACTGTTTTATATGTGCTATAGCGTTTCATTAATTGAGTGCCTCAGTGCTGATAAGACAGTAGAACTGTGGATTCAGTTTCCACTGTATATTCTCAGTGATGTGCATAAATGAATTTTAGTTATTACATATATGCAAAGCTCCGATAAATTCAAAGCACTCCTTTTTCGTTATCGCTAAAGTCCTTCTGAAAGCATAACTTAAAACTGTACCACCTTGTTTGCGTGGGATTCTCCCCATGATAATTAATTCAACAAGACCTGTCCTGTGAAAATTCTGCTTGACGCTTTTGGCTTCCGATTCCAGTACATTCGTAGGCCCTGTTTACCAGACAAGTAAACCCCAAGACACTGCCTAGCTGTACCTTCCTCCTGCTTGAACAGAGTGTTGACTGAAGATGTGTAGGAAAACAGTCGCTGTTTGTAGACTGCTGAAGAACAAGGCGTCCAACCATTAATAATATATATTTTATACTAATTAAACATTGATTGCGAAAAAAATATATATTGTTAAGAAAAAAATCTGAGAAAGAAAATATTCAACAGGTGCCAAAAATATTAAGTAGCCAATTGTAGCTACGTATCCAAATGCAGTCAATCATCATGGTGGTTTTGGGCAATTTCAATATCAATTATACTAATTAACCTCAAAGGAAATGGGAATAGTCTAAACAACTAAGCAAATTGTTTATTGAAAAGGTCAGTCGTTAGGTGCTCTGTGTGTGTGGGGAAAAAGCCAGACACCCTTTGCCACATGGGAAACAATAAGGAAGAGGGATAACGAGCATAGATATTCCACTGCCGTCCAGATTAGAGGTAATGAACAGACATACCCTTCTCATATTATGTAGTCATTAAAAGGGGCTAATAACTAAGAGTGCAGTAATAAAGCATCGCTTGGGAAAAAAAAGATACAACAGATACAACATTTTATTATTGTCAGTTTTAAATATGAACACACAATCTTCAAAGAAAATACATAATGAGCCGACGATCATTTACATAACATGGAATCAAGTAGAAGGGTATCGCCTTGATGGCGGTCGTGAGCAGAGGGCCGCACACAGCTCGTAAAAGGGGCTGTAGAAGTCGCACAGAAGGGGCCGGTGTGCAAACTGATATCAGCGGTCGAAATAAAACCCAGGTGAATATAATCAGTTCATTATAACCAGATCTGAGAAACGGTCATGCAGAGTCACGGACCACCCTCCCACAGCGTCCGGTCACCTAAGCCCTGCTTTCCGGGGGTTCGGTGCGAACAGAGAGCACCCTGACCCTTTTACAATACTGTCACGAAACGACACATACAGCACTATGGGGTAGGCGCTATTGGAAATGCAACCATCGCCAAGGTTCCTCATAGGAGATGCAGGGAGAAACAAAGAACCAATCGTTGAAGGAAAGAAGCAACCGATTATCTGAAATGTATTGCGGGCATTTAGCGCTCAGTGTCTGTACCTTTGTTTACCTTGAAACGGGGAAGAAGAGAGAAAAAGCAGTGCTCTGGGAGCTTTTATTGAATCTACCCTAAGCATTGCATAACCTTGCTGAAGTTCATATCTATCTATAAACATTAAATATAAAGTTACTTGCACATCCTGCCGTCCTCAGTTAATGTAACTAGCTCCAAACATGGATCAGAGTGCTGCATCTCCTACGCTTGTTTGACGCGACCATTTCTATCGGTAAATAATGTGCATCGAGTGAGTCTGAAGTATGCATTAGGCGTTGAGAGAGTGTTAGGGCCAACGCCCTGCTTAAGCGTTAATCAAAATACCGAAGACCCAAGGCTGCATGGAGGCAAAAGCTGTGTGGGTGTTCCTAGAGTACGAAATCCAAAGTTACCATTCTAAAAATGAAAAATGTACCCTCTAAGCCTTTAAATGAATCATTTTAACTTTGGAATAAATGCACAATAAGTACGCACAACTTTTCCGTTTTGCATTTTATGACATGTGGAAGAATGCACACTATCTCCTACTGCTACTTGTGGTATGAAGCAGTGCAAACCTGCATAGGTACAGAAACCGATAACCAGCTGACCATCACACACTTACTAGCTTAACACAGAGCGATAGGAAGGCTTCCGAGTTCATAAACAGAACAGATAATAAAATGGGGCGGGGGGGGGCGGTACTCCAAAGTGGATTGGCCTGTAAAAGATGCACTTACAGGCTTAGAGGTGAGCCCTACAACAGATAACTCACATCTTCTGCCTTAGGGGAAATTAAAATAAAAGAAAAACCATTCCAACATACAGACGGACCACAATATGCCGCAGAAGAAAGGGACGGGTAAGCAAAACGAGCTAGGATTGAGTTCGACACGCACTTTGATGGTGTTCTGCGAAATTACGCCTTAGATCAATAAGAACAGGCTTAATTCCAGCTGGAAATTATGAATGTGCTTTTGTGCCTGATGCATCTTATCCTGCAAGGACCAAAATTACAGAATTTGTGAGTTACACACATGCATCACGAGTCTTCGTATTGTCAGACTTGTAGGATGTTTTACATCAAATCGAGCCATGGTGATTACATGAAACGCATTCCATTTAACGCTAATTAAATCTGATTATAAAATTTCTTATTACAATCAGCATATAGCAATCTCTGGTGATGTTATCTTTTTATCCCATACATCTTTATTAAAATATACACATTTATTTTGTACATTACCCCTCCACATGTTATCTTATCTACAGAACCAAACGGTTTGCAGTCCATGACAGGATTTCACTGTGTCTGATATTTTAAAACAGTAATGTGAGGCTGCCAGTCCTTGGGGCCAATTGATGGGGGGGGGGGGGGGGAATCATGGCATTGGGAAAAT
>JAODKN010000104.1:18031173-18044474 GCA_026774425.1 Petrocephalus zakoni | reverse complement strand
GGGGGTGATGAAAATGAGAGGACATGTAGGAGCACTGGGCCCCCCCCCCCCCCGCCGGCGCGGAGGCCGGGCGGGGGGGCCCGGGGGGGGGGGGGGGGCGCGCAAGCATGGCATTGGGAAAAGAATGTATGGTGAGAAAGGATGAAATGCCTCTGTTCCGGAAGCCCAGGTTAGTATTCACTTTGTTTTTCTTTCTAAATTGTTCTCAATTCCCTTTAAATTGGACTTATGTCACGACCATTAACTAAGTACAACCGCATAGTATCATAATACAAATTGTAGGATGTTAAAATTCTTGAGATAAGTTGTGATACCTAGTGATTAATTGTACTATGCTCGCAAAATAATTATTTTCCCCCATATATTACATGGTTATCAAGCTTTACTGTTGCTCCAGTAATTGGTCTGTTAAATTCTTATCGTACAATATTTTCCGGCTCCCTAAAATAAGCTGTTACTATGTATGCTTATCTTTTTGCCTGTTACAAATAAATCCAGCCACAGGAGCTAGATTTGTTCTTAAACCCTTTCTTGTATAATTTATATAATCTCTTTATATATAATTATTTCATTTAGTTTTGCATTACGTATGTCATTAATATGTACTAAAAATATAGCGTGGCTCAAACCAGTTAAACTTGTCATTTTGAGTTTTTTTTTTTACTTTTGAGTCTGGTGTTTTTTTCTGTTTTTCATTCTAGTTTCTCCATTTGCCAAAAAATATTATGTATATTATCATCATCACGCTAAAAAACACGGAAAAAAAACCCTTGAGATCGGATGGACATCGCACATGAAGTCAATGGCATTACCATTTTTTGCACTTCACCTGAAAAACTGATAAGAAATGAAACATGTTAAATCGATTTTAGGGTTTGGGGACAGGGCACGGGGCAGCCCGCGGGCGTACGGGGCAGCAGTCTGTGTTTCCGGGTGACCGAAGAAGACACGGGAAATGACACCGCCCCTCCGAAATGTGCCGTGCATCAAAACTTGGGCAGGATCTGAGCGACGACGAGAAGCCAAACACAGGCCGAGGTGTGCGTCCCCGGTCCCCCGCTGCTCCCGTCCTGCACTGCTCCCGGTCCTGCCGCGGGGGGAGGGGGGAAGATGCTTTTGTGAGCACCAGAGCTCCTGCACATCCTTCTCCTGCTCTACACCTGCTAACCAACATTAATTTAACGCCAAACATCTGCAAGCTTAGAGATCCTAACACTCTTTAATGGGCCGAAAAAAGGAACAAAATAAATGTCTGTGCTGACATTTGCCCTCTGCCCCACCAAAACGGCAACATACATTTGAGATTTAAGCACGGGGCGTGATAGAAGTATAGAAGGGCGTGATAGTATTAAATGCTTCATATCCTGCAAGTCAAACACCAAAGGTCAAAACTACTAAGTATTAAGTGCTATTGTTAGTACAATCATTTATAAATTTTAGCAACCTATATTATTGTTATTATTATTATTATTATTATATGCACATACAAACCTTCCCATACTATATAATCCATGTACTGTAGTCTGAAGAAGTTGTCTTTTCTGTTAAATTCTACTGGTTAGTATGATTATTTATAATTTATACCATACTAATTATTATTGTTGCTGTTATTATTATGATTATTATTATTATTTGCATTTACAAACCTTCCCATATTGTAAAGTCTGAAGAAGTCGTCTTTTCTAAAACATTCAACGTCCATTCTGTGAGAGAATCATATTGAAGAGGACACTAAATGAGACAATGGCCCGGGTTCTGTTCCGAACGACTCCTAGGCGCTAATGACTCACAGGAAAGGCCTGGTGTGATTGGACTTTAATAGCATAAGTACCCGTCCTATTCAAGGCATGCCCATGCACTGTTTGCTCTGCTCCATTCCCTCTTGCCACGCTTGTGAATTAGCGCATCGCAGTCATGCATAAGAATCAGGCCGCGTCGCATTTCGAAATCCTTCATTCCCCTTTGATGGGGGTTTAAGTGCTGCCACTGGGCGGCCTCTGCGTTTCGCGATACTGGAACAGCTGCTTCCTGCTCCTGTCGCTAATGCGGTCCCATTCGCTCACGTGACGTCATCATTGCGCCGACGCGATAACTCCTTGACCACTCAACCACTAAGGTCAGTCTTAATTGCAGCCTGGTGTAAACAAGGTAATCAGCCTCTGCCCAGATGGTAAGCAGCACTCTTAACGTGGGTTAGTAATGGACCCGGGGTCCCGACCAGGCGGCATGGGGACATGTGAAGTATGAAGTGTGTCACATGCTGAGCGTTAAAGGAGCCGATTAGCCGTGTGCGCTTCTCACGGGGCAGAAATCACCACACACTGTACCACAGGCCGGAGTCGGGGATCAGCGTGAAAGGCATCTGTTCCTATACTATTCATCACCATGCATTTTTTATAGCCACTTATCGGATTAAGGGCGCGGCGATCCCAGCTGGGATGAGGCGTCCGTTCATCGCGTGTATGAAGTCACGGCAGGCTGAGGTCACTCTTATACTGGCACTTGTGATGTGCAAAAGCCGGAAATGCCAGCGAGCCGGACACCGGGTTTCCGCACTGCTTGCATCCTGAGAGGTGTGACGGTGACGCCAGTGTCCACGAGCCTCTTTATACACAGACATGCCTGCGTCTCACGGGCCTCTCACCAAGCCTCTCGCACTGATTGGGCTCCTCTGTGGACGCAGTTTGAAATGAAGTATGGCTTCACAGAGCTTCCACACAAAGAAACATATCGCATGTAAGACTAAAGGTATATAAAAGTGCAGCCAGCTTGATCATAGCATTTGGATTATCAAATGTCAGAAAACTGGACTATCTGTACGCAGGCTCCAGTGACTAACTTGGACGGTGTTAAATAGATGTGTTTTCACCAAGGGCATGTCTATGATTTATATGTTGTGCAGATTTTATTGTTTTAATAATGGAAGCTTCATTCTTCATTTTATTTCCATTATTACAGCTATTTGGTACCGTAATTAAAATGTTTTCTCAGAAATCTCATTTGGTGTTCTTCGATAACGAGAACGCTGACTTGGGAAGCAGCAATAAAATTAAAGAGTCCTTGAGTCCTTTTCTTGTTTAATTATACATTGACATAATATTTCAAAAAACACTTGTGTAGAGTTTATTAATCCAACCTCTTGTAATGGCCCATTTTTTTTAGATTCTCAACACCTAGCATTAAAACTCATTTATAACTCACAGTTCAACCTCACCTCCATTTTTGGCAAATTATGCGAAATTTTATGATTCTTATTATTTTCAGATAATTGGTTGTTATTGGCGGTCCATGTGAGGTCGCTGAAATCAGTGTGTGCTGGGATTTACAGGACTCCCCTATAAATAAATGTTTTACAGGAGGAGCATTATTAAGAATTGGCTAGATTAATGGATTACTTTGATGGCTATAATACAATAACTTCTAATTTCCCTTGGATTTTCTTGAGTTGAGAAGGATCTCATTGGGGAGAGCTTTCCAATTATAGAACTACAGCAGATTATACTAAACCCTGTACCAGGGTAATTAAAATAACAGTGTTTTCCTGGAACAAAAATCAAAGCAATTCATATATTTCAAGGGAGGACAAGTAGGGGGTGGACAAAATAATGTAAACACCACATGAAAAATTACGTTAAACGAAATCAAAAATTGCAAACACGGTCATATTAGGTTGTAATGTCAACTAGCAGTATGCGTCAGTTATAATAAATGTCTGACAATCATCACTCTCTTATGTTTTAGAGGGGACATGAGGTGACGCTAAATTGGCCAAGCAGTCAGAGCCCAAACCGGTCACAAGAACTAATTTAATGTGTCAAGGGGAAAATCATCTCAAAAAACATGACAGCATAAGCCAAGCAGGAACTGCAACTGCACTGAGGAGCCGTAAAGCGAAAGGTCAGGGAGAGTTGAAGCTCACCGACCGGGATAGACAGAGACTTAATAGGATTGTAGCTAAACACCACAAAGTTCCTGCCTTAAAAAATGACCATGCAACTGAAAACAGCACTGCTGTAACCCCACCTTTGTGACCCCATCGAAACCTCTGTGAATCCAAGGCTAATACACAAAGATGCTTAACCTGGACTAAGGAAACAAAACCTCCATCCCTCAGTAATGGAAAAAAGTAACATGTTCCGATGAGTCATCCCTCACCCCTTTCCCCTACATCTGGATAGATTTTCATTTGGAGATTGCCAAAGGAAAGCCTCCGCCTACAAGGCCATGGGTTCCATGATGGTATCGGCAGCTTTGTCTTGTGCAAGTCATTATGTCTGACAATTGCTTCACATATAACAGCTACGGAATTATGAAGCCTTTACACAGGAGTAAAAGCTACGCTCAACCTTTGTTCCTTTACGCTCCCTCCTGTTTTCAGCGATGATAACGTGCCCATAACACAAATTTAAGAATGTTTTCATAAAGAACAAGATGAAGACAAACCCTTTTCATGACCTCTGACCTCTGACATCTGATCACATAACCCAAGCACCATTGAACCTGAAGTTCTGGAATGCAGAGGGTGAGGCAGATTCCGTGATATTGGGTTCTTTGTATTAAAATATTGTTATGCATTTCCATTATATTGTCCACCCCCTGTACTTAATGAATCCAGTTTCGCAATTTATTCCACAACTGTTAGCATATTTTAAATGTATTTTAGTTAAAAGCAGCGCTATTTTGTTTACAACAGCAATGAGCTGGTCCTACTGTGTCATTTGTCATAGGACCCCAGGCGAACACGGAAACAATCAGCACAGACAATCTACACAGGCATTGCAGCATGCAGCGCAAAACTGAACGTGTCACCGAAAGTCATACCACAAGCCCATAAGCATTGAGATCGTTTCCAGAAGAGTTACGAGCTACTATAGACACATGTGAGATGATTCTGGAGCAGTTTCGGAACACATACTTACATGCAGATGTAAGCGCATGCAAAAAATGGAGCCAGGCCAGAGGATGGGGGGGTGGGGGGGTTAATTTGAAAAGAGAACAAACTGTTAGTACATGTGAAAATTTAGCAGCGTTTCCATTTCCACACAGGCTCGCTCTAAAATGGTTGTAACCCGCGGCTCTGGGGGACCCCAGCATGCCCCCACATCGCGACACCGATAAGGCCAACACAGCTAATGCCCTCGTGCCACGTCGATAAAATGCTAAGATGCCACATCGGTAACGAGTTTCCCATCATTCCGAATGTAATCTTGGGAGCTGCGGCGGACGCTGGAAACTGGAATTTGAAGTCCGCTCGCTCAGTGGCTGTGAGGCAATCTAATTTTATCAGAATGTGCCAGGAAAATTATCTCACGCTTCCAGAGGAAGGTGCCATCTCTCCGGGTCTCACCGGACAGCCACCTCACAATAACAGAACAGCTGCTATTAGAAAAAAAAAAATTAAATATATATGTATTTTTTATGTGTGAAAGCGGCACCATGATTCATGCAGGCGGTGATTAAAAGTGAAGGCCGCAGTGGTCATGCACAATACTAACCTTGCAATAGTGTCGAGCTAGTGGGTTCAATTACTTCTACATCAGAAGAATAAAAAAAGAAGCAAAAAACAAAACAAATGCAAAATCATTTGGGTTCACTTCACTCGGAACAGGAGTAGGAAGACTGATGCTTCATCTGCAGGAAGGAAGCTAGAGAACTGACATTTTAGCTACCATTGTACAAAATCATCAGTCGGGGCAGAGGTGTGAACAAGCACTGTAATCGCCTTGCTTGCTTTTAGCATAGATTGCGGTATAATTTCACGTTACAAGCAGGTCCGCACTCACCGTACAAGACAATGCTGGTGTTGGCGCTGCCCAGCTTGTTGACGGCCACGCAGGTGTAATTGCCGTAGTCCGATGCCGACACGTTGAAAAATGTCAGAATGGAGAGCCTGCCGGTGTTCTCGATCTCGATGCCGCCAAACCCATTAAAGATCCTGCAAGACAGCCACAGTCAGCGACGCTAAAAGCTTCAGTGACCCCCACCGCACTCCGGTTTCGAGAGCTTCGAGGGAAAAGTGCGTATTAATTCACAGCCTCGCTGCCCTTCACCGAACTAAATGCACGATGAGAGCTCCTAACAATACCGTATTTATAACAGTCAGAACTCCAAAACCTCGATACGGGATTACGAATAAATACCAAGTGAAGCTATTTAAAGTCATCACTATGAAAGGATTCCCATTTAAAATAAAGAACCTTAAAAGCCTCCCTAACTTAAGTTTTTTTTTTTGACAAATGAGTGACACTTCCCATGTTTGCAGCTTTAAAACATGGATTACGAATAAATATCGAATGTAGCTATTTAAAGACATCATAATAAAAATACTCCCATTTAAAACAAAAACTGCGAAAAGCCACCCTAACCGACGTTTTTAACAAATATTTCCTTTGTGCACATTCTGCAGCTTTAAAACATGCATATTCAATGCAAATAGTTCTAGGAGAATTTTAGACAGGCCTGCTGAGCTAACGACATACCTCTTGTCATCTCGGTACCATTCGAAGTCTGCGAGGGGCTCAGCCTCCGCCTCGCACTGGAGGACCCCTTGCTGGCCCAAAGTGACGCCAACATCTCTGCCTTCCAACACACTCGGGGGGTCTGACGACACAAACCCAGAGAAGGACATGGGGTTAAGGCAGATCTTCAGTGAAACCCGTAACATACCCCAACCAAATGAAACGGGCCTGCGGATGAATTTCTGGACGCATTAAATCTAAAATTTATTTTTTGGTTCTACCGATGTATTGTTTGTTAAATAATTTTGCAAAAGAATGACTGTGGTTTAATTGTCATGAGCTTGTGGTTCACTTACAGTTGACTATTAGATCCAAAGTTTGCACATCTGAGGAAACGTCATTGGCAGCTGTACATTCATATGTTCCTGCCTTGTGCCGGGAGATTGCTGGGATTTCCAAGTACTCATCCTCTGATGCAAAACCCTGGACTGAAAACAAAGAAGGACAACATGCTTCAGAACTTGCAGTACAGCACCAACTCAGCATCTGAGGCCTGGCGGGAATGTGGGGATTAAGGACAGGTGCACACACGCCTGAAGGTTGCCAGTTCAAGTCCTACTAGAGGATGAACTGCTGCTGCTACATATCCAGTTGCAGAAATGCTGATTTCAGATGAAAGCATGACACAGGGAACTCATCTTTAGATATCAGGAAGGGACAAGGCTTAACTATAATTACCCAAGTCCAGTATTAGAAGGTTCATGACATCGTTTGTGATTCCGTGGCCATGAATGTGAGTTTGTGCCATTTCGCAGAAGAAAGACCTGGAGTCACCCTTCAAAGGGCACATCTTCTCTCACTTCTATTTTTGCGTCTGACACGACCCACGGCTAATAACAACGTTCCGGAGGCTTCAGGGTTCTAGCGGAACAATTGCACTGCCGGCTAATAATTAGCAAAGCAGGATCTTTCTCTGAAATGCACGGGGGTTTGAACATTTAACACTGAAGTATCCTGAAAGCTCCTTTTCATTATTTCACTGAATTCACGGTTTAGCAGGTGGATGCTCAAATGCACTATAAAGTTCTCGAAAAAATACCATCACATTTTATACATTTAAAAATAAAATAACACTTTAGAAAATATAGTTTAATTAACAGCAGTAGTAGATGGGGGAGTCCGCCTTGCATTATAGAAGCTCTTTTTATAACCTCAGTGGGCGTTACCTGTGACAGCAGTACAATGCACTAGTATTCGCTTTGGTGCATGGGAGCAGGCAGGAGCTCACACCTGGGAAGAACCTGCTAATGAGCGGGATGATTGGAGGAGTGCGCTCACCTAGTGGGGGGATGTCAGGAGAACACGGGCACCACCTCGCCTGCGAGAAGCTCAAAAACCCATTCAAAGGTGGCAGTGCAGTAGACGCAGCCTTGGAATAATGCCCATCAGCGGCAAAACAGTGCGTTCGTCACAAGAAAAGACGTTACTTAAGAAGATTACTAATTATGTGGCAGCGCTGTTTGCCTCACACCTCTGGGGCCAGAGTTTCAGTCTCCGCCCAGGTTATATGTGTGTGGAGTTTGCATGTTCTCCCCGTGTCATCATGGGGTTTCCTCCAGGTGCTCCGGTTTCCCCCCACAGTCCAAAAACATGCTGAGGCTAATTGGAGTGACCAAATTGCCCACAGGTGTGAGTGACTGGTGTGTGAGTGTGCCCTGCATTGGGCTGGCGCCCCATCCTGGGTTGTTCCCCACCTTGTGTCCATAGGATCTGGACCCCCCCCCGCGACCCAGAACAGGATAAGCAGTTTCAGGAAATGGAGGGATGAATAATGCAGTCAGAACCTGGGCGGGGCTGCGGCCATTGGATCCTCTGACAATTTGACATTAGAGTGGATATGATGAAGGCGGGCTGGAATGTAGCCCATGTCATCTATATAGTAAATGACCCGATGTCAGCCATGGGGGGGGGGGGGAGAATAAAACAATATCAGAAAAAGCCTGCTGTTCTGATGTCAACAAATAAATGACTATACAGTTCTAGCTTCCAAATGAGCAAAACCAAGGGCGGAAATGAGCCTCTATATCAACTATAGGGAATATTTTACATCCCATAACGTCAAATTGGCAAGATAAAAAGTGGTAAGATACATCGCTTTAAGCATAAATACATAAACAAATAATATATTCTATTTTTAGGCTAAGCGTATGTCTATTTAAAACAATGTGGCTAATATGTAATGCAGTGAAGATAATACATAATTCATAATGATAAATATATGCATATTTGTTCTGCTCAAGAAACCCAATGAATCATCATGTAAAGTAAAAAAAATCAAGCTATCAAGCTATTTTCCTATAACAACACAAACTCATATCTGATAACCCAGTACAGATTATCAATTATTAAAGTGAAAAAGTACAATCCACACCTGAATCCTGAGACACACATGCACTACTCCACAAAAACCAAGATTTCCTATTAGGAAGATTAACATCTACCAGGACCAGAGACAAAACTGCCTCCTAGCCCAAAGAGAAAGAAAAACACCCATTTTAGCTTAAGAAAAGGGCTGATTGCAAAGTCAATGCTTCCCCGTAATCGATGATCAGGCAGCAGAATTTTTGTTTTGTTTCTGTGGTGCTAATGGAGCCTGGAGACAACGGAACCGGCATCCTTCTGGAAAACAACACGCCATTCCTGTGTGCCGGTAATAAGCCTTTAGCATGTTGGCAAAATACCGACAATGTTCAGGATTTGGTTTAGAGGGCCAGAAAATCAGATTCTGCAAGAAACATGATAAATAAACTGCATTTATACACGTATATATTACGGTCACGTCAATAAGAATTTAAACAGGACATCCAGTGTATTGGAAACGGGGTATTTTGCATAGTATAACTGTCGCCATTAATCAATCAAATGACATTACCCCTTAAGTTTAATAGTGCGTTGAAGATGCACAGATTCACTCAGGTGTTAGGGTGCTAAATTATCAAAAGGAACTTATATTCCAGAAAAAATACATCTATCAGTGCCGGTGTCTAGGCGGCGCCGCATCAGACCACATCAGCTCCTGCATCTGATGCCCAGTGTCAGCAAGCAGAGCAGTAAGGGTGCGGACAGGGGGGCAGAAACATCCCCCCCCCACTCTCTGAAAGCCGGAAAGTAGCGCGGTCACGCCGCAGGCTGATTCTTAGCGGAGATAAACGCTGGAGGAAGGGGGGGGTGCGGAAATGCAGCGGAGCAATGCGCAGGTGCCACTCCGCGCTCCGGGTGGTGACGCTAAGCGCCGCGGCTGTGCGCAGTTATAGGCTGGGGATGTGAGAAATGGCGAGCGGTTATAAAGGACACAGCGGCTTAGGCGCCGAGTGTGTCGGAGGGAATCAGACGCCGTAGCCGAGCCGCTGCCTGTGGCACCCGGCCTGTCGCGCAGTCAGTCTCACTTTGTCACCGTACTCCTCAAATTAATAACAGCAAACAGCCGCGGCAAGACAGTGCTTCTGCCACTCGCCGATCATTATTATTAATTTGTGTAAGGCGTTGTTTTCATTGTATTTCACGCTGCTGCATTTAAACGGCGGTAACCAAGCAGACAGCTTGAAGGTATCTTATTATGAGTTATCGTGCTTTCTTCTTAATAATACTTGGCACCAAATATAATTTTCGTTGACAGTCACTTTGATTTCACTGAAATATTCAAGCCTTTTGTTAAACTTTTCAATGCGATATGAAAACCATTTCTGTTACTAATGCGGGACTATACAATTTTTATCCAATATACAATATACAATATTTATACCAATGGTATCTATTTATATTAGTCTTAAACTGGCTATGTTACAATGAGATTTTTTTATTTATTTATTTTTTAACATACATTTAACCCTTGCTCCTGAGAGCTTTTGAATGAACTGAGATTATTATTTTCTGGATTAGCCTGGGGGAAAAGGATGTTGATTCTTCAGCCTACATTAGCTACAAGAATGGAAACATTTTCATTCAAGTTCAGGATGCACTGGACAAATAATCTATATTGGACAACAATTAAGACTACAGTGACCCTACCCAGATGTGAAAACCCATACAAAAAACGTAATACGCTTACGATATAACTTTAAACAGAATCGCATTTGCAAAGGATCACCTGAACGATCTGAGGGGTGACAGATGTTTTTTTTTTCTGGCCAGTTGAGCTTATAACTGACTAATTACCTTGGCCACAACCAAAAACACTTGGAGAATCCCGACAGTTACCTAATAAAGTAACATGATCCCAATGGTTAAGCACAGTGCTGGCAATGTCAGGGATTAAGGCTACTTTTCTGAGGGAACCATACATTCTGAATCATATTGAAATGTTCTGGAGGAGGACAGGTGGCTTTCTGGGCCACAGCGGTGCTGGAAATGAGTTCTGTAGCATAACAATTAAAGATTCAGAAGACATGAGAGACCAATTTATACCTACAGTATAAGAACAGTTTCAGGATTATGATTTGTCTGAAGATGAAGGGTTCAAATTGTATCACGTAGAACTAAATGGAAGTTCAAGATGGAGGTATATATGAATTAGAATTAGGGCTTTCATGTTAATACATGACCCTTTGTATGCAGGTCAAAAATGTACTTTTCAAAATCGTTCAAAATTTAAGATTACAGACACAATGTAGAGAAAATCTAGAAACCGGCCTTAAAAATCTGTTTTTTTCTTGCATATACAGCCTGAAATAAAAAATGTACTTGAGATTATTTCTGCCTACAGTACATACTCATGTGAAGGTGAAAAGTCAACACGTTCATAGAAATTAACAAAAAATTATACACTAACCGATATTGGTTGCTTATAAGCTTTGGTGTGACTAATATGAAGAAGAACAAGCATGCAGAAGCTTTTCAGAGTTGTGGGGGGGGGGATTGGACGGGAAGCCCCTCCCCAGACACCATCATAACAAAATGGAAGGCATATTGCACAAAAGATCTTTCTATAATCAGGTTCTCCTCTACTCAGAGACCTCAGCTGAAGACTTGTTTATCGTATGCAAAATAACACTCAAGGGGCCCTGGAACCCAGTTGGGGAAAAAGCTTGGTGGTTTTCTGTGGTCTGATTAGCCTGGATGCAGACAGATGTTAGGAAAAAAGCTGCTGCACTCTAGGAGAAAGGAGCACTGTCCCTTTCAACATGACAATGGCCCAAAGCATCAGCGGAGTGGCCTGAGAACAAGGTAAATGTCCAGGAGCGACCAGGCCAGATACCCCGACCTCAGTTTTATATCAAACCGAGACACTGAGCAGCGAGTCCACTAACAACCCCCCCTTCCATCTGAGGCATTGGCTGCATATTTCCATATCTAGCTGTGCTATTCTGGTAGATACCTACCCAAAATAATTCCAAGTGAAAGGTGCTTATGCAACCTGTATTTTCTATTTATTCTTTTGTTTTCTTGTTTTCCAGAAAATTGGAGCACCTATTTCCCATATTCAGGTTATGTATTACAATCTTGTTTCATTTGTTGTTGAGTTTGGGTTGTTGAGCAAAACACAAATCTTTTTATATACTAGGCCTGGGCAGCATCACATCAATACTGGAATAGTGTTGCTTTTAAAAATACCACCAAAATACAGAATACTGCAGTATAATGTCTGGACAGTATGATGGTGTGAAATATTGAATACTGCCCAGGCCTAGTACACACAGCAAAGGTGGGTGGTCCATAGGAGCAGAGGAGCAAGTACCTATTTTTGAGATTAAGTTATGAAACAACTCTTGACTAAAATTTTATTGTCATTTAAAAACATGTTTAGTTTCATCTTTGGAAAACTTCACTGTCGTAATATTGTAAAATGTATTATCTTCTAACCTCCTCAGTTTTTTTAGCCACTGGCTGCCACTGATTTACAGTAAACACACAATGTGACGATGTTTGATGCGATTCCAAAATTGTCGACTGATGCTCACAGTTAAACGGAACTGCTGAATCGACTCCCACTGGCAAATTAACACATCCGGCACCATCCGTGCGGATATAAAGGTTATGCCCCTCACTGAGCCCTGACCATCTGCTATCGGGGGGCAAATTCTGGATGGTGGTTTTGTAGGGGAGATCTTTCACCACGGCACAGATTAAGAGAGCTGTGCTGCAGAGAGACAAATAGTTCCGTCATCGAGCCACTGTGACCCATAATGTTGCGCGAAGCATCCTTGATACAGCAAAAGCCTGCAGGCGATTCATCTATCAGCCAGCAGCCCACTGTGCCAGGTCGAGACAACAGGAGACCACACCAAAGTAGAGGAAATGCGAATCCTCGTCTGAGCGGCACCTTATCCGCTGAATGAAACCCCTGAGAAGAAATTAATACTTTATTTGGGGGGGGGGTATTGAATGGTGCCAAATTCTTATTGATATAATGGGTTTCATTTTATTCTTTATAACTGCATAGTTGTTAGCAAAAATGTTTGCGATTCCAAATGCCATCTTCGAAGACGGCATTATCCGGGAAGCTCACTTATTTTGCCCATCAATTACTGGATTTCCAGGATTTGTTCAATAAAGGTCACATTCTCGTAAAGATCACATTTTAGCAACCATTCATGCAAATGATAAACAAATAATTCCTTTCCTCTCAAACTGTACTCTTTAATTAATCAATTAATACTATTCCCTAGTAAATGTCTAGTACCAAATGTCTAATTGGATTGGGTAGGTTTTTTCAGATGTAAAACTCTTTGTGATGTTTTGTGATTATTTATTTGTTTGTTTGTTTGTTTGTTTATTTGGGGGGGGGGGGGCGCAAATGACTGCTTGCATCCACGACATAGGTGGGGAGTCTGTTGCAACAATACA
>JAODKN010000104.1:18009786-18023867 GCA_026774425.1 Petrocephalus zakoni | reverse complement strand
AGCTTTGGCTGTAAAGTTGTTTGTACCTGTCATGGTGGCGATCCCCGAGCCCAGTGGTGGACACCAGCGGCAATGGTGCAGCTGACAGGCACCGACAGGCAAAGCAGAAAGTGGCTTTATCAGCTACTGAAGCAAAAAGAAAGGTGTGTAAGGAGTTTGGTGAGGCCATGGAGAAGAACTTTCGGTCAGCCGTCAGGTAACTCGGGGGGATATGATCAGGTGGTGAAAAGGATATTTCGAGGATCTCTTGAATCCCACTGATAGGCCTTCCTTAGAGGAAGTAGGGCTGGAAGACTCAGAGAGGGACTTACCCATCTACAGGGCTGAAGTTGTTGAAGTCAAAAGTCAAAAAGTCATCGATGGCAAGGCTCCGGGGTTCGATGAGATGTGCCCTGAGTTCTTGAAAGCTTTTCATGTTGTTGGGTTGTCTTGACTAACACACCTCTTCAACACTGCATGGAAGTTGGGGACAGTATCTTCGGATTGGCAGACTGGGGTGGTGGTCCCAATCTTTATGAAAGGATGTATTCCAACTTCAGGGGGATCACACTCCTCAGTTTCCCTGGGAAGGTCTATGCCAGGGGACTGGAGAGGAAAATCTGCCCATTGGTCAAACCTTGGATCAAGGAGGATCAGCACCTCCAAATCTGAGGCCATGGTTCTCGAATGGAAAAGGGGGGCCTGCTGCCTGAAGCGGAGGAGTTTAAGTATCTCGCGGTTTATTCACAAGTGAGGGGAGAAGGGAGCGGGAAATCGACGGACGGATCAGTGCAGTGTCGGCAGTAATGTGGACGCTGTACAGCTCTGTCATGGTAAAGAGGGAGCTGAGCCAGAAGGCAAAGCTTTCAATGTATCAGTCAGTCTACGTTCCTACCCTCATGAGCTCTGGGTAGTGACAGAAAGAATGAGATTGTGGATACAAGGATGAATGTCGGACACAGGGTGAGGAGCTCGGATATTCAAGAGGATCTCAAAGTAGAGCCGCTGCTCCTCCACATCGGAAGGAGTCATTTGAGGTGGTTCGGGCATCTATCCAGGATGCCTCCTGGACGCCTCCCTGGGGAGGTGTTTCGGGCATGTCCAACCAGTAAGAGGCCCCAGGGCAGACCCAGGACACGCTGGAGAGATTATATCGCTCGGCTGCCCTCGGAATGCCTTGGTATTCCCTTGTGGAGCTGGAGAAAGTGGCTGGTGACAGGGAGTTCTAGGCATCTTGCCTTAGACGGCTGCCCCCACGACCGGACCACGGATAAGCGGCAGAAAATGGGAAGAAAAATAATAAGTTACCAAATATTTTATAGGGCACATTACTAATCCATTCCTGCTTTACTCAAGAAGGCCAGTTTAACCCACCCATCCATCATCCGTTTTACAACCACACAGCCAGCATCACGTCTTGATGAGCTTGAAGCTCTGCGGCTAGGGAACATCCTGGATGGGACGCCAGTCCAGCCCACACACACACTAGGTACCATTTAGAGATGCCAAGTCACCTAACTGTGAACCCTCGCAACACAGGCAAACCATGCAAACGCCACAAACACGGAGTGGGGCCAGGATTCAAACCGCCAACTGCGAGGAAGCAGTAATTCTGACAAGTTCAGCTCATGCTTTTTTCAAGTACTGGAGCTTTCTAGGGAGCACCAAATTTCAGGGGGAGACCCTGCCTTGTTCCTGATGCCTTGTTCCATCACTAAGAGCCATTTTAACAAGTTTTCAATCAAAATGGCCCACGTCCACACAGAAATACTTTTATAATGGTGAAATGCAGCCAGACGTTATAATAATCTCAAAGCACAATGCACTGATCACCAAAATGACTATGAAGGGCAATTTTACAACAGCACTGTTTTGATCCAGCCATGTGTCTAAATTGTATGGAGGCCAAAATCCCTTAAATTAACGGGACAGTCCTGCTCTACTGCTCACTTCTGTCCCAAAATCCTTGTAATGACACAGTCCAACAATAAGGAATAACATTCATCCACCCATCCATTTTCCAACCGCTTATCCTGGTCAGGGTCGGGGAACAAGAATAATGTAATTAACAATAAATCTTTAACTGAAACTGACTCGTATTTTTCTTGGGGGGGTGAGGTGCTCGTTTCCACGCTCCTGACACTTCAGAAAACCTTATCTCATAAAAACACTGAGGGCCGATTGTTTTTTAATATTTAGCTTTGAACTGTAATGCATAATTAGGAAAAAAAAAAACACCTCTAGTTTAATGTTACAAATTAGGCAAAAATTACTAATGAGAGAGCTTGGCCTTAGACTTCATTTTTATACATTAATTAGAAGCGTTGAAATGAGTCACATTCTAGATTAAGATGAATTTGTTAAAAAAATGAAAGAAAGAATCTTCAGTGATTAGTTTAGTCATACAGTTTTTAGGGCTTAAAATAGACCTCAAGGCAGGTTAAAAAAAAAAAAATCAGACAGGGATCTTACATGATGTACTGTTTGATGTGCTGTTCACCGAAAAATGGAATGTGACAAAGAACTGAGATTGTTAAATGAATGTTAGCATTTCAATAGAAATTACATCAACTGTTCAATACTAATTGTGTAAAAAAATTGCTAAAATCCTAGCAAGTGACATTATTCATGAACATAAAACAACCTCCTGAAAACTTCAAAAGAAATATTTCTTTTACACATTAACACTAATATTCTTGACAGTCGCCAGGTAGGTAATTCATTTTCAAACCGTTCTTAAAGAGTTTAAATCCCTAACAGGTGCTCATGAGGATATGCTGGCTTGTGGTTATTTAGTTACCTAGCAACCTATTACAGGAGCCAGCGTTACACTGTGCACTGATGTTTACCTTGGGCCAGATCGGGCTTCATAGTTACTAATATTTTTACAGCTTCACAGTGTTTTAATATCAATATTTGGCAAACACTTAACGATAACACTTTAAATTTACTGCACCTTTATAATGCATTCATTATGTGTTCTTAGGACATTCATTGCACCTTCATGATGTATTCATAATGCATTCATAAGCAGCATGTAAGTATAACTTAACATCCTAACATACCTTAAAAGCTTTAATATTCATAAGTAACAAACATTATATGATTGGAATCATTACTAAGAAGTCTATCCATCCATTCATGGGCTGCTCAGCAGATTAGGACATTATGCTTGTGAGCATGCGTCGTTGGGCCCCTGAGAAAGGCCCTTAGCCCCAATAGCTCCAGAGACTGACAGATGCTAGTTTCTCAAAATTGTACATTGAGCAATAAGCAGGGTCAGGGATACTCTGGAAGATCCAACAGACCCAGCACTTTACAGCAGCCTTTGAATATACAAGAATGTACGACAAATTAGGTTGATCAGGTATATTATGCACAATATTATATTACTGTATTTTGATACACATTGCGTGTATGGCAAATGTTAGCCCCCCCATGCACACACATACACATGCACACCGCAGTATTTATTATTATTTATTATGTTTTAGCTACGCCCCAGCTGCCAAATAAGTTAAATGTAAAAGGCCGTCTTACCAGTTGGAGAGAGAAGCCTCCAGCTGACTGTAGGCTCCGGCTTCCCATTGGCGAAGCACATCAAGGTGACATTGGAGCCTTCGTTCACCACGATGTCATTCGACAACTTCACGATTTTGGGAGGCACTAAGTGGCAAAAAGAGAAATGAACTTTAGCGCGCCGATGAAACAGAAATTCTAATATCTCAGCATTCTTTGCCGCAGTTGACTGCGGCAAAATGACACTGAAATGGCACTTCAGCTCATATCTTTTCCTTAAAGATCTTCCCCATCCTGTGAGTTTGAATGTAGGGACTCAGATCTCTGAAGGACCGGGAGGTTCCTGAAAGGATAACATTAGATGAAGTCATCTGACAAGCAATCCATAGAGTATGGAGGTAGATTCAGGTTAAAACTAGTGGAAGGCACTGAAAATGAAACATCAGAATGAAACACAACTGACAACAAGTCCTCAGAGTCTGAAACAGGCATAACCTTTATGGAGCAAAAAAAAGAAAGAAAAAAACAAAGACACATTCAAAGCGTCCATATTGGCAGAGTCGTTCCATCAGATATTTTTTATTGGGACAGTTTTTAATACGCGAAAAAGCACACAAACAACGAACAGTGTTGTTTACCCTTTAAGGCAGCTACAGATAAAACGGTAAAGTTGAGTTAAAGTCTCATACCTCTAGCAACATTCAAGAATAAATCATAATTACAAGGGGGCGACGCAGACTAATGGAAAGTAGTGACAGCGAGTGACCTGACGTCCATTCTTATACAACGAATGGAAGGTAAGAGATCGCGCATTTCGCCGTTAAAAGGCATCGATTGAAATAATCTTTTTGTTATTGACTTCCTGTAAAAGAATGCTTATTCATAATATCTAGACCATCAGAAATATGCTCCACATATAGACTTTTTGATGGCAGTTCGTTCACATCTTTTCAGCTCTTCAGAAGAGTTATTTTCAGGCTTCTCCTTGCCTAACCCCGTGCTTTGACACACAGGAAAGATTCATTCTCTCTCAACGTTCAGTATATAGCATCCCGTCCTATTCAGGGTGCATGTTAATAAACTGTGTCTTCGTGAGAAGCGTCTCCACCCACCGTAGGGGAGCTTGCATTACACAAACCTAGCCTACCTTCCCCTGTGGTGGCCAGCAGGGTCATCACACATTCTGTAATATACAGAATCATTCCAATTGCCAAAAAAATGTATTCTGTCGTTTTCAAACCAATAAGGAACGAGTCTGCTTCATCATCCAGATTGCGGAGAAGCTGGGGCAGCATTTTTTGTAGTAAATGTTGCTATCTGTTAGAACTACAGCGAAATGCAGCCAGACTCGTGCTAACACTTGCGTTGCTAATGGAGAAAACATTTGATTCTCAGTGGCCCTGTAGTGAACTGGCACCCAGTTCAGGCTGCACCCCAGCCTTGTTCCCAGTAATGTCTAGGAAAGGTTCCAGGCTCCTCTTATACTGATCTGGAAAAGGGATGGGTGTCAGATCCTAGATATATAAGGATCAGAATGGGAACAACTCTGCTGTAAAAGGCGCTATATACAAATAATTTGAATTAAATTGAATAATTTTATTATCAAACAATATGTAAGGCAGCTGTGTCTTCCAGATGTTAGAAAGTATACATCTTTGTTTATTCATTCAAGGTCGAATGCATGCCTTTCAGTGACGCAGCGAGGTAGGGCGCTCTGCTTCTCAGCCTGCATGGTCACAGATTCAGATAAGAAGGGAGTAGCACGAAGGGAAATTTCCCCATTACAGCAGCAGTCTATATAAAAACAATGTGCCGTACACAAAGAACCAAAGAGCAGCCAAAGCATGAAGCCTGGGATCGTACTATCGTACTAAGTGATGAGTGCCAGAAGGTGTACTGGGCATGAAGGTAGGTGGTTCAGTGTAGTGCATAATAGTAACAACATCAACAACAAGTACAATAATAATAATTGTACTAATAATAGTCATATGAATAGTGACATGATGTATTTATGTGTGAGTGCCGACTGAGAGCAGTGTTGGCCTGCTGTTGTAGAGTCGGACTGCTGCAGGGACCAAAGATCTATGGAGCCACTCCACAGAGCAGCGCGGGTGAAGCCGCCTGGCGCTGAAGGAGCTGCCTAGGGCACACTCAGGCAGAGGGTGGGAGGTGTTTGTCCAAGATGGCCTGGAATTTGGCCATCATCCTCCTCCCACTCTCCCCCCAAGGTGTCCAGGGGGCACCCCAGAACAGATCCAGCCCTGTCGATCTCTTTGTCAGCCTCCCTTTTCCACTGCAGCACTGCTCCTGCCCCAGCAGACAAGCACATGGCACAGAATGACTTCAGAAGAGGTCCCTGTACCCTGAAGGACCCTAGTCTCCGCAGTAGGTAGAGTCGACTCTGACCCTTCTCATTCAAGGCGGCGGTGCTTTTGTCCAGTCCAGTGTGTTGTTGAGATGAACACACAGGCATCTATAGGACAGGACAGCCTCAATCTCCCTCTCCTGGATGCTCACTGGACTGACTGAAGTTCCACCACCAGCTCCTTCATCTTCTTAGCATTGAGCTGGAGGCAATTTCACTGGCACCACTCTGTGAAGCCATCGATGCCATGCTTTTTTAACGCATCAATGATGGAACAGACTATTTCTTTTCGATCCATCACTTCAGAAAGCCATTATTTCTTGATGTTTCTATGGCAAGGTAAACCTGTTGTACTCATTTATACAAAACAACCATCCCTTGATTGCATAAGAATATCTTTTTTTCACAACCCAATGTTTAAACAGCTTTTTGATTGTATACATACTCTGAACAACTTGATAAAGTAACTTTTTTAATCACGGGCTTCAAAGTAAGGTATTTTACGATTACATAGCAGCACTGGTCCTCCTGTTTATGAAGTTATAAAAGCCCCGATCAAAGACACCATCTGTCTTCATGAATTAATTATAATCAGATATTCTTATCACTGGTATTATATTGATTTATCTATAAATATCCATCAATCATTCATTTTTTTATACCACTCAGCCAGTAAAGGATCACAGTGTATACAGACATATGCTACAAAATATCTATTATGAAGATAGACTGAAATCCCTGCTTAGGTAATTAAAAAAAGTAAATAATAAAATAATAACATCACATTTATCTCCTCTGATTTTCAAGTGAAAGCACCCACCATTATCAAAGAAACATATCATGATTAAAGGCTCAAATTTGACCACCGAAACAGCTGTGCGTATTAATTACATGTTTTCCGATAACACAAAACAGTAAAAAAATTTTAATGCCTGTTTCTATTGTTTTTAAGGCAGGAGCTGTCATCGTTTTTCTAGAAAAAGGCAGGATAATCAGTGAAAAGCATGTAAGCAGTGTCAGAAAGACACAATGTGCACATTATAAATAGACAACACACTCTTAAGTGTTTTATTGACATTATGATTGCACACCCTCGCTCTTTAACTTACTGGCAGTTGACTCATGGATTTTACATTATGAAGGAAAAAAACCCTTAGCAACGCAACATAACTTTGAAAGGACTGAACCACATTTAGTCGCATACCTACAAAAGTGAGTCACGTTAGGTTTAATGCCAAACAGCAGGATGTGTCAACTATGAAAGAGGCCTTACAAACCGCACTTTGATATGTGAGTTTTCAAAGCAGGATGAGGTGACTAACACAGTTCAGAAGAACCCAAATAGTACAGTCCCAAGCTGTCAGTTCATCAGTCAGAAAAAAACCTGCAAAATGATTTAATGTGTCACGGGGAGAAGCCTCAAATCATCAAAGCAGATGGCAAACATAAAAAAACTACACTGAAGGGGAACGGTGGTCGTAAGGCGAAGCTCACCTACAAGGAGAGGTGAACACCACAAAAGGAAGATCTCAGAAATCACAGAACTGAATGGGATCTTCTGTAACCCAAGCAGAACAAAAAAGGTATGTCTTGAGTTTAAGAAAACAGCAGAGCCACCATATGGAAAGTGATTAACGGTCATTGTAAATAGAGCAACGAAACGTGTATGTAACAGTGGGCAGCTAACTCAGCACCCAGGGTACAGTACCTTGCTCAGGGTACCTCAGTAGTACCTGGCTGGATGGGGAACCAAACCAAGTGCAGCGCCCTAGCCATTAGGCCACCACTGCGGAAACCACTCATATCTAAGGCTAATGCAGAAAGATGCATAACCTGGTTTAAGAAGCAGAAACCCTAAACCTCTGAGCTATGGAATGAAGTAATATGGCCTGATGTGGGGTATCCATAATAGTATGTACAGCCATCTCATGGGAGACATGCCTGCTCTCTATATAATTACTAAGAAATATGAGGTCAGTGTAGAGAACCAGGTGCACCCTATGTACACTTTGTCCCCATATTCCAAGATGGTAAAGCCCCAATAGACACTGTGAAACAAATTCATGAGCACCAAGATAAAGCGCTACTCTAGGCCTCCTCGGTCACCTGGTCTGAACATCCCTGAACCTTTATGGGAAGTTCTTGAGGGCAGAGTGCAAAGCAGATTTCCATCTCCTTCATCTCTCAAAGATACGGAGGCTTTTCTTCTTGACGAATGGTTCAATATCCCTCTACACACAGTTCACGCCTCATGACAGCAGGAAGGACTGAAGCTCATCTGAAGGTAAAGGATGGCCCTACTGCCTCTTAGATCTTCGATGTTAATATATTGCAGGGTGCTTTTCTGTTATTTTGTCTGCATCCTGTATATGAGCCGTACAATGGACTGGCATCCCATCCGGGTCGTCCTCTGCTTCCTGGGATAGGCTCCAGGTTCACCACATCGCATCCCAGTAATGGGTAAGGGCTTATGGGAAAGCGATGCGGCGTATATTATACGCAAAGTAGCAATTAATGAAACACAGACTGTTACAGGGTGTAAAAATCCTCAGAGGAGCACTGCAATTTATTGTGGCTATGGGTGCTTGTCCTGCGACGGACAGGTGTCCGATTGGGGGCGTTTCCCTGCCTGATTTGTGCTTCCTGGTACAGGACCCAGACTTTCCGTAACGCTGTGCCAGTTAAACAGAAAGATGAATGGATGGACATACACACTTTAACTGGGGGGGGAGGGGGGGGGGCAAAGATCTTCTACGGAGTATTTTATCTTGGGTGTGCCCCTTTTCCCGGAGACAGCAGAGTTCCTGTGTCTTCCAGCGATGTCATCCTGGCTGACATGATGAGACTGAGAAAGGTGAGGAGGTTGGATGGGGGTCTCTGCTCTCTGGTGGAGCAGAGCTCTGGCAGCTACTACTCTTCTAATGTTACGATGTCTCTAACACTAGCCCAGAAGCGATTCAGCTACCGTCAGCAACCAAGGCTCTTCTGTAGGTACCCCATCTCAGGCAGTGTCTGCATTGCGTCCCGGTTATTAATATGGTAAACATTTGAAGTTGGTAGGCTCACACAATGTATATTTTGAGTTTATTCATATTGAGTGACAGCTTATGTCATATAAATTATGTATGACAGGGAATCAAGCAGTCGGAATATATTTGAAATCCATCCTTCACGGTTACTTGTCCAGATAAGCATATCCAGACTATATCTACCACGTACAACATAAACGATTTAGACTTTATAAACATTTTGTGATTTACCATATGTATGGGAAGCAGTTTACCAAAAGAACAGACCCGTTACTGCCAAATCACACATGATATGAGGCAGTGAGAATTGTGGAGTCTTTACAAATCACATCTAAAAGACTTGTGTCCCTGCTTTCCGGAAGCCAAACATGAAGTCGCTTACTTGAGCATTTTCAGGGAACCTTTCTGAAAGGCAGTTTTGTTTCAGCAGAAACTGACTGCTTCGCAAACAGATATACAGAATGTTTCCCTTGTCTGGCATATACATTCGCTGAGTATTTAAACCTACCTGTTTTGTCCGCTTTACCCGAGATTTAGTCACTGTTTTTAAGCAGTCTCTTTTACCTCTTGTAAAGACAACAGACCACTAAATATCATCATTTCACACTATTTTGAATATATTAGCGCGCACTCCTTATCTAGGCTAACTCTAACCACTAACCTTTGGTTAAATAACACTTGCATTCTGACCCTGCATGCCCTAACCTCTATAACACAAAACACATAAAGGGAACGTGTGTATGCATGCATATACTGTACCATGATCTGGCTCAGCAGTGCTCTTAAATACAGCCCCTAAATGGAATTCAAATACGGCTCCGGTAATACACTACACAGGCCAAAAGTATGTCATCTCAGTCTGAAACCAAAGGTATTGTTATGAAGTTGGTCTGCCCTTTGTTGCTATAATAGCCTCTACTCTTCTGGAAAGGCTTTCCATTAGATGTAGCCATATGACAGTTCCAAGTAGAAAGTCACTAACCTCTTCTATACAAGTACTCATTCTGCAGCTAATAGTTTGGGCAGGAGATGTGAGGCTGTCTGCTTAATTGCACACCTGCGTCAGCAATCGGTACTGGCTTAATTTGGCAATTCCATGAACTACTAGAGGCGTCCACATACTTTTGAACATGTAGTGCGTCGGAATCATTACGAGCAGTGCTGCAGTACCGAGTCGCACTAACTGCGGCTTGAAACAAAGTGGGGCTGTTAAAACACATTACGTCCCTAATGGGCTTTGGCTGGCCCGGCACGCTACCCACTCGCATGGCGTGATCGCCATCTGTCTTGAGTTTCTGGGGGAAGGTAGGGGAATCCCTGAGAGTGCCGTGCATCACCTCATCTGGGAACAGCAGGTGTCTGAGTGCGGGACGCTAGCGAAATGACCGCAACGTCTTGGATATGATGAAAATTCATAGGGGCTGCCAGCAAGCATCTCCTCAGTCATTATTAGGGTGATTATCCAGCAGTCAGCCGCTTACAGGGCGAACAACACATCAGAATGAAGCAACACTTCTGCGCGACTTTAGAAGAATCGACACTCAAGACATTCTCCTTAATCTTGTCAAGGATCAACTTGACACAAACTTATGCCACAACAAGGATAATCAGCATACATAATATTATACATACATAATTATTATGTATTATATTTAGGCTGTTTATCCATATCCACGTCAAGTGAAACTGTTGATTAGAGTAAGCTAATTTTTTTTTAGATTGCAGCTAATGTTTTACTTCAGATTTTGAAGTACATGTTTGAAAATGTCAGCGATATAAACTTTAAATTACCATTCAATTAATCTACTCTTTCCCCTACAGTTTATTATTTTAAATGGTCCCTGGCTGCTGTGTAGTCAAAGTTATTCATTTAATTAGGGTAATCAGTTTTCGCACATTATAGACTTCTGCTAGATTATAGTCGCATATCAAACTTCAACTATTAGCTGGGGGCAGAAATATTTTTCAGGGCTGGAATTCCGTTCTGGAGTTCATATACTTCACAGCAAATCAGCTGGCCTATCAGTCTCCTCATGAGAGTAACAGTTAGAATTAATGCTGATTCATCACAGAATATTAGAAGTTTTTGTTGGCGTACTTTACAAAGCTACTTATTATTCAGATTCCTGGGCAGTCCAAAATTCTCGCTGTATTATGGAAACTCATGAAATATATTTTAAAACATAGCTTGCCTAACAACACTAAAAAAACAACAAAATGTTACATTTAATACTGGGTACCATGCGGCTGACTGCATTAATGGACTGTATTTTGGGATCTTCAAAAAGAATCCGTTTATTTCAGGTAATCCATAAAGGCAGAGCACAAAGGTGACCTTGACTGAACATGAATTTAAATTTGTTTTGTGTCAGTGGGGCCATGAGAGAGTGGCCCCATTTCAAACCTTTCAAAGACTGTGTGCTGAGTATCACCCCTGAAGGCCAAAGATGCCATACTGAGGAAAAACAAAAGAAGTATCCCCAAAAAAATGATCTTGTTCCTGCAGACATCAGTTGCAGAATTACAAATAAAATGCTACTCTTCATATAGAAAGACACACGTTTTCAAAATAACAAAAGAGAATAATCAACTATTACCCATCCATTTTCTGTAAAAGCTCGTCCTATTCGGGGGGTCCAGAGCCTATGGGTGCAAGGCTGAGACCAACCCAGGATGGGGCACCAATTCATCGCAGGGCACACTCACACACCAGTCACTCACACATGCACACCTACTGTACAGGTAATCTGGTAACTCCAATTAGCCTCTGCATGTTTTTAGATTGCAGGGCAGGGATCAGAAGCACGTACCCAGAGGGAACCCCACGATGACAGGGGGAGAACATACAAACTCCACAAACTGAACTGGAGGTGTGAGGCAACAGTGCTAACCCCAGCACCAACATGCCACCCCTAAATAACTATTAACACATAACAAAATTGAATTACGTCAAAAAAATGCTACAACTAACATTGGTATGAAGAGTAATATATGACCAGTCTTTAGCCGAACACCTAAAAGAAATGACCGTTGCAGGTTCCACAGCACCTTCACAAACTTTGCAGTAATGTTGTTCTTAGTTACCAAAAGCACAGGAAAGAGCCAAAACAATGACATCCCATCATGTGTCAGAGTTGGTAACTCATAATCTCTGCATCTCTGAAAGATGTCCAACGACGTTGAGATCTGTCGATTCCAGTGGCCTTGTCAGCATGATTACCTTGGGTTCATGGTCATGACATCATTCAGCGGCTGTATGTGACTGTATGTGTCCCAGTGGAAGCCAAACGCTTCTCCGCTGTATGAACATGGTCAGTCGGATTGACTTTGTTCTTATTGCCATTTATCTCTATTCCTAAGTGGTTGAATATATCAAAGCAATGGTGGGATTATATAACCCAAGCCATAAAGGAGCCAGTGAGACCCTTGACTGTAGGAAACAAGCACTCAAGCCTTTGACTTCTTTTGGAAAGCACCGGACATGAACGGGCTGAAGGCCAACTCATCAGGCCACATGACTCCACTGCTCAATAGCCCACCATTGCTCTTCTATGTGCCACTTTCCGAAGATGCACTTTTAGCTGAAATAAACACTTTACGGGGGTTGCAACCAGACTAAAGCTACTTCTGACAAGTCATCTCGGTTGAGGACTTCACTTTCTGTGAAATATCGGAGCATGCCCCTTCCCAGCACTTTAAAACATGACCCTGGGCATAATGAGATGGTATTTGCTCGATTATCTCGGCAACCATACTTGTGTGGAGGCACCTGTTTCGAATTTCTGTTGTATCATTTACTCAATTGTTTCTTTTGGCATTTAAATGCAGTTTATGCAGCTGCTTTTAATTTGAGCACGAATCAAACAATTTAGTCATTTTACATAATAGAAAAAAACGAAAATTAAAGTTTTTCATGCAGTTGTGGGGGAGGGGATTCACAACAATGGAGCGTAATAAAAATACACTCAAAATCACCATCCTCTGGTTATTTGGAAGGTGTTTATTATTTAAAACTGAAATCCATGGGACATATTTCCACAAACCCCTGTGTATGTGACAAGCTGGCAGAAGATATGCTCTTTCAAAGCCAATTGAACACCTTGCTGTGTCGTACAACACTCCTGTTTCTTTACCACACTTCTCCTACAACCAACAATGACATCTGCCTGTGTGTGCTGACACCAGACCGGAATTCTCCAGCCTCTATACAAGGTAAACCATGTTAAATTCCATTTTAATAGAGTTGTACCTTTCGTTCGCTTCTTGAAGAGGATTTTCAAGCTTCAAAGAGTTGCCAAGTCAACAGGCTGTATTACTGAATTGAAATAATTTACTCGATAGCAGCGTCTGTCCCGGTTAAACTTAAAATCCCTGCTGCTGTGAAATGGTAATTTGACATGAATTGATAAGAAGAAAACATGCAAAAATAAAATAGCTGAAAAGCTGCCCTTTCCTCTTTAAAGAGCGGTCAGAAATGTAATTTAGGTCCAAGCCAACCTGTATGACAGCCTTATCTAAGTCTGAACGAATCCCATACTCTGATACCAAGCCAAAGAAATTCAGCATGTTCAGTTACTCCCAATGCACACGACTGTACAGTATACTGACACCATATAAATGTGCAGTTAAAAAAACAGTGAGTTGAGCCATGAGTTTCTTCAACTATTCACCCTTCTGCTAAAATAGCTTATTTAATACATGATTAAAGATCTTTATTGCAGTTTTATGGCCTTGTTTTACATCCATGTGGGTTATTTCATTTTCAATTGGCTGTTGTTACATTGCAGACAAGCAATATTGCTGCAGACTGGTTGATGATACAGACCATGGAGGGGAACAGCTGGTCACCTTAGAGCGAAATGGGAGTTTCTCGGTGTACCAATCTGCCAAATAAAGTGCTGCAGTTTCTAGATGCGGCAATTCTAATTATCACAGAAAAACTAACCATGCACTGCAAACTATGGATTACCGTAAGGACAGATAATATCATGAAATGATGCTATACTTGCCATTTGCTCAAATAAGAAGACATACTGTGTAGATTGGAATGCTTTCATTGTCGCACCAGGAGAGTTGCAGTGTCCCAAATGGCGGGTATGGTACCTACAGCAGCATGACACATTACTCCTGTAATCAAAATGATCTGTCTTTGTGCTACAGTGGCCCTGCTGTTGGTTCATACCAGGCAG
>JAODKN010000104.1:17958591-17992700 GCA_026774425.1 Petrocephalus zakoni | reverse complement strand
TGGGCCAACATTTCTAAAGAATGCTTTCAGCACCTTGTTGAATCAATGCCACGTAGAATTAAGGCAGTTCTGAAGGCAAAAGGGGGTGAAACACCGTATTAGTATGGTGTTCCTAATAATCATTTAGGTGAGTGTAATAACAGCAGACCAAGGTACAAGCTACAACCATTTAGCCATATAGATATCTTATATAGCCAGTTATCCTGAGCAAAGTCAAAGTGAGCCAGAGACATTTCCCAGAATGCATGGGGCACAGGTCAGGGGACACCCTGGATGTGTTACCAGACCATTCAGGGCACCAAGAATTTACCTAACAGAAGTGCCAGGAGGACCCCTAATCCAATGCAGAGAGAGCTGGGAACCCTAAAAGAACAGGACCACAGCTGGACTCGAACCTGAACCCTTGGGGGTATGAGGCTATGGCACTGCCCACCTAGACAGTGCGGCTCTATAAGCTTAAAATATCTACATGAATAGGATTAATGACTATAATCTCGCTACTGATTTTGTCTATACATTTACTCCGTGCAGGTTTGCTATCTCCTTAGTGCTGCTTAATTATGACCAAAACCGCTCCTACTAACCCCAGCCGTCTTTGTGGCTGACACACATTCATTTGATCGCTCCCGTGCGGAGATCATACCCAGGATGTGAGGTGCACACAGGAGGGCTTGCGTTGACTGTCCTCGGCGAAGCCTGCCGTGCCTGGATCAAACGCGCCGCTGGGGAGCCGGGGGCCTGTCTGCTCCAGCACTCCCCCGCCCACGTCTCCCCAGCTCAGCCCAGCTGACGTGACCGCCCGTCCTCCACGTAAAAGCCTTCCCTTCCCCGCTGTGCTGCGTATTGACACATCAGCCGTGAACGTCGGCGCTGACAGGGAGTGCAACGCCCTTTCTGGTGTAATCCTGAGCATTGACAAGATTTACATTTGCTCAGAGATTAGCGACGCATTGAGCCGAGGTCAAGGATAGTTTGGATAAAGAATGTAAAAACCACTCATGTTGCAATGTGTTGCATGATCCAATGAGTTGCACTTTCGTTTGGAATCACATTCACGTTACCCTATTCTACCACTTTTGTAGAACTTTATAAATTTGACGATCACAGATTCAAATACAATCCATCCAATCAACTACTCACAAAGGCATATGAGCAGCATCCCTGGTCACATTCCATATCAGTCAAAAGTTTGGACACACCTGCTTTTAATGCATTTGTCTCTATTTTAGCTACTTTATTCCCCTTATGGTAAAATGCCTCCAGGTAATGAAGTAATACATATCAAATGTTGCAATGACCAAGAGAAGTGTGAAAAAAAATTCTCCAATTCTTAGCACTGTGAAATAGGCCCCATTTGCATAGAAGACAGCACTGCAGACCTTTGCCAGTCTTTCAGCCGGCTTCCAGATGTGGCCACCTGAAATGTTTCTCCAACAGCCCTGGAGGAGTTTCCACAAGACCTGGGCACAAGTTGGCCACCTTTCTCTTACGCTTCGATCCAGCACATCCCAAACCAGCTGTTTTGGGTTTGGATCAGAGGATTGTAGGGGCCGGGTTACCTGTCGCAGCACTCCATCTGTTTACTTATTTATAATACAGAACATAAGCTCTGGGCGTACTTAGGGTCATTATCTGGTTGTACTTAGGGTCATTATCTGGTTGAAAAACAGATACTAGGTGTCTCTTTGCTTTTGATTCGTACTGTAGGCATCAATAACAAGATACTGAATGCTACCATAATCCTTTATAAGTCCTGGCCAGGATAAAAGGGTATATTTGTGTATAAAAGTCTTGCTTTCATCCAAAAAAAGTATTTTTTTCTTCTAGTGGTTTCGTGACAGTGTCCCTCTCCAAACAGACAGCAGAAGGTATCTAGTGTTTAAAGGAACTGGGAGGAATACAGACACGTGAGGTCTGCTCCAAGTGTCTAACCGACCAATAGTAGGCTGGTAATGACTGGAGGCGTTGCCTGATTAATCAGCTTCCATCTTTAGCACGTTGCCAGCTATAGCCAACACTTGTGCTCAGATGATACCCAGAAACGATGGGATCTTAGCCAGCTCCAGCAGGTGTCCGGGAAGAGCATGGATTAAAAGATGGGAGAGCTCTTACCCTCTTAGAGATGAACAAAGGTCTCACCGACAGCAACCATATGCTAATGCTAACACAAGCCACTCGCTCATTCTACTGTCTGCTCCAGAGGTCTCCAACTACCAGCCCACAGGCCGGATCTATGCTACTTATACAGCCCGTTACATGTTTTTAATTCATCATTAAATCTGGCCCCTAGGTTGATCTTTCATTTCCCACTTCGTAATTTTTCATTCAAGTGATCTGCATAGACTTGCTTCCCTTACAGATTAGCAGAATATAGACATATTTTTTTTTCTCTATCATTTCTCTTTTGGCTCATAAGAAACAGATTCTCCCCTTGGGAGATTCCCACCTGGCTACTGTGACGATTCAAGCCCCCTGAAGACACGAGCAGACGAAGTCTGTCCCCAACAAACCCCTTCTGATATTCAGGCTTGGTAAGACACCTGAAACGAAAGCAGCGGATCGCCTTTTCTGCGGATACCACTTGAGAAAGCTTTCATAGGTTATACATGAAAGCTCTCAGAAGGCACTGCCACTTATTAGGGCCGCCGGGTGGGTGGTGGGGGGGTGGTAAGTAGGCGTTGTTACCACCTTGTTAACTGTCGACAAATCAGTGCCTGTTCGCATCTAACCCGTAGTCTGCCAACTGCTCTATTTTACTAATAAGTTTTTTTCGATTTATTATTCAGAGCTTTCCAGCTGTTCCGATGTATGAATAAAACACGAGTCTCGGTGGCGGGCTGTTCTGGGCCTCAAGGCTGTGCAGCAGCACACGCCGAACAGCAAGGACGCTGTCCCCGGCGCGTTGCTCATGTCTCAGTAACAGCCAAACACAGCGATAAATATCACTGTACCACTCCTGTCAATCACCCCCCACCGGCACCTCCATTTTCGTAAGCGCGTCGGCCATGATGCGGCTCTGAATCATCATTAGGAGAGGATCGTAAAATGACCCCAAAGACATTCACACTGACGTTCCAAAATTTCTTTCTGCCAATTCGGTAGTGTCTGTAATTGATATTTTGTGGGATTTTTTTTCATAATAGTACAAAATTATTTTATGTTTATTTTATTGGTATTTTTTGCTTTAGAAGATAGTTAGATACAAATAACGGAATGCTTATTTCATTAGTTTATAATCAGGGTGTGCATGCACATTGGGTGGAGCCACAGGGAAACTCACCCCAGCTCACCACTGATTGGCCCCTGGTGTGCCCCTTCTCCTGTCACTCAATGATTCAATGCGTCATTGGGTGATGATAAAGTTTGTTACTTTGTATAAATTATGGCCCCTCTTATTCCGTCACCTTAAAAAAATCTAGAATTGTCCTTCTTTATAACTAATGAACTGAGCACTGCTGTCTCACATGTAGGGTTGGGGGTTCTAATCCTTCTCTGCTCTATGTGCATCTGCGTATTCTCCTTGTGTTAAGCTGGTTTATATCTAAATGGCGTCTCTCTGTTTCTTGTGGTGTGTCTGTGTGCACCTTGCAATTGACTGAATCTGCTGGCATCCATCCAGGGTAGACCCCAGCCTTGTGCCTAGTGCTGCCTGGGATGAAGTTTGTAGAATGATTCTCCTCCATTTCTACAACAGTTTAAAATCAGCACCATAACATGTAGTGACACCTGTTTACGCTAGGAAAAAAAATGAGTAATTGTGTTATTAATTACACATAATGAAAGCATGAAAGTCACCTCGTTAACACCTAAACCGGATAAAGTTGAAGAAATGGAAATTAGAGGAAAACGATCGCACAATTAATCAACAGTTAATGAATCGCTTCAGACTTGCCCAGCCAAAGATGAAGTGTGACCAGCCTTGTCTGTGATAGATTTTCGCCGATCTGCAGTTACGCTCAGAGGTGTTATCTCATCCCGAAAAAAATGCCTTCTTCTTTTTGAGGACACTGGCGCCAACGAAGGTGCCCTTTGCAAACAATACCCATCAGAATTCCAAAGTCATCCGCTCACAGCGGTGAGGAGGTGTCAGGCCTTGATTGGTGCTCAGTAAAATTCGAAATGGTCCAATGAGCCAGGTTACCCATTAGAGACATCCAACAGTCAAAATGGGTTCAGTTTCTCAAAACGGGACCTCCCCCAGGCTTTGCTTTGACTGTCAGGATTAGTCAGGATTGTTATTCATATTCTTCATTGACATTGGAAAGCCAAAGTCATCTTTAGGAAAAAAATACTATAAAAGAGAGGAGGCAGCATTTCGCAAATATGCTGTACTATAAATTAAGAAAAATGATTATGCGTGCTGCAGGGACACAAATATCAACCAACATTTATTATGACTGTATATTACACTAGGGTATGAGGTAAGGATATATGTAAAGAACTTCTGGGTGTAGGATCAAAGTAAAGCATCCTGATAAATAAGCATTTATTTCCAAATGGCATTATGGAAAAGAGAGAACGGAGGAAAGAGAGAAAAAAAGACAGGAACAAATTCCATAACAGGTTTTTTTTTTCAATTTCCATTGTCCTTTGAATGGCACTCAGGAGCAGGCAACAGGAGATGGAAAATAGGTAATCGGCTGGTTGGGTCTAATCGCCTTGCATGCCTATAAATAACAGGCATGGTTTCCTCTCCATCGATCACAGGCTGCCCGTGTCGGGCCGGGGTTGGCTCTGACCTGGCTCCAAGCTTGACTGCCCCCGCCTCGCACCGTGCCCAAGCCATCAAACCCGGCTGCACGCCGAGGGATGACAAACTCTAATTGGTTGCAGAGAGAGGTCTGTCATTGTTCTGGGGTTACGGCAATTATTCAGGTTACTTCAGACAAGGTTAGCCAGCTAACCTGCTTAGGGGAAAAAAAATCGCACGTTCACGGACATATTATGGCACAGGGTCAAATTCCTTTATAAACACATTGTTGAACATAATGGAAGCGTCACAGTATTCCGGCTAAATTCTTTTCTTTCAATATGTTGGGTAAGATAGTGCAAGTTGTGCACGTATTTTTAAAAAATAATCATTTCCAGCAGGTGGCGCTGCGGCTCAGTTGCAGGAAGCACTACGGCCCCCAGACCCCTGTGTATGTGTTAGCGTGTCGCGGCATGCTTCTTCCTTTCCTTGTATGGATTATGGATTATGGGGTCTGGTGGAGGAGATCCCTTATGGGGTCTCCACACTGTGTGAATGCGTGCACGGTGCTGGGGGCCTGGTGGAGGAGATCCCTTATGGGGTCTCCACACTGTGTGAATGCGTGCACGGTGCTGGGGGCCTGGTCGAGGAGATCCCTTATGGGGTCTCCACACTGTGTGAATGCGTGCACGGTGCTGGGGGCCTGGTCGAGGAGATCCCTGCCTCATGCTCAGTACATCCTGGGCCTTGCTCCAGCCTCACGGCACATTAGCCGTCGAAAATGGATGGAAAATTCCGTCACCTGCTGTGATCAGTAAACACGTTAAAATGTATGGGAATAGGGTAGTAGCTAGAAATGAACTCAAGTTTCTTGTTTTGAGTCAGCAGCACTCTGGCAAGTATAATTCAGCACCACCCTAAAGTGCTTTGCCTTAATTGTTCCAGTAGAATATCCAGCTGTCTAAACCCAAAGTCAGTGCATAATCCCATATACATTATTGTATAATTTAGATGTTTTTTTAATTATTCGAAATTGTAGAGAATAGAACAAATAAACCTTTCTATGGGTAGGTGAAACTTCTGACTTGTACTGTATATCGTACAGAAAAATACAGAATCCACATTTAGAAGCGTCTACTTAATCTTGACTGTTTTTTCTCCTTTAAATAAATTTATTGACAACGCTCGTCGCCTAGGCACTGGAGAAATGAATTAAATAAAACATCTCCAGTGCAGTGTGTCCTTCACAGCGAGTGCAAGATGACACATGGAACATGCAATGTGGTGTCAAGATGTAGAGTCACTGAAGGGTTTCGCTGAGTGCCGAATACTTGTCAGCGTACAAATTGTATGCTCCACAGTCACACAGCAGCTTAAAAAAACCCTTCCTCTCATACAAGCATACAGCAAGCCTATGATTCATCCAACTTGTGCATTGTTTATTATATTCTGTAATGTAGTTACATTGTGCTGTTGTGGTTAATTAGAATATATGATGATTGTCACAGCCAACATACAATGCAGGGATTGGAAGAAGGAATGTATTTTTTGGGGGGGATAAGGTCCTGTTTCAAGGTTACAGAGACAGGGCCTGAACCAGGTTAGTACTAACAGGAGGGTACAAGAAGTAGGAATGCTTTTTGATACAAGTCAATCTAAAACTAATTCCACAATGGTGTAAGACCATCACTGAGAAGCAGTATTTTTCATCTGGTTATTTAACGTATGCTTTTGTCAAAAGCAATGCATAAGTGAAGATTAGAGAGCAGGATAAGCCAGTAACTCTGCAGTAATTGGGGCTCAGGGTCATCCTCAAAGGCCCACCAGTGATACTGCTACTCTGCCAGCCAGGGGAATCAAACCCATAACCATCTGGCCATGAGCATACAGTCCTAACCCTCTCAGCAACACCCTCAGTGTACCTATGGGTTAAAAAAATAAATTAACGTGTTGGCAGGGGAACGCATTACACATTCTCCTCATTTCCATTTTCCAGATGCTGGACAATCAGGGTCCATTAAGCGTGTCAACAAATCGACACAGAGGGAGAACCCATTGGTTTCTGACCACTGCAGTTCACAGACCTTTTTTTTTCCATTTCATTGAATCATCAGTGATAAATCTGCAGACCGCTCTCTTCGTAGGCAGCGTGTTTTGATGCTGGTGACAGTGTCGAGCGGAGCGGCGCGGTTTTCTGCCACATTATCGCACTTTAATCCGCTTTTCCATTCTCCCACCGCGTCCTTCAGCAGCTACTTTGTTTTACAGACGGACGCCCGGAATGATGAATAACGATGGGATGAGGTGCAGAGTCTCCTTCAGAGTGTATTAAAGACACATAGAAGCTTCTCCTTGCTCCTTTATTCACAGCTCACATCTCCCAAAGCGAGAAGCATTAAATTTGACCAATTCTTGAATTTGCTAGTCATTACCGGTGACTAATAATCCTTGCGCCAAATTACGGCACAGTCAAGGAGTACTGGCAGCCTGATCATCCGGTAAAACCAACAGAAACAGCCGGGATATCGACAGTGTTAATCTCACGCTGAGAGCGCTTGTTCCAGACACGCAGACCCTCAATCAGCACCAAACTCCGGGTGCTAGATTAACACCTCTGGTTTCCTGTGTAAAGGTCAAGTTGGTCACGTTCAAGCCCATAATTCTGCAGCTCATCCCAGCCACTGACCTTAATCCTTCAACGAAATAGGCCCTTGATTTTTAACACTCAGAACACAAATACAGTATGTGTATCTGTAATGCTTTTTTACATAATACTTACAACAAAAGCTCCCAAAGTTTTTTCAAATACCCACAAAGTGCACGTCTTTCTCTGATTATTTCTGGCAAAGGAAGGAATAATATATAAGAGAACGCAGTTTATTTTTTGCCTTTTTGATTAAGAGCTTTTTCTTCTAAACGGACACATGGAAATGGCTGAAATCCTCACTTGTAATACATTCTTTTGCATCTACATTTTTTATAACTAGGTGGGTCTGTGCATTTTCACTCAATACTCATGCATCTAAGAATTCAAGCACCCAAAATTAAAGGGTAACTGTAAGAACCGTAATAGATAAGTTATGCCCGGGAATGTGAGTAATGCAGCCACCAAAGCACCTGGTGCATTAGGATGCAGCTCTAGGCTGGGCCAGCATTAGCCGGCAGCCACACACATTCTAATACTTATGTACAGTGTGGGTTTATATTGTGTTTAGATGCTTAAGAGATGGTTTTCTCAAAGGAAAATATGTAGTGTGCAAATTACGCATTTATAAGAAAGATTTTATTAAAGTGGTTCAGGTTAAATGCCTCGCTCTGGGGTACAATTCAGACTCTCACCCGGGTGCTAATGACTTGTCTGCATTTGCCTCACATTACTGATCCCGTAAACCACTATTGGTATCAAGGCATGAAAATGTTCCCTTTAAGAGCACCTTCTATACTGCCAGCCTTTCTGATCCCAAAGAAAATGCTACATTTATAATATAATATACATTACATCTAATTAAGTAATTAATCTTTTCAATTAAAGAGCAACAATGTGAACAATCCTCACAATAAAGAGATGCAGACGCCCCACCGCCCCCACCCCCAATGGACTGCCGTTACCAGGAAGCAAAAAGAACTCTCTTTTGTGACAGACATGCTGCGAAAAGCCTTTTCACCAATTACACACAGCCTTAGAGGAAATACGGAGCCTGGGTGAGGGACACTTAAACAGAACGCACTTCCCGGAATTCCTGCCTGTGTTTTATTACTATTGTTGTCATCCATATTGTCTATCCATCTTATAATTGCTTATCCTGGTCAGTGTTGCAGAGGTGGGAGGGGCACATTCCTGGACAAGATTATTGTTACTATCATTTGTTGTCCTTCTTCGTGTTATAAATGAAATGTATGGGCCGGTGACCAAATACAGCTGCGTGGACTCACACAGTTTATTACAGATCCATAATCAATAGATCAATTATCTTTCGCAACATCCCCTTTTTTCTACAGCTTACAGAACTGTTGAAATATAATCGGTGCATTACAAAAAAGAACAAAAACATCTTCCCTCTTCTGCATTCAAGAAGGTCTGGCCTGTTTCCAGAGCTGCCAAAAGCTTCTGTGCCCAGTCATGCAGATTACACTGCTGGCCTGCTGAAATAATGTGTGCAGATACGGGGCCTTCTGAGTCTCTGCACAGCAGAAAGGTATTAAGAGCAGGGTTCCTGAGGGTTTCCGACTCCAGAATGGGGAAACGTCTCATATATACCAGGGACGGTATTCGATTCCCCAGCAAGCTGTGGAAAGCTCGGGAAATGCCCCCCCCCCCCTTCCAAATAAATGGAAAGATCAAGGTGAATAAACAGGAGATTGGGCTGAGAATACCCTAGTAAGAGTTCAAGCGCGTCCGGATCCGCTAATAAATCATCCTGTTCCTTTGCCTCTCCGCCTGTCAGGGTGAGCGTCAGTCTCGGCTGTGACGGACATGTCCTCGCAGCATCCATACCTCTACCAGATGGGGGGGGGGTACCTTGAGAAAACCCAGCCAGATGTTTAAACTCCACAATCGCTCTCCTGGGGGGCTGCTTTTTTCAGAATTTTAAATTGAAACATCTGTACACTTAATATAAAGATATTCAGAGATTTCAAATAAAAATCCTACCTTTCGAGGCAGCTCCCTTAGAAGAGAAGGTTATATATTAAGCATAGCTCATTAGTACACTCAAGAAAGTTTATTATGATAATTTATAATAAAGGTGATTTAAACTTTGAGGTATAATTTGAAGTGAAGATCATTTTTCGTGCCATGACACATTATTTTTTAAAGCGATATTCCAGTGCATTTCAGCAATATGATATTACTTCAATTAGGGAGCGCTGTGGTTTCATTATCACCAAGACGCCACGCAGTCAAGGAATGATTCACTGAGATAAATGGTACTCGTTAAGCTGTTGATGTGGACTAACTACCCCGAGCCTCTCACAAAGGTTAGGATGGAAGCCTTGTTGTGATAAATGGCCTTTTTATATTTGTGTCACTAGCAGTACGACCTGGATATTAATATGAATGTTGGGTAAGGGCTGAATGGGGTGGCCATGGGAAGCAGGTAAAACCAGCTGGAACTGTGGCGCGATCAGGCCTCACATGAAGGATTTATTTGCTAACCTTTAGCATTTGCTTATCTTAAGCGAAACACTCAAACAGCTCGGCATGAGGACACAGGGTGAGTGCTTTGCCCAATAGGATGGTTACGAGATCCCATACACTGATACCACGGCGACACACCCGTGCCCCTGTTAATTGAGGCCAGCATGGAAATTGTGCGTTAAATTACACCCATATATCCGGCTGCTGCGTATAAACAGGCGTAGCTATTTCCAGCATCGGTACAGATATGGCGAATGGCTTTGGGATGTAAGAATCGCAGTCCTTTTATAAATGGCCTTTATTGTGCTTTTCCTTTTTCCCAGACTAGTATATTTCATATTACGCTCTCTGCTTGCTCTGTGACCTTCCAAGAATTTGTCTCACCCTACTGTCTTCTAATCGGCAGAAGATGATGAAGGAGAGAACAGGGAAGATGAAAGAGGTATTAAGGAAGTGCATCGGACTTTGGCGTAATTGCTCACCGAAAGCTTTAAACAGGATTACGACTGAAGTGTGCAGACTCACTGGATGCAGAATCTTAAGGGTCTTCCTCAGCAATAATTGCTATTCCATTTCAAAACTACGTTCGTTATGATTTGCAGGAATTCCTCATGTTAAGGGCCAGTACTGATACTTTATTTGCAATCATAGCTACTCCAGCAGTTCCACTAGAATAAAGTTCGGATTAATTAACCAGTAATGCGAAATCCATAAGAAAACGGGAGAGCAGAAATAAAGGGATTGGATTTACAACGGATGCAATTTAATTATCCGAGCAGGCAGCCCTAAAGCTCGTTACTGCTGATGCTTGTTGCCCAGGTGACTGTAGTCCGTAATGTCCAGGAGTCACGCCAGCCTCCGGGTTTGATAATGCCGCATGCGGCTTAAATTAGTCTTTGGGAATCAACACGGCAGCGCCGTTGTTCTTTGTGGTGAGGCTTCTAACGAGCACTGAAGACGAGGCACCTTCTGCTGTCTTATCAGCGAGAGCAACACGGCAAAAGCATATGAAGGTGACAACTTGAATTATTAATAGTATATCCACCGTTAATATATAACACTCCTCCAGACTACCTACACATGCTAGCTGTTAATTTTTTATTTCCCTGGATGCAGATATGTCATAACACATCAATATAACGTCATGACAAAACACATACTAACTAGCTAAGCAGAACACATGATTTGTATATTTAATATAATTATAACTGATATCATTTCACAGGTGCATTAACTGGTCACAGATAGCGTAAAGCGGCATCGACATACAGCAGAATAAAATGTCGATAACCGCGGTTTATTAAAAATGCTCATATTTCCAGTCTTGTTGTTCTAATATAAGCCTAAGGGTGCAGGAATCTGAGTCACAGTGTAACCAGGTGATTCTAGGAATTTATAAGGTGAGGGACAAAAGAAGCGTGGAATCGATGAGTGACAGGGGAGGGGTCACTCCAGGGGCCAATCAGCTTTCATCTGGGGCCAGCGGCCCTGTAGTCCCGCCCCTGTATGTGCCCCTATGCTGTATACTAAAGTATTTGCAGACTCTGCATTTCCTTTTGATTCCAATGTATCACCTGTGGTAACGACACAAATATTCACATAGGCTCCGATGACCACATGACCGCACAGGATGCTCACCAACTAAGGATGCTTCAAGGACCCCGATAACTGCCCCCGACCTGGAGGGGTGCTTTGCTACCTGTCACACAGGTGCTCCCCCCTCCATCAGAGCCCCACGGACGGGGCGAGGGAAAACATGGAGTCACCTTAATTTCTGGATGTCCCACTAAAAGACATAAATCATTTATGGGTCAACACAGTGTCCTTCCTCATCTTATTTCCCAAGGAAGAGGACGGTGCGGAACACCATCGCTGACTTTCCCAGCTCAGGGTGGAGGCGTGGTGCCGTCCCCGGTGACCTGGGTGTGCACAGCCCTCATCTACAGTCCTGAGGACAGACTCATTCCCTAATCCCAGCTGACGGCGGGGGGAAAAAGTCCTAGTGAGCAAAGTAAAACGGATAGAGGAAACCTTGATTTCAAACTACATTTCAAGCCACTGATTAAGTACAGTGATAGATGGATTGGAGAGGAGACTGAGACATTACTCCCCTCTTTGTCAGATGGAAGAGAAAGGAGAAATTGGCTGTTTTTTTTTTATTCTTTCTCAGATAATGGCTTTATTATCAAAGCCGGCGACTATACAGAATCAATTGTAGGCTCCGACCGATTCGTTCGGCGGCCCTTTTTCATAATCGAATTGAATTCAATTAACATGAGGTGTCTGGTAGGAATGTGCGCAGGTGTGCGCTTGTGTGAGTCCGGGTGCACGCGTGTTTGATTGCGTGCGCGTATTTATTGATTGGCTGAGCCCATTGTTGTGCGTGCGATGTGCAAATGCACATAAGGCAGCAGAGTATCTGTCTTTTTGCACAATTTTGGTAACCAGAGCTGCCTCAGAGCTGACTACTTTCTGACACAGTGTAATTTGAACAACTTTGTTACAAATTTTCCTGGAAAACTAAGACAAAAAAAAAAAAACCTGTAGTCATGCATAATAAAGTCCTGATACCATATCTTACAGTGCATAGCCTTACAATTCCATATAGAAACACGGCTTTCATTTCCCTCATTATTGTTACTTGAATATTTGTTCTGGCAACATATAATCCAAGTCCTTTTGACACATGCTTAGCCTTTCAAAATGTGTAATTATGGTCAGCTATTTGATGTATGCCAGCAGCTCCACTAAAACAATAAAAAGTGCTGGCATCGCCCTCTATTGGTGAAAGGAGGCATTCGCAACCACTGGGTAAGCTAACATCCATTTTTGTAAATTCATAAACAACCTACAGATAAGACATTACAGTCTCAGTGCTGATCTGTTCCTTGTTTCGTCTTAGGAGCACTTTATGCTACAAAGTGGCAGCCGTGCCATTTCTGGGCTAAGGGTTTCTAAGTGCGTCGCAGGCCTGTCGAGCACATAAGATCTCGCCATAATGCAATTCCGAAAGGCGAGGTGACGAGGCAAGTGTGAGTCAGTGCGGCACAAAGGCAGCACCCTTCCCACAGCACAGAAAGAGGCTCGTTTGCATGCGTGTGATAAGCCTTCGATCCGACGCAGGGCCATAACCGCCTGGCTACATCGCAAGCCCACGCACTGCTTCTAAATAATGACCCAGTCTTGTTTATTTAGCCGACGCTTCTATCCGACTGCAGAAAGCAGGGTCAGACAGACACAGCTGTCAATGCCAAGTCTAGAATTTGACCCAACAACCTTCTGACCAGAGGGACGGCAGCCTAACTAGCTGAGACACACACTGCCCCAGAACACCAACTGGCACAAAGTGAAAACAACACGAATACTGAATAGTCGCAAACTGTGGATTATAACATAGTTATAACATGGAACCTATTTTCTGTACGCAAGATGCCAGTATTAAAAACTCACAAGTCGAGCATCCTCAAACTCAAAACTTTGAATCTGCCATTATTCCGAATGTTTTTGCTTTCCATAATGGTAAAACAGGCCCTTTTCTTCTAACAAATGTTTTGTGGAAACCTTGAACTGGAGTTTTAAAGGTGTATCTCATGTTAAAACTACAGGGACCAGTAAAACGGGCCACAGGGAGGAGGGTGGCAGTGATAACATCTGCTGGGGGGGGACAAATCATATATTTTCTTGGACTATGGGACACGCACTATATTTTTCAAAATGGGGTGATCCCGTAATATACTCAACGGGTGGCAACTGTACCCCCGGTGTTCTGTGGGCTGGTACAGGAAGGATTCACAGCTGAAATCGATTATCCTCTGATAGTGTGAATATGCCCCCCGTCCCGTTCTCAGATTATCGGCGATGGTGTCAGGTGTCATGTGATTAGGTAGGCCTTTGCTGGTGCAATGCACTTCTGCAACGAAATAAAGCAACATGGCACAACTGAAAACTTACAGGAATAAGATGCGGAATAGAAAATGACCGTGTTATGCTTAATTTATTTAATTTACTGCCATCTGATATTTTTCATAGGGTTATGAAAATAAGTTAGGACCCATTTATTTTTTGTATTGTAACAGGGTTAGAGTGAGCCTGGAGCCTATAGCTGGAAGCACACATTTACATTTTATTTATTTAGCGAAAGATTTTATCGAAAGTGACATTTTGAGAATGCAGGGTCAGTCAGTGCCTGGAGCGATTGAGGTTAAGGGCCTTGCTTAGGGGCCTAACGGCAAAACTGCTCAGCCAGCTGGGGGATTGGAACCAGCACGTTGACAATCACAAGCGCGACATCCCAACCCACTGGGCCACACACCATCCTGCTCGATATAGTAGATATGCATTAGTATGTTTTGTTTAGCCTCAGTAACTGGAGATTCGTTGGCTTTCCCAGCAAAACAATAAGACAAATACTTTGCCAACCCTGAAGAAAACAGATCTGTTGACCCAGGTACACGCAGGAAGAGATGGCAGTCCATCACAGGGCATACTCTCATATACACAGTTCTTCATTAAGGGACATTTAGAGACACAACTTCTCCTAGCTGGATGTTTTAGTAAAACTGCTGCACCTGGAGGAGGCCCACGCAAACATGGGGAGAATAAACAGGCTCTCCGAGTGTGGAACATCGAGAAAGCGCCCGCTGAAGATGTGAGGGGACAGAGTCACCCAGCGAGCTACGGGCCGTACCGCCGTAAGGCAATTCACCGCACCTCAGGTCAGCTGTTTTGGCTGCGAGAGGCTCTAAGGCACCTTCAGCAGCAACCAAATGAACAAAAAACAGTATTATTATGTAATGCATGCTAAAGGCTGTTTTTTGGGGTGTGTTTATGTTGTTTTCCTTCTCCTATGACACCGGTACTCCTAGGTGTGCCGAGTCTAGCTGACAGTTCTCGCTGTCATCAAAATACGTTCGTCGAAGCCATGATCGAACTTAAGTGTGGCGAATGAACAGCTAAGACTGGCCTTAAAAACGCAGTGACAGTTAGTCTATGACAATACATGACATCTTCACGAGGATTTTATCTGAATACTGTTATTCAGACAACATTCACCTATCTATCTATATACCCAGACAGACAGACAGACAGAGAGATAGACAGAGAGACAGATAGATAGATAGATAGATAGATGGATGCATGGATAGACAGAGGAAAAGGTAATACAACTGCAGATATTTCCCCTCCTGCATGGAGGTTCCTTCCTGTTTGTCATAAGAAACTCGCCATTACCTGCCTATCTGTCATCGCCGGACATTCCTGCGCGATGATTTTGTTTCGCTGCAATCACACGAGGCAGCAATCAGGGAACACGCTGGTTTCTTTAATTATACGGCCGCATCATCACAGGCTGAATGGCGTGTTGATTCGCCCTCTCCTCCCTCGGGAGTCGGCTCCCGGGGGTGCTTCCGTTAAACACGCGGCCGGGAGATTTCACGCCGCTCTGTCTCCAACTGGAAAACCTTGCCCAAAATCACCCCCCCCCCCTACCATTGCCCCACGGAAGAGGAAAGATGGGGGAACAGCGCCACGTGATTCATATTTGCTTTTCTTCAACTGGAAACTAGCATGAGGTATTATGAACGGCAGTTGAGAGATTTCATCATATCTGTAGACTGTAAACAAGTAAACAGCCATGATGAACGGCATAGAGATGATCCTTCCAGGCGGCTTCAGCTGCCCCTGCTCTGTTTAATTTCACAGAGGATCATGTCTACAAATGCTAATTTTACCCTTTAATTTTTGCACTCCGCTTTATCCCCCGCTAATAAGCTTGAAATTAAAAAGACTGAACATATTGGGCTCGTCACACAGGAAGTGATAAGGTCCTGTGGAATACAAAGAGGCAGAGGAGATAGCCGCCTCCAACGGTAACTGACAGGATTTCCAGTCGTATAAAAGACGGCGGCAGGAGCTTGTTGCTCTCCATAACTGTCATCGGTTTTTTATGTGGCTACAACGGGTCCCCTTTTGTCTTGGATAACTTGAATGGAAACACTTTAAACCATGGGACTTTAAACTGTCACCCCTGTCAGAAAAAACATCATAATGCTAATCGTTTCCATACTCGTAGCATCAATCTCCATACACCTCCCAACATTCCGCTGCCAGTCCGTCGGCATCCCGAAGCATATCCGTCGTGTGCAGTCTTCAGTCTCGCTTGAGAAATAGCTAATTCAGCACGCCGATACAGATCTGCGTTAAATAAATAAACGAACATGCTCACAAGCAATTTGCGGCTAACGTTTATAACTGGCAGAATAAATTGTGTCTGTCAATAAACACATCTGCTGCACAAACACATAATGTATGTGGCAAGGTATGGAAGGCCCAGCGGCGAGCCTTGCTGTTTTTAACGTCAATTCTGGTACCCCGGTGCCTTCGGCCCGACTGAGTAGTACATTACCTGAGGAATGAGTGACACCCACGGTTCGCCGTCAACCCAGCAAATGCAGAGACATTATCACGCCCCGAATTAACACCAGACGGCATGCTAAACGATTCTGGAATGCACGCGTCAGACACTTGACACTGTACCATAGAGGGATCCATTAACTTCAATTAAATGAGATTTAATTTACATTTCACTGCAGAAAATATGCAGTTGTGAGGAAAAGTTTGTGAACCTGTTGGAATGTTAGTTAGCTAACTCATCTAATTCATAATAATAAAGATGCATTTAAACACACAACACAAATAATGTCTTTACTATGTCCTTATTGAACAAATGTTTATACAATTTAGGTTAATAATAGAAAAAAAATATGTGAACTCTGACATACTAGCAATGAGTGTAACCAACTTTAATCTTGAATAATCTGAACTACAAACACTCACTATCTGCTATTCAGACCGGCACAGCAGTTAGGAGGTATTTTGGTCCATTCTTCAGAGAAAATCGCTTCAGTCCATGTATAATTCTGAGATGTCTCCTGCTTCTCAGAATTGTACAATATCGTTCTAAATTTCACTCGGATCAAACTCAAAAGTCCCGGTTCAAGTGTTTCAATTTTCGAGTGGAAAACAAGTCAGAGCATTAGACAGTGAAATCATCATATATTTATAGCCTTGTTGCTAGCAATATTTTCTTTAAAGATCATTCAAACAAATTGCAGAATTAGCATCACGATGGGATACGAATGGCAAACTTACGAATCAGTATAACAGCGCGGACACCATTTGGCACATATATTCTCAGCTGTGGCATCCCTGCTAATTCTGTAACCTAATTAGTGTCAATTTAAGAAGCCAACTGCTGTATTATTGTGCCGTGGTAATGGAATACAACTGTAACCGGCAGTGTGCAGTAATTACTGGCCATAATGAGACCAGCTAACACCCTCACCTCACTCTTCGGTGTTCACATCTGGTGCTAACAGTCTGTATGGATTTAGCATGTTCTTCCTTGTTTGCATGGCTTCTTCTAGTGCACCGGGAACTGGTGCAGGTGTGCGGTTGCACGTGAGGACCCTGTGACGACATGCAGCCCTGTCCCCCGGCTTATACCCTGCACCCCAGATCGGCGTGACCCTGATGCTATAAGCCCTTCCCGATGATGGATGTCGGACGGCCATAACTAAACTGCAATTTATCCAAGATAATCCGGGGGTACAAGAACTTCTTAAAGGCTCCAAAGTGGTGAGTTTACCACTGTGTTGTGCTGAGAGTGTGTGCCCTGTGATGGACAGGCATCCTGCTCAGTGTGACCAATGCATCCTGGGATAGGCTCCTGGCTCACCAAACCTCTATAGCAGAGATGCAGTACAGAAAATTGGATGGATGGAGAGATGGATTATACTGGATAATGAGGTACTTTTGAATACTAATGTTTTCCATTTTGACATAAATATAAAGGTCGGTTATCAGCTGTACATCAGCCAAACTAGTAATTCTCGTATTTTGTTTTCATACAGGCCTGCTTGGCATGTTCCCAAGCCAATGAAACGGTTGAAAATGAAGCTTGGCATGCAGACAATCAGCCCTCCAGCCCCCCTGCACCCCCAACCAGAGGTTAGATGCATGGAACCATTGCTTGCGATGCTGAGAGTGGTGTAAAAAACCTGTCGGGTTTAAAGATATCTCATAGTGTATGTCTTGGGTGGTGTTTTGGGTAATGTGTGTGTGTGTGGGGGGGGGGGGGGTCTCACGTGTACACATCTTCTGTGTGCAGTTGGCAAATGTTTTGTCAGGTAGCATGGGAGCCTACATCATCAAAAACGCTCTGACCCGCCCCACTTTCCACACACGCCCCCTAGTGGCTGAGAGCATCACCATTTCGCTGTGGGGGTGCTTGGGGAGCGTGCGCTCATTTGCCTTTAAGGTCTCCTTGGCAACCTGCCGTCAGCTTGCCGTATCAGAGAAGAGGAGATTACAGAAAGTGGGGCAAAAACAGAAAACACGTCAAAAAGGAGAAGAAAAAAAGTGACCCCTGCTTAATAGTAAGCTGTTCGAGGTAGAGGCTGCGCGTGCAGAAAATTGATGCCGACGAGAGCTGCCGTCAGTGGGATCCACTAGAGAGCCAGCATGGCGAGGCGTTAAAAATGGCGCCATTACGTTCCCGCGGCGACAGTGGCTAATAGCAGCCGCAGCGATTGGCAGGAGGCAGCAGGTCACACAACCAGCTCCCTGACACGCCAGGCATTATTGCATTATAAATTATTGCAGCGCCCAGATGAGTTCACTGTGCGCAACGTTATCATCTGCACAATGGCTTCCTGAGAAGCAGCACCCGCTCGGGACACTCGTCGGCTATCGGAGGGATTATTGCACAAGTGCTGAGCCTTCCGGATAGACGCCGCTCAACTCCCAATTACAAAAATTAGATTGGGGTGCCTTAATTAGCCCGCTTGTTTTCCTCCGGAGCACCTGCATGCACAGTTGAGGTCATCAGCACGGCACGGCGAGCTTACATCTGCTCCGGCGGTAACGTTCATGAGGCTGATAAGCTTTAATGGTCCCTTCTGCATTAAAACACACTGGAGGAGGTCACCAGATTCCAGGTAAGCCCTTGCGGTTGATATGGATTCAAGTACCGATCTATAGATCCACACTGCAACTGGAGTTTCTTGCGTTATATTAAAGCTAAAGCACTATAAATGCCGCGTAAGAAAGAAAAAAAATGTAGAGAAAGGCAATTACTTAAGGGAAACATTACGCAACTGACAAACGCCACCTATGTAATTGAGAATCAGGCTAAATCTTAGACTCCACAAAATAGCCAGTGATTATCCGGTGATTTACGGTGATTATAGCGGAACAGACCCTAGGCATTCTATTAATTAAAGGTACTTTTCTTCCTGAAAGTTCACTCCAGCACAGTTGGAGAAGTGCCCACAAACGACATACAACCAGCAGGCTGTGCTGCCTTGGCCTCTCCATCCGTTTCAGCCCAAATCAACACAATGGGGTTGAGGTCAGGTGACTGTGCAGGCCAATGGCATCACTTTCAGCTTTCCTGCATCCTGGCTCTAACATCAAGCGTCCCCCCTGGCCATGAAGGAGTGCAGCCGGGTCAGCTCTCTTTGTGCTAAAGCGGACCGCATCCTCAAATCGGAGGTCCTGAAAATAACTATGATGTGAGGGCAGAGCGGCTGGTTATCCTGGAAGGGCACAGCGGCCTAAGGGTAGCTCTCTAGCTTATGGTAGGAGTGCGCTCCATGTGCTCAGCTGGCATCCTTTCCAGGGTGTACCCCTGCTGTGTGCCCTGTGTTACCCGGGATAGGCTCCGGACGCAGTGCAACCCTGTGCTGTACGAGCAGCTCAGGGAAATGGATGGACAGCGTGTGCATGAGACGGATGTTGCGAAACATGGTGGGGTTTTTATCCCATGCTGTCTGGGAAGGTCAGGGAAGCAGAAGCCAGCGCTGATAATGTAAACTGTATAACGATAATGTAAAGCGCTGATAATGTAAACTGTATAACGATAATGTAAAGCGCTGATAATGTAAACTGTATAATGCCAACACATGCGTTGCGGAAATGGTATAGTTGCTTGGAGCTCAATGCTACAAAATTGAGGACCCCTAGGGTTGATTAATGTGTGTGTGTGTGTGTATATCTATATATATATATATATATATATATACACACATACAGTATATATGTGTGTACACTTATGTGTAGATGTAAATACCTTGAGATTACATTACATTACGGAGGTCAGGATGGGAAATGATATTCCCCAAGCAGCATGTAGGTATTACAAACATGAATGACTGAAAGCAGGTTCAAGGGCAGCCCAGCTACAAGGAAAAGCTCGGAGAAACGTGAAAAACACACCTTTCAAACTTAGACGTTGGGAGTAGCAACACTGTAATAAATAAGCATCGCTGTACGAACACCAGGGTACGCAGGACGTTTGATCAATGGGGTTAGCAATTGTTGCAGACGATTACAATTGTATGTGCTCCGTATCGACGCGTTCGGCATCAATCACACTCGCAAAGGCCGCGGCATTGAGTTTGCGCGTCCCACTCAGTCGACGAATGATGGAAAAAAAACGTTATCTGCTCGTCTTGAGAGATATCATCGGGAATATTTCACACAGCTTTTAATTCCAACCAGATGCGGCCTTGCAGTGTTGGTATCTCTTTGTCGGGAGACGCATTCATCTGTGAGACATTTGCTCACTGTTGTAGCGGTATAAACCAAATTAAAATGTCGCAGTGGTAATTATGTAACTGCCAGGGTATGACAGTTGATCTGGACATCCTTTGTAGGCCCTCCCAGGCTGACATCGAGTTGGGATCGAGGGGTAGGGCATCTTGTTCTGTGTGACAGGAAACCTCACATTAAACTGCCTGCATTACGATAACCGACTCAAATTTCATTGCATTATATTGACAGCCCAACATTGACATTGATGGTGGTACTCTCCCTAAAACTGAAAATTCCCTAAAAGATGCCTCATAAATTTTTCGGGGCAGCAAAAACAAGCGGTGAACGAGAATCCTCAGGTGGATCCAATCGATCGTACACACAGCTACCTACATCCCGCTCAACCTGCATTTATGTCAAAAAACCTTAAAAGAGTGGCCAGCCCCCAGTACACTGCAGCTCCAAAGTTTGGTCAGTGGTGAAATCAAACGTTTCCCCTTTCTCCTCTTCTGTTCTACATCACCTGATCATTACTGCTCAAACTTCGTAAGACTCGATTGGGCAAATATTGACAGAAGCCTCATCCGGAGGTATTTCAATCTGCTGCAAAATCTGCAAATATGGCACATGGCCACCCGTGTCTCGTTTTTCAGCTATCAAACAAAATACACATGCGTCTTGAAGACTATTACGCAAACCACTCAAGTCTAACTCACTATTTTTCATTTGAAGTGCATATTTAGAAATTAATTTTTAAAAGCAATAAATAAAGCCGCCATGGATATCGCTCTAACCCAGTCTTTTTTGAGGAAGAAGAATCCCATTTCTTTCATGGCTGACTGCATTAATGAGATTACAAATGGCAAGGACTTCCAGCAAATAGCGTATATTACTAGAATGTTTTCAGCAGTCTCAGAATTTGGGAACGTTATCTTAATAACAGGCACCGCGCACAGGACTCAAAACATTGTGCAATCCATGTTTTGTTTAAACAACATCAGGCTACAGACATCTGAAGAATTCTAATTCAAAAGTAGGCATCTCATCTTGAATGTTTTTTGCACTGGCATAAAAGGAAAGGAGATGGAGTTTATGAGAGTTCATTTGCTGAGTTGCAAATTTTCAAGACTAAAAATTTCAAGATTTAATCGAGATGGTTAAAGGGTTCAAGGCAGAAATGGGGATATGACACTGGATTTGAGAGTCCAGCAAATTGGGGGGAACAAAATGAACTGCAAAGATAGCCATTTCGAATTCACGAAGATGGAACAAGATGTCCAGCGACTCCACAGGTGGGCCAGCAAGTCTGCTTGTGAATTTGCCCACCCATTTGAGATTCTCTTCATTGCTCAAAATGGAAATCCACATCAGCAAACCGCGATATCCTGTAGTCAAAATGTTTTTCTTTGCCACTTGGAACTTGTTTTTATTCCTCTGTTGACGTGCATACTCTGGAACGATCAAAGCGGCTTTTTAAAAATGCATTTGGTACATCAGAGGACGTTGCGTGAGCCGACAGTTGCATAAGTAAGGCGACAAGCGCAAACACTAACAAGGATATACACGTGCTTGACGTCTAAATCCACAAATAAAAAGACCAGGAAAGTCGGGGAAGGCACTGCGGCCTTGCACCTGTTCGCACGACTGTGGCAACTCACTGCACAGCAAAGCCGAATCGTGTACGACGACTGCAAGAAATGCAATTAGATCCGCAAAATGCTTAATTCAAGGCACTGCTTAGTGATTAATGTATCATTACATGTAATTAAGTATCCGTCATTATGCGGCCAATGTAACAAATCGCAGGAGAATAAATAATGGGAACGATAAAACCAAAACCTCGCTAACTTTTTGCGGGAACGATAGTAGGTAAAGTCCACAAAGCGCCAGTCCTGAGCTGCTGAAATGAAGTGAGGCCCACCACCATAAAAGCTCAGACAACAAGCACTGCACAAGCGGGCCCGTTTACATAAACACTGCACCCCCATGTTCGAAAGTCACGCCACTTCCAATAAATCAGCATTCTAATCGCCACAGTGTCGAACGTGCCGCACACCTGAGAGGGATCCACAGGCCTCTTATGATATTAGCAAAAAAGAAATAAGATGCCTTTATCAGAAGGTAGCAGGACAGCGTTGTTCCATCGCTCATCCCGGGTGCAGGTTTTCCTTCAGCCTCTGGGGGCCTGTAACAGAGAGTCGCTCGAGTCTCATACATACAGCAGATTGTCCAAACTAATCTTCCCTGCCGCTGCGAGACTTCAAAAGATGTCAGCACTTGGGAGTGAGTCCAAGGCACCACCACTCAGGAAAGCCATTTAGGTCCTCGTAACCAATCACCATAGTAATTTTCCACAGTGTGTCACTTTCCGTAAACGCCCTGCTGAGTATGCCAGCAGCAGTTCCGTCGGTCGAAGCCCCCTCCAGCCTTGGCAGAGCAACAGACAGAGATACTCGGGCTTAGATTTCCATGTGCACTCTCATACTTACAAAGATTGGCTATATAGACCCCAGTTTGTAGGTTAAGTACAATAACTACTGTTGGAGGCTCACTGGACTCTTCTCGCAGTAGAATGAGCTTCATACGGGCAACTGTGCCATCAAAAGTGTCATATTCCCCAAAAGTGGATAGTAAGTAGCCATACTTAATGCCTGCAGTTATGTATGAATCGTGTGGATTATTTTTAACTACATTTAACCATTTTTTTCCCCATGGTGTCATCTAGTCCTGATGTTTCTGACAAGTGGAGCTGGCATGTAGCTGAACGTTAGAAGCAAGAAGACAGTAAGCCAGAGAATGATCTACAGCCCCCAGTCACAAATGAACATTTTTTGAGTCGCCTGCAGCGACTATTATGAGGCTTCCACAGTGCTCATGCACAAATTTTTAAATATATATACATATAGTGTAAGACTCATGTAGGAATATCACTGACAGTACATATTGAAAGGTTATGCAAAAGTTGAAATCGATAAATGACAGGCAGCCCTAATAAGAGTTTGGAGACTCATCTCTGCTCCATGGCTCAATCTCTAAGAATAAAAACTCAACTTCTTATACTCTAGGCAGTAATCTTATCTTTATGCATCCTCAGCACCATGGTATCAGCTTGAAAAACTTGTAAATCACCTCAGTGGTTCAGGAGAATATACACTCAAGGTGTATGGGGTAAATCCAGTGCGGAGGCAAGGGAAAGATGGGTAAATGCCTAAGGCATCATCTTCTAAGGGGAAGCCAACGTAGGCAACCTCAGGTGCCACCATCAGGGGAGGGGGAACGTCTTTTTCAAAAGGCATGGGCACAAATGTGTCACAGAGTCTCTTAAAAGAAGACATTCCTCTGTAAGAAAGGGGAGGGGAAACGTCTTCATCAAAGGACATGGGCAGTGACATGTCACAGGGTCTTTAAAAGGAGACATTCCCCTTTAAGAATGGGGAAGGGAAACATCTTCATCAAAGGACTTGGGCAGTGACATGTCACAGGGTCTTTAAAAGGAGACATTCCCCTTTAAGAATGGGGAAGGGAAACATCTTCATCAAAGGACTTGGGCAGTGACACGTCATGGGGTCTTTAAAATGAGACATTCCCCTTTAAGAACGGGGAGGGGAAACGTTTTCATTGAAGGGCATTGAGTGAGCCAGGGGGGGACCGAGTTCTGCGGGTAACGCGCCTGTCTGACGTCGGAAAATCTGGGGAAATGCGATACGTTACAGTCAGGCCATCCTTTATCCCACGTCCTGCCTGCTCTCCCGTGCCAGAGGAGATATGCTACCCCGAGCATCCGGGTCCCCAGAGTCAAACGCTCCGACAATTTCCTAATTATCTCCCAAATGCGGCCTGTCTGCTGCTAGAGGGCACGGCTGACGCGACATCGTCCTGGCCCCTCATTAGTGCATCATGATGCTGCAGTTACCTCGTACCCAGCTCTGCTGGCACGACCATCCACCAGGTCACAATGGCCCAGGTCATGGGGCACGTGCCAGTGCCAAGTGGCAGACTGAGCCCTATAACTAATATTATTAATAATTATTATTATTACTAATTACTGGGCAATTAGCCGGCCCATAAACACACGGCACCAGAGGACGAGTATTCCCAGGCTCTATGCAGGACCCCCACTGCGACACTGAGTCCAAAATGAAGGCGTGTAGACAGATCTACAAGGACACCACTGTTCATCCATGCTCTCCAGCCCACACAAGAATGCGGGTACCTCACAAAAAGCTCCACAGGGATTTGAAGTGATGACCTTCAGATTAGAGGCACAGCATTCTAACCTGCTGAGCTACACACCGCCCACCAAAAAAAAAGCAGCATACAATTGAGAAAGTAGGCTCAGCCAATCCCTGGGGCAATTGGGGTTAAAGGCCTTCCCCAAAGGCCCAATGGCGAAATCACTCTGCCGACAACTGCACTTGAACTGGCAACTTGCTGATCATAGACGCGGACTCCAAACCCACTGAGCCGCACACTGCACAATCAGTGTCCATCCATGCCAAGCTTAACCCTTACAGCCCACCAAGTATGCAAGACCATCACAAAAAGCTCCATGAGTTCATGCCCCACACAAATTGCGTCTGCGATCTCCGACAAATAGATTAAGCTCCTTGTCTCGTGCACATGGACAAAGCAAACTGGTAAACAGAGATGCTGTTAGAATCATCTCTTAGAAAGGGCAAGCACGGTAGCTCCTGTACACATGTATAAATACACAGAAACACAGAGGATATATGAACACATAGTTAATTCATCCAGACAGAAGGCTTTAGCCTTTTTCAACGCAATGAGAATTCTATTAGTTTTTAGAACATCTTTTTACAGTATATAAGTAAACTGAACAAATTATTCAGGAATGAGTTAAGCGGAAAACCTTACCAGTTGTCTGAGGCCACAGATCACTACTCATTTTCGCTATGACCCAAAAAACAAAACAAAATAAAGGATTTATATTTAAAGGACTGGTCTGAGTAACCCCGCGACCCTGTTCTGGTCTGAGTAGCACCGCGACCCTGTTCGGGTAAGCGGGTTGGAAAATGGATGGATGGATGGATGGATGATCTGAGTAGCACCCAGCACAAACTAACTGCGACTTACTGAATTGTTTTTTCAGCAGTAGTTGGCTGTGGCAGCAACGTGGTTCAATATGGTTTTAAAAGTTATTTGCATCAGCTGAGCATGAATAAACACTTTAGGCACTCAATCGATAAATCGTTCAAAATGAACATCCTCATTTTAAGAAATGCCTTTTGTTTTTCTGTTTACATACATGAAGTATTTACACTTACATGACGTTCGGAATAATAAAAAGATATCATAAGATGATATCATCTTTAATGTGGCTTCCTGTTCCCATTCTTCAATAGTAGAACTGAAAGTCCGATGCACCCGAGACCCAGTGCAAAATTTTAAAAAGGCTCCACATTTATTGTACCAAAGTGAGAAAAAAAAAATCGCCTTGAGTTAAACACAATGAATGGGCATATGATGATGTCATTTAACCTACATTTTTCATCAGTCATTACACTTTCATCAGCGGGAATGAACAGAATATTACTAATTCATTGTGTTATTTCCACTTCATTCATATTCCCATTACATTTCGTGGCTCTGCTGTGTAGCAAATCACAGGCAACTTGGGTGATTTCACAAGAAATAGCTACTTTATCATCTGGCAAAGCCATAGATTTCCAGGACATGCAGGTGTTATCATGACTTTTTCCCCTACTTACAGATATCTCAGACTTCTGTTACATACTTTCAAATAAATATAACCATATAAAAAGGACTCTAACATACATGTGGATTGAAATATGATGGCAATTATGCTGGAAGTGACCTTGGCAGGGCAATAAGTAAAAATACCTAACATCCATCAGTTCTCCATACCTGCTTATGCAGGGCACCGTACCACTCTTACAAATAAATGTATAAACACAAATTACCATTCAGTTTTACTGTGAGCATCATCCTTCACTGCAAGCTCACATCTCAGCATCATGGTTTTCGACAGCAGCCGACAAGATTCCCCTCTGAGGAGGGCGGCTCTACGTCAGTCCGGCTGGGTTCGGCGCCATCAAAATCCCGGAATCAAAGGCCCGCGCCCCCCGCGTACCACGTCGAGGGGAGGACACCGCGTCTCCGCAGCCTGTCGACCGGCTCCCGACTGGGCGGCACGTAATATGTCTTTAATACCGCCGCATTCCTTCTTATCCTAAAACAGATCTCACACCTCCCCTTCTCCTACACAGCTAATGATAAAAGAAGCTCCCCAGAGGAGCACCGTGAAGAGCCAGAGCGCCGTCTCGCAAAGCACTAAGCATTAAGGAGCCATTCTGAGCCAGGAACGCGCCAGATATGAACCTCTGGAGGACATGCACGAGAACTAATGAAAAGAACCGTATTTAGGTGCACTAGATCCCACACCTTATGAAACAGCTGCTGGGTATTTGCAATTCATGAAGCCACGTCTTCTGACAGATTACTTTATATTAAAAATCTGCAAAAAACTTTTAACTGTAATATGTTTTTTTTTCCTCCTAAAAGTGAAACTCAAGTAAACTCAACATATATAATGTATAACATATGAAAGGGATGCTTTTTCTAGTCCGCTATTTGTCTTTACCTCATCACAAGTTGTATGGTGGCCCCGAAAAAAATTACATTTAATGGTAGCTGCCAGGCGTATGGTGCACAAAGGCTTCCCTGGGGAGATGACAAGAACGACTCTTGAATAATCATCCAAAACTATACGTTCCTCAAAAGTTCAGCCCCTTGTGAAAATCTAAACACAGGACTGAGGAGCATCAAATTATGCCACCTGCTCCTGTTGTTTGCTGTAATGTCCATTGGCACTGTCTCTGCTGGGATGCCACTTCAGCCCACTTCCTGTCCAGACAAACAGGGGGCGGAGCTGAACTCCTTAAGCTTGTTATTCTGAGCCTCTCTGTTTCCCTAATGCCTAAAACCCAGCCAGCGCTCCAGCAGCCTCACAAGAGATGACAGCCTTATGTGGCGGATCACTCTGCATGTACAGGATGCCTTAGAAGTCCACTCATCTGCCAAGTTGCTCCAATAAAGGGGCCTGCACAAGAAGACATGTCTGTCATGTGTGCACCTGCAGACTTCTTTGTACACTCGCTACTGTGTACATAATGCTATTTTGCACACTGTCTTTGAATGGTATTTTTTTTACTTTTTAATTAAATTGAATAGATACAGTGCATGTGACAAGCAGAATCTTGAATCTCGAACTCCCCACTGCCCCAATATCCAAAAATCAGCGCAGAGAGTGCAAGAACCGGAAAGCAGTACCGTCAGCGCCAAAGCTCCGGAGGCCGCATGGCAACTTTAGGCATCGGAATATAACGTGGGCTCGCAGGAGCCAAGGACTCCAATGCCATCCGAAGAAGAACCACCCAGATCTCCAGTGCGTGCAGTTCCACCATGCCGATCTGCCCGGAAACCACTGCGTGAACCAAAACAAACCGCAACCTTTCGTTTCACAGACGATTAGTCTAATTTCCCATAAACTCGAGTTACTCAAACAGAGAGAAAAAAAAAAAGAAAAAACGAGACATGACCCTGCCATTAACTTTGCACTCGTACCCGGGACACTTTGCGTGCTACCTGTCATCTTTCATCACCCCCCCCCCCCCGCACCTCTGCATAACCTTCATTATCCCTTGAACAGAAAGAGAGGCGTCGCATACAAAGGGAAAACCCGCAATGGGGGGTGCGAGGGGGAGGGCATAGCAGAGACTGGAAACGTGCCCGGAAAACCCAGCTGAGAGAATCCTTCTCTCTCGTAATCCACTGGAGATGTGAGATTATTTCCAGAAGGAAAAACACCACACAAAAATGTAGGCCGAGCTCCTACCACACGCTACGGAGACGCGCTAATCCAATTCAGTGCCACTGCGCTCTGCTCCGGTGCCGTAAGACCGGGGATTTTCACCTGTTTACGCGATTGGGCAATGTTACACTCTGTCTTCTGGGCCACAGCTTTGTCTCACGGGTTCGACTCCATTTCCAGGGCCCGCGGAAGCCCTGCCGTTTATCCAGGTGGACAACATCACCGTCAGCCAGGCCTAAAGCTTTCGGTTGGCACTTGGCTAAGTGGGAGAAAGACCCAGTTTTTTTTTTATATATTTCACATTCATTTATTTAGTAGATGCTTTTATCCAAAGCACCGTACATTTCAGAAAGCAGAGTCGGCCTTAAAGCACTCGCAGTTAAGGGCTTTGCTCCGGGGTGTAATGGGGAAATCAGTCTGCCAACCTCAAGCTTTAAACTGCTGACTTTCCAATCATAGGCAACCTGCTGAGCCATTCGGGGTTCCGTGAGTCGGTGTGAAGACGACGGCACATCAGGGCGATGCACTGCGCTGGCAGTATGACCCCCTGGCTTTACTGAGCCTCTCAGACCAGCAGGGGGCAGCAGCACGTGGTGGATCGAGAGGTGCCTTCACTGGTGGGCGCCAACTGCATGCACTTTGCAAATAAGAGGACTTTGTTTCACTGTCCTCAGATCATTCATTGCAAAGCATCACATATGATACGGCTCTTCTAAAGGCGAATACAATGACCATCCATTGGGTGATCTGACTCATCCGACTCTAACAATGGCGCTTTTGCTGGGTGGGGACTTGGAGGGGGGGTGGGGGGAGGCTCTGGTATGTTGAGTAATTGAGTTAATAATTAAGTTTTCAGCTTCTTAGCTTCCATCCAGACCACAGAATAGAAGAGAAATCCCATGATCCTCTGACCTTCTCGTAAGAATAGCTTCAGTGCCACTGCATTCAACATGGCACCCGGGCCAAAGCATTGTCTTCCTCACAGAGTCGTTATGAACAGATAAGAGGGCCATTGCTGGATATGGGGTGCAGTGTACAACAAGGCCGTAAACAGTGCAGATCACCATTTCCCGTTCGTGCCGGTTCATGCTTTGGGCCATTCGCTTTCATGATAATTATTCAGTCTCACATTAAAGCATCCATTGAACGCAGACTGTGATTTCCATGAGACAACACACGCATGGGCACAGGCCAGTGGGCTATGGGCTATCAGCTTTCTACAATGGGGTAGTTGTGTCTGATGATAAAATTTCCTTAGCGGGGGGATAAGAATTTAACACGGGGGGCATTGCAAAAATACAAGACAAATCGTGTCCCACATTGCTTAAAAACAGGACATAGCATTATATTTTTCGATACAGGAAGATCCTGTCAAATACGGGATGGGTGGCAGCTTTATGTTTAAAAATGTATTATTAAGCAAGGTTGGCTGCGGTGCCTCTGCAGCGGAAGCCACTGGGCCCGGGCCCGGTAAACACGGGCATCAAAGCGCTTCATTTCACAACGCTGCTGGAAGGCGCGCCGACGAGGAACGTGTAAGGAACCAGAGACACAGAGAAGCATCATTAACATCCAGGTGTGAAATTAAATTTTCACCTTATCAATCTTCACCATGGGGTAATTCCGTTAAGAAAAAGAAGGATCTGTCATTATAGAGAGTCCCTGATAAGCGTGAGCAATCTTTCCAGTGTTCAAATTAATGAGTGGCATTGTGGTGACACCATCAAATCACACAAAGCGGCACGCCACGGATATTTTAGAGGAATTAATTAAAATACCTCGAGGGTTAGATGTTTTGAATTAGTGACGTTTATGCTAAAAAACAAAGCGTGCAGATAGTTTCTGAGCACTCCTGGAGAACATGAACGTTAGCCCTTACATGTCTGTCAGCCATAGGCATGACCTAAAAAACTTCACAGAAATTGAATTCGAAAACACAGATATCATGCCTATCTAAATTAATGCAACCAAATATAGTCTACAGCTTCATGTTTAAAAATTTAATAACCAAAGACATATATATCTGCCCTCCTACTGCTCAAAAAATTTCTTTAATTAGATATAGCTTCAAATAACTTTAAGTGCAGTGCCAATGCATTTATAGACTTGTACACAGAGACTTGTACTTTGAAGAGGAACAGCTGAAATACGTAGAATGGAACAACAGATACATTTATGCTTTAAGCACTAAGAGACAGAATTAACAGGTCATTTCTATAACAGCGCCAAAGTTTTCACAGTTTTGACTCATAAAGTTTCCAGGTAGAATCTTTGTAGCAAACAAATGAACTCAAGGAGCTTTGTAGGAGAAACGTTGATATTCCTTCACGCATTCTGTCTGAGGGATAAAAGGCAAAATGACCTTCAAATGCAGCCCAACTTCTGCCTCCCGCAGAAACGGAGGAGAAAAAATTCTGCCACGTGACAAACTATGATGGTTTCTGGCAAGACTGCCTGCCATCAGATAACGGCATAATTGTCCGCCCTGAAATGTTACAGCGTTCTTCATTAGCTCCTAATTTCGATCGAAACGGCGTGAGAAACTTCTTGCGACGACTGCAATATAGCTGTGTTTTGGGGAAATGTCAAATGTTAGAAACTACAGATGAGCAATAGCATGTCCTCATCTCTCAGGCAAACAGTTCCATTACTGAAGCCAGGAATGAAAGTTGTGATGTCTGGCTTAGACTGACAGGTAAGCAATACTCATAGAAAGGTTAAATGGATTCCATAGTCACTAGAGGGCAATTAAAATGTTCAGCTGCAAGATGGACAGAACTGAGTTTAGAAGAGTCTGTATTTAAAATTTCACCCCAGTCAACTCAAGACTTTAACAGCGGCTGGAACCTTTTCCCATTATGACCCAAAAACAACATACAAAGATTTAAAGGAAGACCATTTTCACAGCCAATAAAGAAATAGCTGCAAATCAAATGTATAGATTTTTGTCTGGAAATATCATTTTTTCAGCCTGTTGTTACAAGTACAGTATATAAAAACATGTATTGACAAAAAGAACCTGATTACAACAGCATTTTTAATAATAGATAATGAGTGCAGATTTTTAAGCCCTTAGGTGCTGTACAGTCCAAAAGTCCATAACACAAAAAGTGAACTGATATTTGAAACACAATATCCAGTGACGCATCATTCAGCCTCAAACTACTGCATTGGCAAAATTTAGCTACATATGTCAATAGTATATGTCAATAAACAGGGAATATTTAAGCAGCATCCAAGGGACCCAAGGCAAGAGATGCTATTTGATTCTGAAACACAATATCAAACGACACATCATTCAGCCTTGAATGACCACATTTGCAAAATTCAGCTATGCGTTAGAAATGGGATTAGAATGTAATTAATAGCTAAGCGATCAATAGCATACGTCAATAAACAGGCTATGTTTAACAGAATCCAAGGGACTCAAAGCAAGAGGTGACCTTCCGTAGTCAGCTACAAATGTAGGTGAATACATAGTTATTCATAGCTACTTAGTTAAAGCTAATGCTATATGCATAGAAAACTGGAAAAAAATGCTTCATCCTTTTAGATAAGGAGCTACCATACCGATTAAAATCTCAAAGAAGGAAGGCAGTACTCACCAGGGCACCTCCCAGAAGGAAGGCAGTACTCACCAGGGCACCTCCCAGAATTATGGGAGGGAACCGAATGTCTAGTGCCACTGTAGGCATCAGGTAAAACAGCATTCAGTATTAGCCTTTAAAACCACATTGGGTTGGGGGGGGGCTGAAAACTGCTACAGGAAGCACATAGCAGGGGTGCCAGTCCCACACTCCATGGCCAGTTTGGGCACACCAATTTGCCTATCTGCATGTCTTTGAATTATATGACACAGAAAGACATTGCAAACTCCACAAACACACACCGAGTGGAGGCGGGAATCAAATCCCAAACATTGAGGTGTGAGATGACAGGGCCACACAGTGTGGCAGCGTGCGCCCACTACATTAGCTTTATGCTACATAATAAGTCAGCTGATGATAAATGGTATATTTTGACTTAGAGCTGAGATATGGTAATAATTCTTGTCACTGCATAAATATGCTTAGACTATACATATTTTAATGATATCAGCAATATTAGGATTCAGGAGCTTAAATGGCTTAATCTTTATTCTCCTTGCTTGGTCTCATCGAGCCATGAGGCTCCTGAAGCTAACAGCTTAGGTGTGCTGAACATTTGCCAACTACAGAAGACGAATCTGTGCAATTCACAGTTGGGTAATATCAGCAAACACCGATATACAACTGATCTGTGGCTTTCAAGGAAAACACCCATTCATTATGAAACGCTGAGATAACCTATGTCAAGGAGACAACTGAGGCACCTAAGAGGCAAAACTGCTTCCCATGCCTATAAGGTAATTTAGTTAGGTGGTTGTGCTTTGCCTGAAGTAAGACAATATTGATCAACCTGAATGCCAACAATGAGAAATTCTACTGAAGTTCTACATTCTTCTTCATTGTCTAAAAGGAAAGCAGATGAGAACCTGTGATTCGCTTTTTAACATTCTTAGCCATAACACATTATGGGTAATTACAGAAAGATACGGGAAGGGGCTGGCCATCTGGCAATCCAGGCATTCTCTCGGTGGGCCAACAAAATTTATCGGTTGGCAAAGTTTACTATTGTGGATCCCCCCCCCCCCCTCGCCCGCCAATAAAATTTACCATGGGGACACCAGAACCCAGCAAAAAATAATGATTATTCATGTAAAACATACTCAGCACAAAAACACAACATTCTCAAGCCAAGCATGAGCAATGCTGAGAAACGTCCTACATTATCGAGGCCTCGAGGCTTTTGCCCAAGCCAGCAGGAACAATAACAGTCCATAACTCGACCTGATCTCTAATACCTTAAAGATTAGCTTCTCTGCTTTGGTTTGAAGATCTGCTTCTGTTGCAGTGATGAATGGATCCACACAGAATGCGGACTGAAGGAGCTTTGGACATCTTTGAGCTGTCAAAACACTAAATACAAACTAGGGACCAGAAATAAATTTGAGTGACCCCAGTAGACATGGGATGGGTCTTAGTGGGTGAACTGGGATGGAGTTTCAAAACCTCAAGGATGTTCTTAGTCATCACTGACACAATTGGAATTCAAGCCTTATCACATAAAATCACATTATATTTTTACCATCAAAGTACTCTTGTTCATTTTGTTATTTTATGTTCTGTATTTCTACTTAACCACTGTGCTTTTCCTCAGCCCTATAATTAATGTTCCTCAGGTACTTAACATTACCAAGATTTTTGGAATAATTGTACACAAAAACCACTAGTTAAGTCAACACATTTGAAACTGTATAATGAAAACTAAAACCGTACACCCGATATTAGAGGGAATTAATATAGTGGATTTTGTTTTTATTGAATCAAGACAAGTTGCTCAAAACTCCTCAACCACAGCAGAAAGTGCTGCTGGGTAAGTGCACTATAATTGGAGGTAATTATATACAGCTGGAAGGAAGATGCCCCCCACTTGAAATCGAGCAACATGCAATAGTCCAGAATGAATGTTCTACCCATGGTGTGCAAGATGTGGAAAACCCCTCCAGGCCTGGAAGTTCACAAAGAGTTAGCAGAAAGCATTCACCAATCTGGCTGCAGAAGGCTGTGGAGGAGAAGATAGTGAGAAAGGCAGCTCAAGGCTTCAAGAGGCAACATTGCTGGAGAACATCTGACATGTGCAGTCAGTGTGCACCTCTGCAGTCAGTGTGCACCTCTGCAGCTAGTGTGTACCTCTGCAGTCAGTGTGCACCTCTGCAGCTAGTGTGTACCTCTGCAGTCAGTGTGCACCTCTGCAGC
>JAODKN010000104.1:17915029-17937858 GCA_026774425.1 Petrocephalus zakoni | reverse complement strand
GCTCACCTTTCCAGAACATACCTGTGACTCTGGAATATCCAGACTATTTGCCTTGGAGAGGAGCTCACCTTTCCAGACATACCTGTGACTCTGGAATATCCAGACTATTAGCCTTGGAGAGGAGCTCACCTTTCCAGAACATAGCTGTGACTCTGGAATATCCAGACAAATTGCCTTGGAGAGGAGCTCACCTTTCCAGAACATACCTGTGACTCTGGAATATCCAGACTATTTGCCTTGGAGAGGAGCTCACCTTTCCAGAACATACCTGTGACTCTGGAATATGGGACAGAAGCAGTGTTATTCTTAAAATAAAACTAAAATTAATGTGCCCTAATAATTTGGGAAATATGCAAAACCCTGGACAAAATGGCTTAATGCATGGAATGAAGGGAGTGAAATCTGTTTGTGATTCTAAAAAAAAATTAAAATGACACCTTGTGATGGATCAGATTAGAAAGATGCCGCCGTTCAATGGTTCCCGATGCCGGACACATAGTATTGTGCTTTACTGGGTTTTGCATGTGCCGTTTATTTCAACTTATTAATCGTAAATACTTGGCAAGGTGCCAACTGAATTGGTAATTAATTGGCTAATTATTGCAAATATTAAGATTTAACATGAATTGCAATGGAGATCTAATCATACATAAATTAGGTGATATGCTCAGATGATTTAGGGGGTCATATTATTAAAGGTGGAGGTGGCAAAAGGGTGGCTTTGTGGGGGGCAGTGGGTGAATATCATTAGTCAGCTAATGAACGGTGATGGGGGTGTGATTTATTCATTTGTGTGCAAGTTCCTCAAGCGCTAAACTGTTCTGCGCAATCTGTGATGCTGCCTGGCTTTAAACACATCCGCCTTTCTTGTAAATGCAAATGCCGTCATTTCATTAGATTCCACACCTACCTGACTGAGTTATTCAAAAATATACTTTGTGTCAGCAGGACATCCACTGCCTGACAAAATGCGCCCGCAGCGTCGAATGCCATGCGGAGCCAACTGCTTTGAAATCAAAGGTTACATGAAGAAAACTATCTCCAGCACGGAGAGATGGTGTTCTCACATTTTCACCTTTGACACCTCTTGAGGAGATTTTTTGATGGTAGACTTTTGCCCCCCCCTCTTTGAAGATGAGAACACCTACCCTCGCTATTTTCCCGCAAAAGAAATCAGTCTGAATCAAACCGAATCTCATCCAATCCAGCTAGCATTTTGTAACCGCAAACTCGTGTTTATTATTATTGTTATATGTTGGGCTCGGGCGAAAACAGCAACAAAAGAATAAAGGGAGAGGGGCGATCAGTGCCGTGATTCATGCCCGCTGTTCCTGTCAGGATCAAGACCTTGTGTTTTCACCACCGGTCCATCTGAGAAAATGATCCTGCTCTTTCAAACGTGAGATATTTTATTGATCGCTTGATCACTTAACACTTCTTCAAGGGCACCACACTGGTCACGTTCGCACAATATCAGCTTGTATTACTGCAGCGCAAACCTGACCTCGCAAGTGCAAAATGATATGAAATATTGCATATTGCTAAAAATGCGTGTTATGTACGCTAATGTACTGTTACTATGTAGCCACATTCTGAATATTAATAATACTACATATAAACAAAAAAACATTTTCATTCATAAAGTACTCATGACAAAAAAGTTAAGCACCCAGGCGGAGTGGAATCTGCATGGGGTGAAAGGTCATGTGACTATGTCACAATGATTATAATATCAGATCAAACAAACAAAAAAGTTGGCAGTATGGGCACACTGCTGGCCCCATGTCAGCCAGGAGTGGCACCCCCCCGGGCCTGGATACATGGTGCCGATGGTCGTACAGCCGTTGTATCCTCGGATCACAGCTATAGTAACTGGCCCTCGAGATTCTGCATATTGACACTGGGTCTGATTTGATGTCCGAGCTGATCCCACACATGTTTGGTTGGGGAAGGATTAGAGGACCTGGCTGGCCACAGGAGGATCTCAACATGACAGGCAGTCCACAGACACAGTGCCACCACACATGCACACGATGGTCATCCGTGGTAATGCAGAAGATTCATTGCTGATCATTGTACTCTGGTGTTAACAGCAGCCTAAGCATGGGATGGTGAACCCGTAGTCCGGCTGATGCCAGTTGCCAAGACACGGTGTGCGATGACACAGGGTCTTGTAGAGAATCCAATACTTGTGTCCGGATGACAGGAGATATCATTCGGTTCTGTAATGCTTGACGCACAATACGACGATCCTCCCTTGGAGTGGTCTGTCTTGGGCCACTGGATCCTTCACGACGTCTATGGGTACCCTCACATGCCCATTGGTTCCAACATTGAGCGACTGTGACATCTGCATACCCCACATGCCGGGCAATTGCACAATATGATAGCTACGATACGGCCTCACGCAAACCCACTACCAAACTCCATCAAATGCTGGTAATACTGTGTAACGCTACACATGTCTACCAGGCATCCTCTGTGTCTGGTGACTAGATGTGCCAGCTCTTTGCAAATCGAATCATTTACATACCCATCGCTGGTCTGCACATGTACCAAATTACATCCAAATTGGACCACATTACTTCTGGGTGCTTAACTTTTTTCGTCATTGACTGTATCTACGTATGAGTTAAATCGAACAAGGCCCTTTCTGAGGCAAAGAGCTGTCCTTCGCCTTTCCGAGAGCAAAAGAGTGTTTTGGGGGGTTAATCACATTGCCAGTGCCCAGCCAATCACATCAGAGCACACTGCTGTCTGACGAAACTGGAGCAGACGGTTCTACTGCCCTGCAACTCAAAGATGCAAAGCTAGCCCTTCATATTTCTCTCTCCATTCTACTGACTCCTGCACTGCTATTCATCAAAAAATATGCACACACAAATATCCTCCATCAGGCAGCCCTCCACTGGTTTTAGCCAATTAAGGAAATATGTGGAAAATACGCATTAAGTTCCGAAGCCTGAAAATCTGTCTTTTGGAACAATAATATCCATTACAGAAGTCACTATTTTCACAGCTAATTAAATCCTATTGGCAAAAAATGAGGTCTGAAATCTATTTTTAATATTTGTTATGAACAATGCAAAGCCTGTAGTGTTTGGACTTTTAGGTTGAAACTCAGTTTTTTTTATTGTTATTATTAATAACTATTTAACTATTTCGGGCCCATAAACTTGTCATAAGGATGACATCACAGGCGATCAAAACCTATTTGTTACCCAGCTTAAGACATCTGCTTCCCTGGCAGCTAGCCCCAAAGTCTTGCTCCCTAATGATTCCCACATCTATTTTGAAGCTGTCCCAAAAGTGATGTCGGTTTAAACACGGCCTCCTATTTCCCCTATCAGCACGCAAACACAAAGCGGGAACTTTTGAGCATCACAGCTCAGCTATTCCTCAGCTCGGTGGATAGCAGAAAGCTCTTCTGATCTGTCTGTTTGTGCTGATTACATACTCCCTTATTCCCACAAAACCAGACCTGACTAATCAATTTTTTAAATCAACCAAAAACTGGACTTAAACTTAGGCTTGCATCTTTTCTAAAAGAATATATGAAAGTGATATTGAAAGAATGAAGTACCATCCCATTGAAGGTGTACCCCTGGCTCGTGCACCCTGGTGCCTGGAACAGGCTTCATGCCCCCTTTGACCGTGACCAGAATAAGCGATTGGAAAATCAAAGCAAGGCTTTTCTACAGGATAGAAATACTTTACTAAGACTTTTTAAACATAGTACAGAAAACTCATCCAATAACTGCTATGCCGTATAGGTTTTCTGTTTTGATGACACTAATGATTGACAGGGGCTAGGAGGTAAACAGAAAAAAATAAAAATAACATTGAAAAAAGTGAGCAGCTACAGTGTGAAAAGTGCTGTGGCATGTCAGGGGACTGCAAAGGTATCAGGAAGGTGCGTCAAGGGGTCACGACAACAGCTGACATTTCCAGAGGTGGGTAATCCAGGTCCAGAGAGTAAAAGTCCAGACCAAGATTTCGTTACAACCAACCAGTTGAGTATCTGTGACTGTGACGCTTTATGCTCAAGTGGTTGGTTGAATCAAAATCTTGGTCTGGATTTTTACTCTCTGGACCTGGATTACCTACCTCTGGATATTTCACTAGGGTAGGATTGTATAGATCTCTGTATGCAGGAGTAGTCTGTTCTAGCATGACTGATTATAGGCTCTATAAAAACATGTAAGCATTTTGAACATAGAAGGTCACCTTATTTACAAAACCTAGTTGAATCATTCACCCCATTATGCTGCCATATTCATTGTTTACATATGCATTGCACTATGTATATAAACCTTTGCGTCCAGTCGCTCACCGCTTTTCCACTCTCCGATGTTTTGTACTTTTAAGTGCTATGAAAAGCGTGCCTTTGTCCCATGCTGTCTGAGTTCTGTAGCATGGCCCTGGGGGAATGATATTCCGTGCCATTGGATACCTTCATATGGATGGTATGATAATACGGCTCACTTGACTTGACTAGGGTTAGAGTCAGAATCAAATGCAGCGTTCGCAGTTCAGAAACACTGATTTCTTTTTATGAAAACTGGGAGCTGGGCTTAGACCACCCTCGACCCACGAAGGCTCCACGAAGCGCTTTCTGAGACGGGGAATCTCAGCAGAGTTTGGATGGGCGATATGTTTTAGTTATGAGATCACTGAGCACAAAACACATCTTCTGAAGAGTACAGGGTGAGTGAGAAACACACACAGATGTATCAAAGGCTTTTTCAAGGAAGAGGAATCGGGGCTTGAGTGGGATGTGAAATTAATAAGCAGATACGTCAATGGCTTCTTTATGATATTATCCTCTAGATATTGCAAAGACAATGTCTCGAATGGCATTGCTGCTGTTAAAAACAGGTGGCGGATACTGTAATTATCCATCCATCCCCCCATCCAATGTCCAGCATCTAATCACTCATTCTGGTCAGGGTCGTTGAAACAGAAATTATGTAAAACAGAAACAGGCTGATACTTTCTGCCGTACTGGAAACTAGCGATATCGGGCGAAGCGTTCTCTTTTACACGGGAGTTGCTTATGACAGAGTTTAGTATCCAGTTGACAGTGACCTTGAAAAGCAAAGATAGGTTTCAAATGGGTGTTACATTGCTGAAATTGAATCCCTGGCAATCCGTGACTGAGGATGCAGCATAAAGTCTTCACAATGCTCAAGGGCAGAATTTCCTTGATTCACTGTAATATTAATTTGGTTACACACATTGATATTTTTCTGAAATTACAAATTACCTTTTGCAAGTAATGTTTGCAAGCAAATACCCCCAAGTGATACAATACTGCCATATTGTCAGACTGACACAGCTGCTGGTTGACCATTAAATTAAGTCAAACAAGATTTGTCCATGTTCTTCTACATTTGAACAATATTCTGGAAAACTGGCCTCAGAAAATAGCTAAAAATCCAAGAAGCTGTACTGACAATATCCAAGAGGTGTCCAGGAATCCATTTTTCAAGAAATCATCCTGCCTTCTTAGCACGTTAAAGGTGTTTTGTCCTCTGCTTTTTAAAAAGCCTGTGACGTGATTCTATTGGCTGCCCTCCAAAACCCATGTGAGCGGATCCCACAGCCCTCTGGGCTGTTGCTGGGCGTCGCCAAAAGCCCATTGGCTGCCCGGTGATGGCCAATGCTAGCCCCCTGGATGCAAAATGCATGCCAGCTGTATTTTTCTGCCACTGCTTCGAAGCCCCGTGAAGGACTCGGGTGAAGCACTGAGCAGTGTCAGTTAGGCCAGGAAAGGGAAGAGCAACAGAGCTTGGGAACATGACTGCAGATGGACAGCGTACAACAGAGAGGATTTATATATGTAGTCCAGGTCCAGGTTCACGTACCTCCTAGAAAATAAATATACATGACACCCACAAGCAAAACCCTACATTCAGAATGCCATTCATCTTAAAGGACAGTTTGACCGGGATTCATAAGCAGGGCTGAGACTTGAGGGCAAACCCAGGTCAAATCATGCAGTAGATTCACATGGAAAGCTACAGGAGATGGATAATTAGCCTGGTAAAGATAAGAACAAGTCACCCATGTCACCTTTCTCCATGCGGGCTCCGCCACTCAGGCCCGGTGACCTGGTCAGCCGAAATGTCGAATCTTCCAAACAAACGAGAAGCGACTGCCACCAGGAAACGCCGCGTCTCGACAGCTCCGCTATGGACCAGTGCCCCAGACAGCAGGGCCCTGCCGGAGTCCGCACATTAATATACAGCGAGTGCCGGCCGATCGAAATCTCAAGACGGGCAACTTGGCTGGACTTTCTGACCATTAGAAGGACTTCCTCTCTTATCTTCTGTGATAAAAAGAGTAGATACAAAAGCTATGGCTGGACTTCAAATGAAAGCATCCATTTTACTGAGACAATTTAGAAGGATCTTTTTAATCCAAGATCTAATAGGTACGATCTTTGTAATGCACTGCTTTCAGGTGTGCTTTAAAATGGATCAAGACTTGGCTCCACTAGCTAACAATCTCTAGCCAAAACTCGATCAAGCGCACAGAGGACAGGCAAACTACTCTGGACCGGTATTGTCAAATAAAGCCTGTCCTTGTATGTCTAACACTGCAGCACTTGTGCTACATGGCTGCCATATTCTGTCTCACCTGCTCTCGGCTGCACCTGCCAGGGGTTTCCCAGTGCGTACACCGCTATCTGCTGGCTAGCGACGATACAGGAAGGCCCCAAACAGATGTAGATCTTAATTAAAAAATTCTGCCATCCAATAATGCCGTCATTCTTAAGGGCGTTAACAGTTGATTGGTGCCGTCTTTCAATTCCTGGGGCTGCCGTTTTTTGTTTTTACGCGTATTTTGTGAAATGTTTGTTGGTGTTATAATGAAGAAAATAACTTTTTTTGTGGACAGCATAAATGCATTCTGGATAATTGTGCAAGGATTTCAAGTTAAGCATTAATGACGTAGAACAGAAATAGATTTTATAAGAGACCTTAATCATTTCATCGCTGGGAGCACTGCTGTTCCAGCCCTGATTTTGGAATTTAACCTAAATTACATCCGGTCGTGTGCCCTATTACACACCATGGGAAACTCGTAAATGAGATCCTGCTGGACTAGTGAGAGCTGACGCTTACATAGAATCTGAGTGTCTAACGAATTGATTCACATGCATTAGTAATAAGCATTAGTATTACACAAGCCTGCCTAGTGATACTTGGGCAGGGGTTTTCAGTGAGGAGATGACTGTCAGTGTCTTGGTGACTCACAAAGTGCTACCTACAGCAAACAGAGGCTGCCTCCATAAGGTTAGCTCAGTGTTTCTCAGCCCAGTCTTTGGGGATGCCCAGATAGTCCACATTTCTGCTCCCTCCCCTGGGGGTCCCTAAGGACTGTGTTGAGTCACACTGGATTAGATCATTGTTCTGCTTCTCCCGGATGTGATGGGGGGGGGGGTACATAATTAAATAATGATTCTCAATACCAGCAGCAATGGAGCTGCATCTACTTCTGCTGTTGCTAACAGTAAGGTAACTGACACCACCTCCTCTTTGCTTTCATCGGAGAGGCAAATCCTAGACTGTAATTACGCATCGCTTGTCAAGCTAGCGCTACACAATACCCTGTGTGAGTACTAGCTACACAGCGCCTAGGTCCAGGCCTAGGCCCAGGCCTAGGCCCAGCTGAACACACTAACTGCGTGTTTCCTCCTCTATGGCTACGGCCGGGTACTGCAAATTTACATTTATGTTTTACATTTATAGCATTTGGCAGAGCAACTTACATAAGTGCTTTAAGACTCCATTACTGAATACTTTTTGATACTTGTTCAGTAAAACCCAGGCTAAGAATATGGTCTAATCAGTCAGTATCAGATCTAATTTGTATCAGGAATACTCTGTTGGGGAAAATACAGGTGTTTATACCAGAATAATACCAGAAGTGCTAATCCAGGTATTTCTGAAAGAGGTAGGACTTCAGTCGTCGTTTAAAGACACCCAATGACTCAGCTGTTCGGACATCTAGGGGGAGTTCATTCACCACATAGGTGCAAGAACAGAGAAGATCCTAGATATGGGGTACCCAATCTTATCCGCAAAGGGCTGGTTTGTATGCGGGTTTTCGCTGCAACTCCCTAATTAGATCACTAATTAGAGGACTGATTGGCCGAAGAGTCCTCACACCTGGGTTCGAACAGCTGATCTAAAGGTTATCCCGAAAAACTGCATACACACCGGCCCTTTGCGGGTAAGACTGGGCACCCCTGTCCTAGATGCATGTCTTCCTTGTGCCGTGAGAGATGGGGGGACCAGTTGAGCAGTGCTGGAGGATCAGAGAGAGAGTGGTGCAGTGCGGGATGTGATGAGATCTTTTAGGTAGGAGGGTGCTGGACCATTTTTGGCCTTGTAGACAAGCATCAGTGTTCTGAACCTGATGCAGGCAGCTACAGGAAGCCAGTGGAGGGAGCGTAACAATGGAGTGGTGTGGGAGAACCTGTGAAGGTTGAAAACGAGTCGAGCAGCTTCATTCTGAATCAATTGGAGAGGACAAATGGCGCTCAATGGCAGACCCACCAGGAGCGAGTTACAGTAGCCGAGGCCTGACATGGCAAGGGATTGAACAAGTGTCTGAGTGGCCTGTGTGGAAAGAAGTGGATAAATCCTTCTGAGGAGAAATCGAGATGAGCGGGAAAGATTAGCAATATGTGAGGAGAATTCGGCGAAGGATCTCAAATTAAATCGAGTCAAAGACCCAGGAAGATCCAGGCGCCATAAATTCCCAAACTGGAATCAAAACAAGGTTAAAGGCGGTGCGCCATAATCATTCATCATGGGCGAGGTCACGGCTATCGGCGTGTTCTCCTGACTCCCCTCGCAGGTTGTCTACCGGGCTCTTCGGCTGAGACCAAGTCTTACATTAAAGACGCGGTAATACATTCTCATGTGCTGCTGTGAAACTGACATCCCACAGAAAAATAAAAAACACCTTCCACTGCCTGAGCGTGCTACATATCATGTCTGCCTCACGGTGAGAAGTCAAAGTTTATGTTCAGCAGGTACTTCAGCGAGAAAAGAACATTGACCATTCACCCGAAGGTTACTAGTTTGAGTCCCTAGAGTGTTTTGCACCTGTGGCCAATATACTTATTCTGAACTGTTTCGTGGAAAAATCCAGCTCTATAAACAGGGGGAAAAAAACAATTAAGTTTGTGTGGATGAAAGCATTTCTCTTCCACCTTTTCATTCTTTATTAAGTGTCAAATTCAGTCTTTTGGAAGTGATAATTGCACATCGCAATCTCCAGTTTTTTCCCCTTTGAAGTTATATATTTTCCATAACATTTGCGAAAATGCATTCAGATTTTTCGTTCTATTTATTTAATGACATTTTCAAAGTAATAATTTCCCCTTGAATAAACCCAGCATATCTGAAACAGATATAAAAGGTTAGGATTGAATATTGGAAATAACTAACAATATATGAATAATAAGTAACTAATAAAAAAAGAATAGGGCCATTGTTTACATTTCTTCCTGAAATGCTGTCATACAAATCCTGGGCTGTGCGTAGAGGGATATTGGGCCATTATTCAAGAAGGAAAATCTCTCTCTTTGGGGGGGGGGGGGGTTATATTTATTTGCTCACTAGGTGCCAGAATTTCCCACAAAGGTTCAGATTTTCAGATTTTGAATCTACGGAAGCCATGAAAGTAGACTGACTCCGTCCTGCTATTTACAAAGCCATTCTTGGAATTGTTCAGCAGCATGCAGGGGGAGTGGAAGACTGCGCACACCACTGGGTGCACCTGCTTGTGTAAAATGTTCGTGCTACCACGCCGAGCGATCATTGAGTCTGACAACTCCTCGGAGATGGCTGCAGAAGCACAAACGCATTTAACAGCTGGCGACAGTCACTGCGGGTCGTCCTGCAAGGCATCCTTCAGTGTCATCCAAACACAAACCTGCCCAGACTGCATCGTATTCTCTCCAAATTGTTGGATCCTCACACATTACCCGTCTTTGTGACTCGACCTTGGATACGAACGGATTCCGAACAGCCGCCCTGCCATAAATACCAGGATTACCAAGTTCACGATGTGCGGTTTTCGATAAGGCGGGGTCCCGGCGGCATTTATCGAATCCTGTGCCGACTCCTGAAGCCTCCGCACCCCGTGTGCTCCCCCTCACAGTCACCACTTCTCTTTCTGGATGCAGGTTTTTGCGCTCTGGCACGTGCCGTCATGGTTTTTGACACCCTTGCCACATTTAATGAATCCGCAGATCTTCCCCTGATGCAATCCGAGCTCTGCTGTCTCTTCGGAAGGCTGCCGGATGCCTCGTGAAGTGACATACCGGAGTGCTGATTGTCATGCCTATTTTGCAGTTGACACAAACTGCTATTTGACATTTAGCTTAATGTGACTCACCTGCGTAACTGTTTTTGCAATTCTGATTCAGTCACTTGAAAATGATTGTTCATGTGACATGTTCACCCCACATCCATGTATATATGATTACGTACATATTTACTTTTTTATATAAGAATGTATCTGTATCCATCCATCCACCCTCTAACTGATGGGGGCCTGGAGTCCCAGGCACCATAAGGAACGAGGCATTGAAAAATATTCTAGGTAGTTTAGGAAAGAGCTGATTTGGGCATGGTACAGTAGCAAGCGTATGAAACCTTCCTTCGTGTAACTTTATACAAATTTTGCAATTGCATTTGTTACATAACAAGAAGGAATTTTCCTTAAATCCCAAAGGACCCTCAGCCTGTTCACACATCATTGCCCTGAGGAGCAAAAGTCACAGCTGGTGTAGTTCCTCTGACCCCAAAGGAAAACAGTAAAACACAAAGGAGCATACAAAGCTAGATCCCCATATCATCCTTGCCGGATAGCTTATATGTCAATATTTACTGTTTCGGCCACTGTTTGCAAGGTCTCCATCCCTGCGATGACAGAACAGCGGCCGCCTACAGACTCCATCATTAACACTTGAGTGGGACTCCGGGTACGAGCTCTCTCCAGAAGCAGTGTGTGAAATTATCTCCCAGATATCCACCCCACCCCCTTCCTCAGTCCGTGAGCAGCGGGACGAATCAGGCTAAGTAAATCGACCCGCAAGATGCAATCATTATCACGCCAGTTAACGGCAAGTCACAGTGCCATGGAGAAGATGTTTGCTTAGGAACACGGACCACTTCAGCTGAGAAAATATATGAAGAAAAAAATCTGCCCTATAGCAAAAAGTCCAAATGATGTTCTGCTACTTCGGGTAAAGACGTCCAGAAAAACGTTTTGGTGCCTCTCAAAACGTACGGCTGAAGATGTCAGTGATGCCAATAAGCAGAAATTAGCATTCCGGCCCAAAACAAGGCAACAGAAAAAAGATATGGGCTCAGAGTAAGCCTGACTCCAGTTCCAACACACACCCTGCAGCTCTTCTAGACAGGATTTATCAGAAACTTTTTGTTCCACTCATTTGCGTGCATCTCTGTACAGTCTGCCGGTAATTGATTTGATGGTAATGAATCTAAATTCCTCTAATAGATTTTGGTGCATTTACTCCAAGATTTAACTAATATCTGCAGCCGATAACTAATGGCTTAATATCTTTTAATTGAATGATGGCTCAGTGCGGAATTTTGGCATTAAGAAATCCAATAGCAAAGTGCCAATAGCAAAAGCGAGAGGGTGCAGTTCTTTGTTCAGTCCATCCGAGATACTGATCTCCACAGCCAAGCCTGAAACAAATATATACTGTAACATTTAGCAGGCAATGAGCCGTGCACATCTCAATATTTGTAACAGACAAAATAAAAACGGATATATTTTCTATTTCATATCACCGCTTTATTTCATTCTTGTTTAATAGCATCACGCTCGGAAATAATGTTTTTGTAGTCCATCTGCATGCCACCTAATTACAAGAACAAGCAGGAAAACATGGATGCCATCTGTGCCACCAGCAAGAGCCTGACACTCGGCCCCGAAAATCTCCTTTATTGAAACAAATGTCGGTATTTAATGGGAGAGATATCTGACGTTAAGCGACGGGCCGGTCAGGAATAAGAAACTCTCTGCGGTTTGACCCTGCCCTCGTCTACGAAAACAGCAAACAGGTCAATAACCCATCATTATAAAGCTTCACACCTCAGTGGCTGCAAATTGACTGCCTGAAGGTCCATTTTAGGGATTAAAGAAAACGGGTAATGCCGTTTCGGGAAATGAGACGACATTGCTCATCTTTGCCCCAGCCAGCCGAACACAGGTTCGAGTTCTGAATGGATGTGGGGAGCGTGACGCCATGGCAAAGAGCCCACACGCCTCATTGTCCATGTAAAGACTTTCCATCCACCCTGAATGGAAAATCCCTCCGACTTAAATCGAAAACTGGAAAAAAAAACACACTCAAAGAGTCAAGGTCAAAACACAACGTCCCACCACCTTTGCACTTGGAACTGTAATCTGCTGTTTCTCTTTAATCATTCAAAACTCCTGTGGTTACAGCTAGGAATTAACTTTAACGTAAGTTCCTTGCCACTGATATGAGGCTTGAAATGAAAATGATCAATTAAATTTACATTTATTTATTTAGCAGATGCTTTGGCTTTATGTGTGGAAAACTCAGGGGTCAGGGGGCAGGGTGGGCCAGCATTTATAACCCCTAGACCAGTTGGGGTTAAAGGCCTTGCTCAAGGGCCCAGCAGTGATATGATTACTCTTCTAGCCATGGCATACAAACCCATGACCTTTTGAATACAGACCCAGGTCCCCAACCCACGGGCAGAGTTTCGGATGGCTTAAGAAAATCTGCCGATACATCCCTGCTTAACAGAAATTTTAGAATGCTCTCACCATCTTGGCAAAAATCTGCTTTATTTGTATTTAAAATGTTTTGAGCGGTTAAACAATTCAAAATGAGTTCAGTACCGATAATCTTATCGTCTGCTATTCTCGTTTACCTGGCCTGTCTCGTCTTTGCCGGTCTTTACAAACTCATCGGAGCCTGCAATGCATGTGCAGTGGAAGGGCTCAGCGTTTGTATCGATCCACTTCACTTTTCAAATGTTAAACAAGAAAAGATTTAACATTCGCTGCACAACATTTCATCGATGGATTTCGGTTGATATGCTTCAGCGTCGCTCGCCGGGCACATCCGCATCGTAGCATGCATTAGGCCGTGGTCAGGCCTCGGGCGCTGCTAAACTGATCCATGTTCGACCTTTGACCGTTACTTGACGCGGGCATTGAGCCAGTGGTGATTCTACGATTGACCAATGATAAGCTTTGCATCGATGAGCGATGGGGAGGGGCACTTTGGGGCCAATCAGCTTTCAACTGGAGCTAGTGCAAGTGTGGCACTGTGCCAGTACTGAATTCTTTATGCTGTAAACATTAGCGTTACCCAGAACCCATCTCTGGATGCACAAGGCTTAAAAAGGGTACAAGGATATAAGGAGGCTCTTCACCTAACGATATCAGAGGAAACCAGAGGAAATAAGTAGAATGGACACTCGAGCTCTTAACCTCTGCAATGCTGCCATTCTGAATCAACACAACACAACTGTATCAAATAAACACGCAAATAGTGCATTTCTTCATCAGTCCCTGACTACCACGGCTAACGGAGAAGCCCAGCACACAGTGGGATTGGCATCCCCAAAAGCATTTGCATTCCCTGGATATATATGGGAACACACCAGCCTGGAATAGGAGAGCAAAGGGGAAAAAGAGACCAGGAACTAATATTTCCTCCAACAGGCAATCCCGAAGGGTTTGACGAGGGGGAAAAGAAGAGTATCAGTCAATAGGACTTTAATGCTTTGGCACATCCCGGGAGAAGCCCCGCTGATTTGCTGATATGATTTTATTAGCTCTTTGAGGCCTTTACACAGCACTGCCTCGCTGACTTCTGGGATTAATAGAATTCCAACACTGGGCCTCATCTCTCTGTTTTGATGGCTTTCTGACAGGCTTTGATGGATCTGCGGCGCCACCGGGCCTCGTGACGGCCGCGCGATGGATCGCGAGATGAGACAGGCATACAAAAGATGCCAGGAGCCAGGCCCACCTCCCCCCGCCCCTCCGCCAACCCCCCCCCCAAGGTCCCCCAGTCACGTGGCGGGATCCAACGTGGTGACGGAGCCGTGTCGATCTCCCGCCAGATCGGCGATGGTGGGACGGAAGCCGGCCGGCTCAGGCCCAGCGAAGGAACTCGGAGCTGGAAGTTACGGCTATAAGCCGTGTTATAAGCCTCCCACAGCAGCTGGCATCCACCGCAGACTTAGGCGACGTCTCAAGAAGAACATTCCTGAGATCTGGAAAGAGCACTCCAACAGCTGTAAACGAAGGGCGCGCAAACGCTCCGGTTCCACTTCAGTATGGGAAGCCGGAAAATCCCGAGCACTTCCTGGGAACTTTATCTCTGCAATTCACCCCCCCCCCACCGGCAGGGGGGCTGTCTGGGAGATGACAGTGGGATGAGTTCCGACGAAATAGCGGCAGATTATTCTCCCTTCGCGACCATAAAGGGCCGTAATTTAGCAGTCTGCAGGCGTGGCTGTTATTGGGCGGCTGGAGCAGATGGCGGTGGGCGCGTCCCGTCCCGACGCCCGGACGGTTTCGGTCTGAAGACACGGGATTAATGAAAATAAGCAGGCAGAGAGCGTGTCGGGCAGCCGCTGCCTGCGGGTAGCGTAATGAGGGATTACTCCAGCATAATAAGCCTCCCTCGCTATCGACGCACTGAAAAGCCCAGCAAGGGCACGTGACCCAAATTTCCGTCCACTCCAAGGCGCAGTATTCCTGCTCGGATCCATCGCTCACACTCATCAGTGAATTTTCACTTAGATCTGTAGTTCTCTCCCATTGATCCATCCATCCATCTTCAAACCACTTCTCTAGCTAAGGGTCACAGTTAATCCTCTCCCAGCACAATATATTGCACAGTACAGGGCATTTCTATTGTCTTTCCTGCTGCCAAACATAAATAATTTGATCTGATTTAAGGAAAATAATCTTTAATAATTTTCCTTATGGGCAAAAGTAAATGCAAATTGTTAACATGAAGGGCTCGCTTAATTGCTTGTGATTGCGCACTAATGTCCCGACTCATTATAATTTACTGAAATGTTATGTTTTATATATGAAATACGTGTCACTGTCTATGTGATGGGATGAAAATTGTAACTTTCTTTCTAAGACTGAGGAACAGGGTAGCCAGAATAAAAATGAATAAATGTATAGGTGCTTTTGTGCCATGCTCTAATGAAATACTGTCAAAACATAAATGTCAAATTCCCTGTCAACTTACTTGGGGAAAACAAATTTACACTCGCATTTTCACATTGCCAGCACGTTAAATATGTGTTCTTTTTTGTTTTTTTTTTCATAAAAGTAGTAGTTTTCATCCTGATTAGTGCCTATATAAAAAATAAATGTGGCAGCGCACGGCTTGTCCTGAGTAGGCCTTCAAAAAATAAATAGATGCCATTGCGTTTTTACGCGTTCGCTTGTCACTCTTAGCATTTTTTAAAATGTAACGCACGGCGTTCAGCTAAGCTTTAAAATGACTGGAGGAAAAAACGATTTCCATTTCAAACGGCTTCATCTGGAAAGGGTTTGGACCACAGTCAGACTAGAATAGATCCAGTCATCTTTTTATATCGAACTCTTTCAATACACTTTTCTCACTCTGTTGAAAACTGACGCAAAGAGACCATGTCCATGTCCAAACCTGTCCACAAACACTACAGCAAACCTTTGTTATGGAAAGATTATGCCATTCAAAATGAGTTTTCCTGAATAATTCACTTTGTGCGAGCAGTAAAGTCTACTATGGTTTTAGCTTTTGGTTCCTGCTTTGTGTGTTTTGGAGAGTAGAGTTTGCATATCTGCACATCGTGTAGTCAGGATGGCCGAGTGGCGTATGATGCCAGACCTAAGGTTCATTACCTTACATAAAAATGGGTTCTAGTCTCTGCTTGGAGGTGTGGCTTCTAATCACGCTTCTGAACATCTCTGGGATCTGTGTAGTTCTGTGTAGATCTGTGTGGGATCTTACTGCCCATGCATAATTACACTGAGTACAACGTGCAGTGAAATGCATGGTTCTCTAGGTCCAGACTGCGGAAAAGAAAATTACCCTTAGCATGTGTGTACCCAGCGGCGATGTTTAGTGCCACTCAAACTGCATTTGTTTGGGTCCCCTGAGGTTTGGGGCCACCATGTTGGCCACAAACAGTCACCACACTAAATATTCCATATTTAGGAGATTCTAAACCAGCACGTCCTGCTACTCAGCTAGCTAGCTATGGTCTTCTGACTGTACCCAATAGCTATTTATTTATTTCTTGAAACCTCTGAGGGAGGGCAGGGTGGGGTGGGCAGCTCAAACAACAAAACCAGCCCTTGGTTTGCATTCTTTGATGGCTTGGAATTCGGTTCCAGAATAGCTATGCTCATTTGTTGGTTATGCTGTTATGTGAAGTGGATGTATGTTTATTTCGCTAGACATTAAGGTACTTGTATATGATTAGAGTCGACACACATACTCTGAAATGCTGCCCCAAACTTCACTCTTTCTGACTTCCAGTCTTAAACCTCCTAAAGAGGAATGAGATGCGTGTGCCTGTTGCCCTGGGGGGTTGTGGATGCTGTTGATGCAATTCATTAGGTATTATACCGCTGTGATTCAGTATCAGTGTAGGGGAAGAAAAGCTTGATGTACTGAATTAACACATCAAAAAAAAAAAACCTGGCAGAAACAAAAAAACATTGTTACTATTCTTTCTGACATATTTTTCAATATTATTTTATTATGTTGGACAACGGTCTACAAACCGCCTGACACATTATTGTAATTGGAAAAATCCTGCATAGTAAATAAAGAACTAAAATCAGGATGAATGAATGCATTTCATGCCTGTAGTTCTTAGGCTTGGCACTGAAACTGATCAAAACAGAAGTTCAACAAGAAAAAAGGAAACAAACCCTGTGTGATACAAGCCTGAAGAAAAAAACCACAAGCATTAGCAAGCAAAGCATAAGAAACATCCCCATAACATCCCCATAACATCCCAAAAAGGCTAGTCCTTTTCTTTCATAAAATAAGCAATTGTTTGCATTGCGCTGTAAAAATAACGAATATATACAGAGGATCTGCAACAGCAGCAGGCCAGTCGCAAACCCCTGGGTCATAATCGCGTTGAAAAATGCAGTGTTAAGTCCTATAGGTAGAGTGGATAAATCAAACAAACCAGGTTAATTCTACCCCACGGGTATCAATTAAATGGTATGATGCATAATCTGTCAGAGAGAGATTCGGGATATTCATAAAACAGAGGGGAAATGAATTCTATCGCTTCGCTGTAACCCAGGAAACATTGTTCATTAGCGTGATGGTATGGAAAAAAAAAGATCTATTCTCTTTAAAGAAAAAAAAAATAGAATCATATGTGAGCATATAAGGGCAAGGGACGTGTGCGTCGTGAACTGAAAGACGAAACCTCCGTGTCTACATAGCCAGAGACATGCAAATGTTACAAATGAAAAGGTGAGCCAGGCCAGGCTCACTCTGACGAACCCTTCTCAGCTCCAAGATTTCACAAGGCCGCGGCACGCGGCGAGCACCTCATCCGTCACGGGCAGCGACCCCGTCGTAATTGATCTCGGCAGCGCCGTGGAACACCTTGTCAGGCCGACGCGCCTCCCGTCGAGCCCCCCGGCTCCCCTCTGACATAATCTTGCAGAAAGCTCAATTAATAGTGCCCCAAACTGCTCTGGCACTCCTCTGCTATTCCCAGCCTTCCGGTTTGCCCGGTTGCTCCTGTTAGCGTATGTCGTGAAATTCCGAAGCGTTTAAGCGGGAGGGCTGTGGTGGCGTGTGGTTCAGTGGGTTAGGACACTGTGCCTCTGATCTATAGGTTGCTGGTGCAAAGCCCAGAAGGGTTGCCACTTTCAACCTGAAGAAATAAGTGATGCCCTCTCTGATGAAAACTACATGCACACAGATACAAGACAAATCCAATCCTCTATCGGTTCAGGAAAGGACACAACATTTAATTTTTCAGTACATTTTTCAAGCTTCCCCAAAAAGCATATTGATAACATGATTGGCTACTTCTCTGGAAAAGCAATGCACCTATCAAAAAGCTGTATAACAACGATTGGCTAATACTTCAAGATAACTATCAAGGTACAATAACTATACTTGGTTGCTACCTCAAGAGGCACATCTCTTATATTTGGTGACCTAAAGCATACTAGTAACCCCTAGTTACCCTTTCCCTCAATCATCAAGTGACCCCCCCCAGCGTACATTTCTCCTCTTAGCACATTCTGTAGTGCTTGACCCTCATATTCTCATTCGGGGGTTTGTCACAATTCCCACCCTTTATTCAAACTGCACCCACACAATTCAATACTACCGCAACTGTCATTATCTTTAGCTTATACATTTCTTATGCATACAAAATCTTCTGCATTAGCACAACTTATCATAATGCAAATATAATAAAATAACAAGGCTTTCTTTTAAGCAAACAGCATTTCTAGTAACTCTGGTTCCCTTTTCTTGTCATGTTCTGTGCCTCTTCTCTTCACCGCAGCCAGCCAGACCCAGGCTCGTCTCAGTTCAACCCTATCACTGAACTGAACCTATAGTTACTGCCGAGGAGTCAGCGCATGCACACTCATGGTGTCACATTCATCTTCTTGCAACTGAACTCAGAGTATGTGCCAAAGATCAAATACACACACACACACATGCACATTATCGTCGTGCCTTGAGGCCTAAAACATTTGACAACAATCCCATAATTCCTCCCTCTTGTCCTAACCCATCAGCACACCTTCCACAACACCTTCTGAAAATCATTTGTTTTTCAACGAGATAATGGCCCTGTGCACACCTCGAGGTCACATAATAAGAATTATCTTCTGAACATGGAATGAGACGGAGAGCTGTGACAGGTGACCAGGCCCCCACAACCCCCCAACCTAAACCCTATAGAGCTGGTTTGGGATGAGGTGGATAGAAGAGTAAGAGTGAGGTGGCAAACTTGGGCCCAGAACTTGTGGAAACTCCTTCAGGACTGTTGGAGAAGCATTCCAGGTGGCCACATCTGGAAGCTGGATAAAAAGAATGCCAAGTCTGCGATGCTGTCCTCAAAGCAAAAGGGGCTATTTAGAAAAGTCTAAAATCTGTGAAAATGTTGAGATGTCGAACACTTCTCATGGTCGTTGCAATGTTTCCTGTGTGTTACTTCATTGCCTCAAGGCCATTTACTAAAAGGTGAATAACATGGCTAAAACAGAGCCAAATTGCATTATAACCAGATGTGTCCGGACGTTTTACTGGTACTGTAGAGGATGGGTGGTACCTCTGTATCCTAGAGTCGGCAGAGTGATGTCAGCCTTGGGCTGTTTCTTCTCTGTTCCTCTCAAAAAATGTCACTTTGGACGAAAGCATCTGCTAAATAAACACAAAATGTCTAAGACGATGCTCCCTGTGTGGCCCTGGCATTTTCGTGGCCACCCGTGCTGTACATTCTTACTTATTTATTTATGCATAAATGTATAAAGGCTTATTACATGGCCTCTCTCCTCCTGGGTCTCTGCAAATGAAAACTCATTATTCTGTGTTGAAAGTGAAGCCAGGAGGGCTCCCTCACGCAGCACTGCTAAGGAGCACTAATTCAGCTAACGGCCTTCGCAGATAGGTCGCGTGGAAATCTCCATCCATCATGGTCATAAACGCTGCCGTGCTCTGAGCCCGCAGCAGAGGGAATCAGCATTCCATGTGGATACTTTTGTTCTCTCGTTTACAGTCAGAGCATCGGCAAACCTGAAATAGCCTTTTCTCTCTTTACTGAACGCACTACCACACACACACACACACACACACATACAAAAGAGCAACGAATGACAGTTTAATTGTGTGTGACACTTAGCTTGAACTGTGGGATTTAAAGGAATGCTTTGGGAAATGTGGCCTGCTCTCTGTCTTTGCTCCACCAAAACATCAGATATTCCACAGATAATTTTCATTTTATCCTGTACAAATCCAAAGCAGATGGTACCACGATTGGCAGTAAAAAAAAAAAAAACTTTCAGTAAAGTTCAGCATTGGAAATGCTCTCATGTACACCATATACAGAGTCAGTTCCAATAGGTGACACTGGACTGGATTCGGTGATGTGTACTTAATCCACACAAAACTGCACCATATGGACTAATTCTGGCATAACCCAGTCATATTTTATTTGTTATAAAGACCTAAACACATAAGCTATAAGATCCATCTTCTAAGCCAGTGTTTCCCAACCCAGTCCTCGGGGAACCCCGGACAGTCCACACTTTTGCTCCCTCCCAGCTCCCAGCCAATCAGGAACACCGAATACCTGGTACAGATGTACTGGGAGCTGAGAGGAAGCCGAAACGGCACAGGGCACAGAGCCAAACACCACAGGCTTTATTACGTGTGTGTGGACTTCAGGAGGACCACCACACCAACACAGGGAGAGCATGCAGGCCTCACGCAGTTGGGGATGGACTGGAACCCCTAACTCTGGAGGTGTGGAGCTACAATGCTACACACTGAGCCATCATCTAGCCCAAACCATACCCCATCTCTTTAAATGAGCACATATTTTTGACAACACAATAGATTGAACTAATCTGTGATCACTGATGCTGCACAGTGAAAATGTCCCACATCTACTATACTACCGCAGACCTACATCACTAGTAAGGAGCTGCATTCCAACAGCAACAGCCTCAGTTTTACATGCTCTATAATGATACAAGTGATTTGACCATTTCATGAAACCTTACATGGCAGGGGTGACCTGTGCGTTCATGTCCATACCATAAAATGACGTTTTCATTTATGTAATCCTTGAGCACATCCACGCGGGGAGGGGTAATTGCTCGCGGTACATTTTCAAGATCATTAAAAATATTACGGTTTCGTTTAATCTGTGAATTTATTTCCTGGTCAAGTACATCCATTAATGGGTGCTAGCTGAAATATGAAGGCATGCACTATTTCCGCTGGCCAATAAATACAGATCAGATGGAGTTCGGGGTGGGGGGGGGGGGTGGATGCGCTCAGCTTATGAAAGAAGACTGAGCGCCATCTGCTGTCCAAAAACAATAATAACAACAAAAACATCAATAAACAATAATAGTAATAGTACTATTAATATAATAAAATAATTAATCACAAACCTCTCCCTCAAATGACAAGATGTGTAATTCTGTAATTCTATCTGTTTCACAATAAGGTTAAAATATAAGACTGACTCATACCACGTAGGACTGGACACAACAGACTAATTCTAGGCAGAGTGAGTCACCCAGCGTCTCGCTTTAGTAGCGCCGTTTGGAGCTTCCGCGCCAGTCTGGGGGTGAGGGGGTCACCGCCACTAGTCTCCCGGCGCTTGGCATTGGGGCCAAGGTCAGGACAGCCCGCAGAGCCCCCCGCTGCCGCAGCCCCCAGCATCTGATCTGCGCGGCGGCGCCTTGTCCCCCCCCCCCAGGACACCGCTAATGACCACGCATCCCCCCGCATTCCCAAGCAGCCGGCATGCAGGGATCATCGCACAATCTGTTCCTCGACATCACCTGCATGCGCTAATACCTGGCTGGAGGAGACGGGGGCGGGACAGCAAGGCGGCCGCCGGAGACGCACGCAGACGGGGGATGGCCGCGCGTGGCGCCCCCTGCAGGGCGCGCGGCGCCCCGACAGTCCCGCGGCGCGATCGGTACCCGCGCGACACCGATTCCATGCGCGCGCCGATTCATTTGCACGGCGACGTGAGACGCGACAGATTGCGCAATGCCTGTGCCACGACTATTTTTAGACCTAGATTTCAACTGATGCTTCCCCATCCCGGCTGGGCTGCGACGAGCTCTGAAAAAGCCGGCTGTCGATGGCTATAGTCTGACTCTGGCTTTTACGGTGCATTTACGTTTCCTACATATCCAACCGTTATTTACATTTAAAGTTAAGGCAAATCCCTGAAACATAAAATAGCTGTGCATGTATTCATGTATTCGGCGATCGTTAAATTGTACAGATCTTGTTTTACATAAATAATATTTTAACCGGCCCTTCTCTGTCTCACTTCTCATCAGCTATGAAATAAACGACACTGATCTAACTGACTTTAGCCAATTAAAAAATACAACATGAGCTTTGTTTCAAACTAATTTTTGCAGTAAATGCATCTGCAATCTATTTTTCTTTTTTTATGTCTGAGATTTTTGGTCTCCATCCGATGAATGAGCACAGATGGCCAAAGGGCGAGTCTGTATCCCCCTAATTAGGAAATGCAAACACACTCCAGTCACGTTCTGGGCTCCCCCCCTGCACTACCATAAGACATGTAAATAAAAATTAAGTACATAAAGGAGGTTGTGACAATAGTTCACCCTGGAAATTTGGTGTGATCTTTGTGGGCACATTACAGGCTGAACCAAGCCCCTAACAAGCCCCAGTAAATCTGCCCACTTTGGGATTTGAACCAGCAACCGTCAGAACACACAACCTCCCACACCCATTTTATTCAGCAAAAATACTGTGCGGATTTTTCATTATTTACAAAAGAACTTCCCTCATTCTTTTTCCCCATTCTGGAACGGTCAGCTAATCCCGCATCCGGAATGGCCTCCCCATCAACACACATGCCAGGCCAAAGTGGGGGGGGGGGGGGGGTTGAATAATTAAACTTCCCAGAACCATGTGGTTGGCTTGCACCCAGGCCCCCCCATTTTATTTTTGGGTAAACGGCAAAAAAAGAATGGTTGTGGACACAAATGACCAC
>JAODKN010000104.1:17885791-17907050 GCA_026774425.1 Petrocephalus zakoni | reverse complement strand
GACCGTACACGACAGTACAAAACGCCAGAGAGTGTAAAACCGTACACGACAGTACAAAACAACACCAGAGAGTGTAAAACCGTACACGACAGCACAAAACAACACCAGAGAGTGTAAAACTGTACACAGCAGTACAAAACACCAGAGAGTGTAAAACCGTACACGGCAGAACAAAACGCCAGAGAGTGTAAAACCGTACACGACAGCACAAAACAACACCAGAGAGTGTAAAACTGTACACAGCAGTACAAAACGCCAGAGAGTGTAAAACCGTACACGACAGCACAAAACAACACCAGAGAGTGTAAAACCGTACACGGCAGAACAAAACGCCAGAGAGTGTAAAACCGTACACAACAGTACAAAACGCCAGAGAGTGTAAAACCGTACACGGCAGTACAAAACAACACCAGAGAGTGTAAAACTGAACAATATGCAGTATCAGATCCATAAAGTGCATGTGGTCTGGATATGATTATTTCATGAAATGCAAATTATGGAAATTCAAATAGTTTGAGAAAGGAAGAAGTTCTTGAATCCAGTACTCAGTGTTTTGATACTCCAAAGCCTGCTTCCTGACAGCAGCAGGGTGAGGAGTTTGTGGCGGGGGCAGCTAGGTTCCTGAATTATAGACTAAACCTTGTTACGGCAGCTGGTACAGCTGGTCAGTGGAGAATAGTTCAGTCTGTGTGATGATCTGAGCAGACTTCACAACCCTCTGTATCAGATACCAATGGTAAGAACACTCTGGATGGTACTATGCTAGAAACTTTTGGTAGTTACACTCCTGAACACATTGAAAAAATGTTGTCTGATTCAACCTATGTGGACAAACAAAAACTCAATCTTCATTTGAAAAGTTTTGATAGAGGTGGTGTCAGCTACAAAACAACATTCTAACTTGGAAATCATTTATTCAACTAAATTCCACTGAAATTTGATGACCATTTGGCCAGGCTCTGAGGCAGAAAAGTGGCCCCAAACCAAAACAAAGCCACCGCCAAGCGCTGCAATTGGGAGGAGGTGCTTTTAGTCAAATGTTTACTGGCCTGAAGATCCTTGGGACACCCGGGGGTTCTTTGACATTTCCTGGTGCATCTTAAGCTCTGTTCTTGGGCTGAATTTAGTAAAAAAAAATCTGACCAGCTTTCCAGTGCTCTGAAACCCCCATTTGTAGGTTATTTTACAAACAGTGTATGAAATCAAATAGCTTGGAAATGGCTTTAAATCCCTTCCTAGGCACATAAACACCAACAACCTCCATTGTGAAGGCCTCGGGCAGCTCTTTTGATCTAGGCATGATTGTACCATGTAGCTTAATGGCTATGATCAATTGTTTAAACAACATGTCCTTCTCAAAGATGTCTAACGATGACCTAATAATTTGTACCAGATTTTGTGCATCGAATTCTATTTTTAGGTTTGATTTAGCAAAAAATGTAGGGATATACTGAATTTTCCCTCAGAATAAATTGAATTTTTTTATTAATTCTTATCATATAAACGAATACAAAATGTAAATTTGGAGTGTTATTTTTTAAACTTAATTATATTTTTCTGAGAAATCAAATAATCCTATCTAATATTAGTCCATGTTTACATAAAAAATACAGAGACAAATGGATGCCTAAAGACCGAGTGTCCTTTTTTCACCAGAAACGACAGACAAATGCATTATTTCTACTCTGAGAGAGAGCACAGTCCCTGAACTTCACCCTGGATTTTCTGGCATATTAAAAACCGAGGTACGCACACATCGCTTATTCCTCCTGCAGCCGTCCTTTTCTTCCTCTTCCGTCGGCCCCTTCTCAGTGTGAGTAATTGGTTTCGCTGCCACATTTGGCAAAAAAGAAAACAAAACGAAAGGCGCCAGGCCCCGGATCCCCGTCGCCCGTCCTCACGGCGATCCATTACGGCCCTAAAACACTCCATCTCGCGACCGAGTCCTGTTTCGCCTGTTATTTTTCACACTCTGGGCTTGTCAAAACAGGATCGTTTTCAGGATTTCATCAGCGTGTCCGCCCCATCAGATCCTGACCCCGGTGCCGGTCAATAGCCCAATCGATTCTAAATTACAGCCAGCATCCGGAGCGGACCGGCCGTGAGCACGAGGCCAGTCTATCCATTCCATCATTTTCCCCTTTCATAGTAAACACTGCTGTAGCTGCAGGTGCCTGTGCATTTGATCAATGTTGTTAAATGGCATGTAATGGTTTTAAATTTTGGCATCGGTGACCTACTTGCAATTAACAAATTAACAAAAAAAATCATACAAAGTTCAAATTAATCTAATGTCTACTAACAGAAATTTAATTTAATTTCCCCACAGAAAGCAATAATTGACTTCCTAGCAGCCTAATAGTCTTGATTTATTTTCAAAATACTAGGAAATTAAGCAGGACAGGACAGTAGCAGCAATTAACGGATCTTTTTTTCTCTCCTCAGTAATTGAACACTCGTGCACCGTGAATGTGCGGCAGATATGAACAGACAGTCGCCGTTGTTTGGGGCTTTTAAGCCTAGACTGCTACAGAAGCAGATGTGCGCTTAATAATAATTATAAACAAATGTATAAACTACTGAAATTATAATGACATGTCTGTTTTATAAACTTGTTTTGTCAGTTTAGTCTTAACCCCATCCTCTAGCTATTTATTCTTTATACTACAATGAAATGAATGATGGATCAGTGTGTAGCATCAGAGAGCAGCCAGGGGCAGACAGTCCCCGGTGCACTTGGAGTTAAGGGCCTTGCTCCGGGGCCCCATAGTGACATCACTCTGCCGACTACACGTCTGAACCGGAGACCTTCTGAATACAGACAGAGCCCTAACCTGCAGAGTGATACACAGTCCCTGTATCTGAGGGCTGGACTCTGACATTAGATTTCAAAGTAGTACTGAGATTATATCCAAGTTTTCAGAACTTCTTTCTGAATAATACGTAAAACAATAACAAGACAGTGATAGCAGGTACACTGCAAAGTTTACTGGTCGTGACATTTACAGCCTGGGGAGGGATATATCATCTAATATAGCTATTATCTTAATGCTATACCCCCCCACACACACAGTAATACACACAGTCACATATAAACACGCACACAATAACAGATATAGACACACACAATAATATAAAGAGGTACACATATACACAAAATAATATACGGAGACACACATACGTACACACACACACAATAATATACAGACATCTACACACACACACATTATAATACACTATCGGCAAACTGGAGACCCCGGTTACTGTAACTGCACATTTTTGGACCACAGAAGGACCCTGAAGGTACCCGACCAGAATGCCATACCCCCAGCTGCACCACAGTAACACCAGTCAGTGTTCCCCAATTTCACAGGTAGGAGAGTAGAGCTTTATCACAGCCAAGCCAGGAAGGAGCCAATTAGTTAGGTAACCGATCAGTGACCCCATCCCTCAGTCACGTTCCCACCCCAGCTTTTTAATTAACCGCAGCAAGCAATGCGTGGAAACATAGCGGACACTGCCCCCACCCCCCCCCAATCACCACCACAGGCATTATATGTCACATTAATTCATCACTTTTTGCTCATCAATCCTGAGATGCTGCATTACAGGCCAATAACTGTACTTTCCCTGGTTGAGTGACTGAAGCGCAGAGGTGACACTGAATACTTCTCGGACATCCTAGTCACGGCATGCTGTGGGAGGGTCTATATCCGTCTGCCGATATTCCCAGCAGCCTCCCTTTAACCTGGGAATTTAAGGTAATCTCTGACACTATGGAGTGTGTGTTATAAATAATGGATGTATGGATGCAGAAATGTTGGACTTCATACCTCGGACTCGTTGAATTCCACTTATTTATTAAACTTAAACTCGGCCGGGCTGCTCCAGTATGCCGGTAAAACACACCAGATTTCATGATGTTTTCGGTCTGTACCCCTGGGGTATGTTGAAACATTTTTTCTTTGTTCCTCACATCTGGTAGAACATGTTTAAATAGGTTATCTATAGATCACATCCAGACAATTTTAGCAGAGTAATACAACATTTGTTCTTTGTTTAGAAGAGTATATCTAAGCTCATTCTGGAAGCAGCCTGACGTCTTCCCACACTGAAAAGCAGGACCACATAGTTACATAACGGATTGAATCTAATGTGACTAGAAAGTCAGCACAATGTTTTAAACCAAAAAATACAAAGCCTTTGAGCATTCAGTCAATAGTATTGTCTGGCTTTTTTAAACTCTGTTAACTCCGTTTTAAAGATGTTTTGACTTTTTTCCCTTCAGGAAGCATAGCCATGATTCCCACAAGAGCAACCGCAGCCATTTCTATAAGCTAAGCCAATCACACGGTTAAAATACCATCAGTATCGGATCCCTTTCATTTACATGTATTATTATTCGTCGGGACACGAGTTTAGTTACGGAATTTAGAATCTGTTTTTGACGCACCCGGAATTACCCACCTGCATGCTATCATATGAAGTATTTTACACTATATATAGCATATATACAACTATGTTCATATTATACTTACATGCAGTGTCACTGTGTTAGTTCACTGTGTTAAACCACTGTGTGGTGATTCTACCATATAGTTTGCAAAAATGTTCTACTTGTATAACGTCATTTCATAGTTTGGGAAAATCCGACACTTTTCCTGGAGCCTGCAATTCCGCTACTGTCCTCCAGAGGCCAGCATAACTCCATTTATTCTACGAAGGAAAACGCTGCAGAAGACGTTCGTGTTGTTATCGCGGAGCCGCGCAGCGGGAGGACGGCCCTCGATCGCCGGGCTCCTTCGGCCGATGATATTGGGGCAGCATGTGACTATACATGACTGACTGGACGCAAATGCTCGGTTGTAAGACGTTCCGTTCCCTCCAAATCCTGCGGTATACAAAGGAAAATTCTGCATCCCAGCAAAACATGAAGACATTGAGACAATAGATTTTATCTCACTTTACTGTACGTAAGAACTACTTTAAAAGGAGTGTATGACGTTGAGTTGCTTTCGTGCGCGCTTTGTGTGCATGCCAGAGTACGTGTGCTCCGCATATGAGTGTGCATTTTTGCATGCAGAGAGGCAGGATTCCTCATCCAAGGCGGTTTAACATGCTGATCAGGTTTCTGTTAACCCACCACATAATTGGGAACAAAGCCGCTAGAATGCTCACTTTGTTTATTATTTATCCCACCCTCCGCGCAGCGATAAGGGTGCCGGTTAACGCCGTGATCGGGATCCGGGGACCCTGGGGGTCTGAAGGCAGCGGGGCCGGAACCCTGGGGCTCAGCAGGAGGGGGCACGATCATTTATCTGAGCCACGTCACGCGAGGCAACCGTGTCTAATGATTCGACTGCGGAGAAAGTCCACTGAACCAAAGCAGGGAATCCCTACAGGATTTTCCCCCCAGTTAAGGCTTAGCTCTATAATTATGATCATCAGGCTTTTGAGGATGCTTGACCAAAGTGCAGGGGGCTATACAGGGCTAGACAGGGCAGTTAAAGGTACACACAATACTAGATTTCATTGACGTGCTACACAACGTCAAAAAAATCCCATTGTGAAAGGTGGAATGACATGCCTCCTGTCTGACATGCATTGACTGATGTATTCCCCATGAGATATCCACAGTGGTTTTTTAATTGTCCGGCAAGAATTCATCTCTACCAGACGAGAATTGTTCTGGGCACCTGCTTAAAATAATTCATATGGCGAAAAAAACTGCATAAAAACATCAAACTCGATCCCTTCAGACAGGAGTATAAACTAATTCCTGTACAGCTGGTTTCTTAAAATGCAGAATCTGCCATAAAACCAGAGCAACAGGACATCAATGGTGCTTTATCTTCTTAAATGGTTCTGAAGAACCTTACAGGCCACTAAAACTAATTCAGGGGATAACCTGGACATGGTACAGATTGGGGAATGTCACCATTTCACCAGGAAAAGTGGCAAAAGGTAGCATTAATTACTGAAAGCTTTAGAATGGAGTTCACTTTGTTGCTGAGGACTTGTGTCTGAAGACCCAGTGGACATAGGAGAATTGGATCCCGGAGGAAAGGTCTCTGTGATCCGGTCAGCAAGGTGGAGAGATTGCAGACCAGCATGAGGTATTAAAGACCAGCCAGTGCAGGGAGGTCAGTAAGGTTCAGCTAAGACAGTGTTTCCTAATCCGGGCCTCGAGGACCAGTAGAAAGTCTACGTCTTTGTTCCTACTGGGAGCTTGGAGAGAGCAAAAATGTGGCCTGTCTGACAGGTAGCTAGGAGGAAGCAAGACGGTGGACCATCTGTGGGTCCCTGAGGACCAGGTTGGGAGTCACGAATGGGATAACCTGGTATGTGTATGTGAGTATGTGTGTGGATGTTATTGATAGAGAGACAGATAGATACTTTATTGATCCTGACAGTGGCATAACACATATATGGACAGTAAAAAATGAGCAATCGACAGTAACAATAAATAATAAACGACAATACATATCAAAGAATGTCAGGGAAAGGACTGCAGGGAACATAGTAATGGCTCAGAAATAAAGAGTATTTCACAAAGGGTTGTAAAGTGAACAAAGAAATGTTCTGTGCAATTTTCATGAAATTCACTGGCATTCAGCAGGAATGGCCACTGGGACGAGCTCTGTAAAGGGGGAAGGCTGCTACCTGTGCAAGTATTTTTAATAACATTTGGGCGTACTTCTCAGCCATGCAGCAACCCCCCTTTATTTAGGGTCGGGGTGGATCTGGAGCCTCTCCCGCGACTCACTGGGTCGCCAGTGCCTCACATCCATAACTTACAGCAAGCAAGCAGAAGGCGATGGGATGTATCTGTGGACAGACCTGCGGTCTCGTGTCTCCGGGGTCACGCCTTCGCTTCTCTGGGGTCACGCCTTTGCTTCTCTGGGGTCACGCCTTCGCTTCTCCGGGGTCACGCCTTCGCTTCCCGCTCACTGCTCTCATTGGCGTCGGTGTGACAGACATCCAATGACATTCCCCGTTGTTGGAATGTGGCCCGTCTATCCCTCCCGCCAGCTGCTAACAGCCATGTGCAGCCACTTACACATCTGCAGCTCTGGCGCCCCCTAGCAGACAAAAAAGAACTGCATGCATGGGGCCACTTGATGGCAAAGCGCCCTTTGTGATTTCGCTCTGGTACCAAAATGCAATTGCTGTCAATAAAACCCTTGCTGTGAAGCCCTAGATTATGGATAATGGCTGGCCAGCATCTGTACCCACGCTATGCAGACTGCTGCTCTCTGGTCCGAATGCTGAGGGGAAAGAGACGAGCAACACAACAGCCACAAGCGATGCAATCTGAAGTGGCATCTTGAGAAGATTGCAATCGCCAGCAGCTTGAATATGAAGAATTGATTTTTGTCTATAAGCCGTTCGAATAATTTGCCAGCATTCATTCATCTTCATTTGTCCTTCACTCTTCCTTGGAAGCCCCTCCAGGAGGAACCCTGTCTCCTCAGCTTTCCACAGTGGGCCCCACATTTCCATGACCCTCACTGGGTAAGTAGATGCTAGTATTAAATTACTAATTGAATTTTCATCCATCCATCCATTCATCCATCCATCTCCCAAATGCTTATCCTGCATGGTCAAGGTGGTGGAGAGGCCTGAAGCCTGTCCTATGTAGGGGTCACCCTGGCTGGAATGTTTCCATACGGGAGTTAAAAATTATATATCTGTGTTTATATATTGTGTATGTATTGACATCTACATATTAAAGCCTGTTAATGCAAAACTTCACTAAAGCTGAAAATTATGTTTGTATTAGGCCCATATCCCTCAGTCGCTGAGCCGAATTAAACGATTAGGTCTGCTGGAATTATCAAAAACCCCTGCTGATTATAATTCACCTGACGTAAAACGGAATTCTTTTTTCATTACAAACACTTCGCAAGGAGGAGAGGAGAAATTAATTTAATTTATTATGCTTCTGTGCCTGCTAACGATCCTCCAGTTCTCTATTTTCAATTAGCGTGCCTTAAATTGCAATGGAAGAGGTTTTTTTTTTTTACAGAACAGTCATTTCCAGGCCTCCTGTAAAGTCGGGGTCATGAATAAATCATGGGACAGAAGTTAGCACCGTTTCTATCCTCTTCAGCAAAAAAAGATGACTTCACCAGGCTTTAAGCATATTCAGGACTCAGACCCGAGATGAACTCTGATAAACTCCCCACCACCACAAAGGTGCACTATCGAGGTTCTGGGCAGCTTGCCTTGGGCCATCCTGGGGGCGATGGAGGCCGGTTCTTTATGTCCGAGGGACTGAAATGCAAAGCTTCAGACTGGGGCTGCACCTGGGCATAATTACACTGCAACATGGGGGGACAAAACACCCCAGACATCCTTTGAAGACCGCGCAACGGTTCTGCTCTGCCACGCTGCGCACCGTACGTTACCAGATTAGATAAATAGGCTGTGTGGGTGCGTGTGAGTCTGTGTGCGCGTGTGTCTGCCCGCCCGCTTCCTTTTGTTGTTGTTTATTACCAGAGCGTCTCCCTGCGGGAGCAGGTGGTTCGTTATTAGCCGTGATCAGAGCAGATACTAAGGCAGTCAGCCGGTGACACTGTGCCCAAACGTTTCTTCACCGGCAGCCTGCTGCTCATCTTGACAGCCTGTTCAGATGAAACCTGCGAGCTTTCAGCAGAGATATATTCCTCCCAATGGCATGGAGTACCAGTAGAAGTCACACGGGCCTACTTCACTCCGTCAAGAAGCCCCAGCTTGTGTCCACTGGGTAAGAGAGTCAAGACCAGATTGTATGACTCATTATTCCCGCTAAGCTCAATATTTTGGGGGTTAAGGTCACCGACAAGCCCAGGACACTTAAGTGTGAGTTTCTCTGACACAGATGAGGGTTGTGAGAGTCTGATACATAAGTTTGTTGAGCCCAGTGTTGTTATCATCAACGTTTTTTTACCGCTTTTGATGTAAAAGGGGTAAAAATAAACACCTCGCTAAGCCAAAGAAGCATATTTGATCAAACGCACCACAACTGGGTAACAGTGGAACTGCTGACTGTTCGCGAAGACCGTTTGTGCAGAGCCCGTAAATTATGCAGGGTCTGATCAACACTGTGTCTTAAAACAGTGACAAGTGTGATACATCTACTGCAGATGACTACATCAAATCTGTGCTATGCTGCAGAGAATACGTTATCATTACAAAGACGGAAATCTTCTCTTGAGAATTACCGAATCTTCTCTCGAGGCACTAATCTGGATAATAATACATCTTCGTTTTTACAGCCCGGAGATGAGCAGGCAGTATATCATTTAAATTATTTAACGAACAAGACTGCTTAATGTGTTTTTTTAAACACGCGGATGTTACCGTATGAATTAATTAGCTATTAAAACGTTAATAACACTGCAGGCTAAGAACAGCTCGTAATCATGCTGCAAACATCTGCAGGCAAGCAACATCCACGGTTAGGCTGATATCTAGGTGATGTGCATAGTGTAGCTGCTGCATTACTGGCAGAGTGGCCTGGGACTTCACCATGCCACACGGTGCGATGTAGAGCATTACAGCGAGTCCTGAAGAGGCGTTTTCGTGCAACGAGACACCAGTAACATGGAAAACGGGAGCGGGGCCTGTCTGAGGACCCTGAGCGCTTCAACAGTCATCCATAAATGCTGTCAAACTAGCCATCCCGAGACGTGACACTTAATTATCCTTGCCAAAAATACCGCAAGTTCATGCAAAGCCAGTCCCCAAGGTGTCCAGTAAAGATGTCAACATTCTAGAGGTGCTAGACTCCAGGCTCCTAATCACCTTCTGAACAACCTTTGAGTTTAAAAATGTTCCGGTTCCCCATTAATGGCTGATGGGCCACCTTTTATTACAAAACAGATGGACAAAGAAAGACAGGTGTTATGAACTTCGAGCTTTAACATAAAGTGGTACATGTCAGTGTGCTAAGTGTGCACTCTTGCTGTGATGGAGTGGCGCTATTTTAAGTACCGTACAGCACAGTCTGACCTCCCCCAGACATTTAATTGGCCTCTTAAAGGGTAGTATTAACAAGCCACAGCAACCCTCATTTGTGTTTGCTTATAGTTTAAAACCCATACAGCAAACATCTGGCAGCAGATACTATGGTGCCTGACAAAACCTATTCTCCACCACTGCACTGACTCAATTAGGAGCAGATTAATACGGAATAATATTGTACAAACTTATGGTTATTAAAGGACTGTCTTGACAAGACTTTACAAGAACAGTAACACATTTTTCTCTCATTTTAATGTCACTGAAAGTCCACATATGAAATTTAAACAGGCCTTTTTGATGCAATGCAGATTCCAGGGAGAGTGCCCCGAGGGGACGCGGGTAATGAACACATTCTTTCCATGGGAATATTATTAAGAAATCATACTGGACTGATAGACTGGAACACTTAGCTGTGAGTAGGACCACATTCCATATTACATGGCACACAACTAGCCCGACTCCATTGATCGTTTAAGATCTCGTGTCACCATTTAAATCGGCTTAGGCTGCATAAATCTATACGTGTAACCTCTTTAAAATTTCACAAATCGCTGGGGGATGTTCGGGGCCAGTGGGCTTTTCCTGGTACTATAGTCACTTGTAATCTGACATTTCAAAAACGAAATAGATAGCTAGCAAGCAGAGTTACAAGATCGTAGCTAGCTAGCTAGTTAGCAGAACAGGCGGTTTCGGGATCTTCTAAATAAGTACAGGGTTCATTTAATAGTTAGTATAGTGATTCCCTGTCCCACCACTAGTGATGGAGCTGAATAGCTGTGTGGTAATCAGCATAAGGAACTGCAAGGAGATGAATCAGGGGTGTTACATGAGGGTAAACCCAAAAATGTACAGGGCTCCGGCCCTCCAGGACTGCAGTTTGACACCCCTGCTCTATGGTCTGCAAAAATTAGAAGTATAACACATCTTAAATGTTTGCTAATGAAAACTAGAGGGGGTGGCTCAGTGGGCAGATAGCACTCTAGTCTCACACCTTCAGGGGGTTGAATCTTGCCTCAGCTCTGTGTGTGTGGAGTTTGTCTGTTCTCCCCATGTTCTCGTGTTGTACTTGTAGCCCAACAACATGAGGCTAATCCTCACCCCTAACCCTAGCATTTGTGTTTGTGTCCTGCAATGGACTTGCATCCTGTCCAGGGTGTACCCCGGCCTATGGGTAATTCTCCTGGCACATCGTGGTCTGACTGATTGCATAAGTATTCATCCTGCTCAAGAAAGCATTTGTAACAATCATAGATAGAGTCTTGGCGTAAATCTCTACCAGGTTTGCATGGAAATTTCCAGTGCTTATCACAGTAGGATTCGGGTCCAAGCTGTGCCTTCATCCCTTCAGGAAACTGATCTTCTTGTTATTAAGTCATTCCAACATGGCTTTGTCTACATGCTCTGGGTCATTGTCCATGTAGAAAATAAATCCCCAAGCCTCAGGTCTCCTGCAGGCTGCAGTCAGGTCTCTTCATTTATTTCACCATCCGGTTTGTTTTCCAGTCCCTGAAGCAGGGGAGCTTCCTTTATGGTTAAGAATAGTGTGCTTAGGATGATTTGCATCATTATGCTTCCTGAAAACACACAGCTCGCCTTTAAGGCCAAAAAAAGTTCCGTTTAGGTCTCATCGCAGCACTGAATCTTCTTCAGCTTGGCCCCATAGTGTCCACATTACCCTTTAACAAACTGCAGTTGAGGGTTTTCTTCACCCAACAATGGTTGTCTTTTTGACAACGTTCCCTTGGGTAAAAATACCCAAGTTTATCCTATAAGCAATGCCTCAAATTTCAGTTACAGAAGTCGGTAGTCACAGGCCTCTTGGTGACCTCGCTTCTTGCACAGATATTCAGTTTCTAGATGGCTTCTGACTGAATGAATTCTCATTCGCTAATGGTAACCATGCACTGGAGGAGTTTAGCATCTGGGAAATGTTCTTATATCCTTTATCTGACAGGTGACGTTCCAGAAATGTATTCCAGAGTTGCTTTGACTGTTCCTTTATAAGGTAAGTTTTAGTGTGTTTTCTGCAGCATCCAGCAGACAGGCATATAACTGCCCACAAATGGAGACCCTTTAAATAATCATGTGACCGTTGAAGATGTACTAGATTTCATTGAACTTCGGGGTGTTCTAGTAAAAAATAAAGTTTTTTTGTCTTTTTAAATTAGTAATCACTTTGATATGAACAGTACCAATTGTTTATCAGACAGACGGGTAGGCAGACAGACAGACAGATAGATACTTGATTTCTCCCAAAGGAAATTCAATTTCGATCCCACTCAATATCATTGGGCAAAAAACAAAGGCGATGAGCATGTTTTTCACAGCTACTTCAGAACCGCTATTTACGCTCACTGGTTTCATGGCATTATGCCTGAGATGTTAATCACGGCGGACAGAGGTACGCCTAAAACAGTGAGAGAGCGTTCCTCGGGTACCCTTCCCAGCACATGCCACACAGATGAGTCCTGACCCCTGACCCCTTTTAGCCGAGGCTGAGGCCTAGCCATAAAAGCACTATAAACACTAATGTCACTCTTAATTTAGCCACCATTCAGGCTCAAACTCATCACATCTGCACTTCTAGGATTTATCTCAGTGTAGCTACTCTGTGCCATTGGATATGTTAAGGGGAAGGGGGGTGTCAACACAACGCTACTGGCACTATAGTTTGATAGATTTCTGCAAAGATGAGATCATCAAATGCCTTCCAACACGGCACATATAATTAGAGGAGTATCATTAATCATGTGTTGCGGGGCTGTTTTGGGGTAATGAGATTCCAAAAGTGGAATTTATTATGCTGGGGGAGCACTAAGCATCCTGTTTACTACCTAGAAATCTTGACTTTATACTGGGAATCCAAAGGCTTGGCCCAAGTATAAATCCAATTGCTGCATAATCACGCAAAAAACAGCATTACTTGAATATACAGCTTGTTTTATTTACTTCTGACATTTTACAAAAACTGACTTGTTTCTCACTAAGCATTGCTTAGTGTTGCTCTGTTATTATTACATTATTATCTTAGATATGCCTTATACACCAATCAAGTCACTGATGCTAATTAGGCACTCCTGGACCACAAAGTGATCGTTGCTATGTTAATTATACGTAACATTAGCGCAAATATCTGTCTGCGTCTGATCTGATTCGCTGAGTAGCCGGGCAAAGTTTAAACGAATGCGTTTATACTGTAAAACAGGCGCCCTGAAGTGCGCGGGAGACGCATTGGGGAGCACCGCGTCCCTGGATTCGCTGAGAAATCGTGACATTGACACACCGCCCCCTCCCCCGCTCAAGCTGGGCAAGCTGGAGAGGACGACCGCATTCCTAGCTTAATGCACGGCTTCCCACCTCAAGCAGAGGGACATAGTGTTACACAAACAGGCAGGTGTCTCCCTCAGTCTTAACGAGGTCTGATTAGGAGACTCACAGGAGGAGGGAGGCATGGGAGGGACTCCACAGAGAGGAGCTGCCGGTGTTCCTCAGCTGTTGTTGGTTTTTTATTTGTATACGTTATATATTGCTACGGCTTTATTTATTTATTTGACCTGTCTATCTGCGTGTAACACTTCAGCAATCCCATTTCCTTCCGCCCAGTAAGGCTCATTTTAAATGAGATCTGGGTCACAGTTACTCTCATATTTATTGCAATTTAGAATATAGGCATTTTATTCTGCATATTTCACATTTGGAACAGCATACTTATGTGGGATATAAAAGAAAATAGATGGCCGGATTGCTATCACCGGCGATCTTATTCAAGCGAGAACAAACTTTTTAGAATGACTTTCTGAAGTTAAAGCCAATATGTAGGCCTAGATTCGAGGCAAAAAGTTAAAGACCTCAATTTTCACTGACAGGGATTCTGCAATTTTTTTTTGTAAATGCGAATCACCTTTACAAACGGGGCAATTCCTGCATGACCCGATTCGTTAATTTAAATGAAACTTATTTTACTCTGCTGGCTTGGGTCAGTATATATGCCTGCACTTTCCTGCAGTCTCCAACATGTTGTTAAAAAATTATTTTGGAAACATACATAGAAATTCCTGTTATGCTTGGGCACGATATATGTTCCCACATTTTATCCACCTACATGAAGCATACATAAATAAAATATCTGCAGTGCTTAAGGGACATTCTGTACTCTCGCTACTTTACGTTCTGAGGATCACAGTCTTAGTAAATGCTCATGTAGACTCCAAATGGCCAAAAATAATCCATGCTTGCTGAATTTTTGTCAGATAAGCGAATACAAAGCTCCCAGATACTTCACAAGATTATGCGCTAGCCCTCTTTATGAAAATAAAATTATTCAATGAGACGTTATTATATCGAGTACTATACTGAATATCTTGCATATCTTATGCTGTAATGAATTAAAAATAATTATAAAGTAAAAAGTCAGTATTCTCAATACCGGTTTCAACAGTTTGAACTTTTCTTGTTCTTAATTAAAAATGTACAAACATCACCATTAGCCCCTCTTTAAAAATAAGACGGCATAATCACCCAGGTCGATCGGGGGCACTTCAGCTTCACAGCTGCAGGGCGGACGCTTCCGATGCCCCCCCAGCCCCGTGTGTGCTGAGTCGGCATTCTCACCTTGCGTTAGTACAGCTTCGCTCCAGGCAATCCAGTTCTGGTGAATTGGCTTCTGGAAAATTTCCCTTATTTGATTTAATGTGTTTTTTTGCAATATTGTGATATTCTATCCAGGGAGGCCCGCCCACTGTACTCAACCCTGTAGTGGGTAATCAGTTATGGAAGATGGATGAAAGTATCTCAGAATCAACTTATTATAACCTCTCTGCAGGTGTTCAGAAATCCTGGAATTATCTTTTTCCCTACCAGACAGTCATAACATAAAATATAAATATCATCATTCATAACTTAAATGTGAATGATCTCTAATCTAATATGTTACGACGTTATGTCCATAATGGTATTTTTCCTATAAGAATGCTAGTAAATTCTGATGCCACCACATTATAACGCTAATTTTGTTACGGGCCATGATGCGGTGGTACGGCAGAACATCAACGTGATATATGTGGTTGTTTATATCGATACGTCAAGACTGAATACCAGAGCCCAAGCAGCTTTGAATTTTGAGCCCATTACAACCCAATTTCTAGGCCTACCTAGCCCAATAAATAATTCACACAAAACTATTAAATCACAGAGAGTATTTCACTGCTGTTTTGTAAGCTGTCAAATAAACCCTGAACACGGTTTCGATGCAAATCTGTCACAGAGAAACATCAATGTTCAATGAAGGGTATAACGTCACAACAAAACAGAGGGATAAAGAAGGATCGTTAAGCATTTATGGCTTACTGTTTTACTGTTTCTCCTTCATAGTAATGGCTACATAAAGCAAACGCTGTAAAACACAACATATGAGGCTAAGGAATCCTGGGAATTTAGCCCCACGGCAGCATCGCTGAGCGCTCTCACATGACGGCATTCCCGCGCCTTCTGCGCGAGAAAATGTGCAGATTCGCAAGTAGGAATGCTGTCTTATTGCTGTCGAATATGGGGGGTTCCCCTGCCTTGTGCTGCCTAGGTTAACTGAACATGAACCTTTTTTCTTTCATTTTTTTTTTTTTAAAGAAGAAAGAAAGAAAAAGCTTTTGATATGTTGGGATAATTTTGAATTGACTTTGAAGAGATTCTGGAGAAACAGATAAAGTGTCTCGGCAAATATCTATATGTAATTCTTTTGTGTTGCACATGCAGAATCTCGGTTTTTGTTCTCTTTACTGGGCAAAATGTGATTTAAGTATGGTGTTGAAGTGTTGAAAATCTTTTCTGTAATTTTTCGCAATGACACTAAATGAATTGTAAATTCTCTTTCTAAAAGGCTAATCGTTTCATATAGACTGTGATGCATATTTAAACCATTCATAACCATTTTCTGAAAGGCTCATGAAAAGGAGGAATTTGGAATCAAAAGAGTTGCTGAATGTAAACATGAGTAATGTACAACCACCTTCTATCCTATGCAGGGGCATGGAGAACTTCCAGGAAGCTGCAAAGGCCAGTAGGCGATGCCAGCCCATAACAGGGCACACTAGCATATTTGGACTGTTTGAGGTGGGGGGGCATGCAGGAGGAAGACTCAAACCTTGGTCCCAGAGGTGTGCGACATGGATGCCAACCGCTGCACCACCATGCTGCCGCTATTACAAGGCAATAAAACATTTCATGTTTCTAAACATATGGCGCTGCTTGAGTACTGTCTCGGTGACCCATCTGGTAACTATTAGCTAATTATGTGAGCATGATTGCTTTGTCTTTATAAAGCACCCACCACTGCGGAAGGCAGAACACTGAGATGTTTGTGTGGGACCCATGCTGGGCCTCTACTAAAATACCACAAACCATCAGAGTTTGGGCCCCATCTCTAACATTTTCAAACATTCTAGCATTAAATATGTGGACGTTTTCATTTTTGTGGTACTCAGATTATCAAGCCTACATTTGTCATGTATTGAAAAGCAATACAGCATTTCAATCAACTAGGCCATTTCTGAGGAAATGGGCTATATAGAAATGCAAGACAGAGTCTATAAAAATGTTCAAGATACTGGAAAAAACAAAAGCTTCACTCACAAACTGTCTTATAGCTCAAAGGGTTCATTTCAGTGTATTTCAAATGTGTCTGACAATGCGCTCAACTTTAAATGTGAAACACAATCATTTACTACGCAGGACGCGACACACCACAGAGTCAGCATTTCTGATGAAATGGGTCGTCAGGCATGCAGGTCATGGGACTGACATCGACGGCCATGCAGTATTAGCCGAGGGGACAGTGCTATTTGCAAAGACCGTTATATTTTCTCATTAAAAATCCAGCCATTATTTGCCTGGTATTCATTTATAACCTTCTCCACCTGTTATTTTCCGAATAATTATATATTATCATAAAAATGAAACCAGCTATTCTATCTGGAAATAACACCTGCTTTCAGATTTTCCAAGAATAAAGACAGAACTATATTTTATTCTCTTCATAAAGACGAATGGCCCGTGACTTACTGAGCTGAGATGCACATTAGCTATGATTATTATATAGAATATTTTGTGTTATTGTATGTAATCAGCCGGTACATCTATTTAATGCATTATTAATGCTGCTGAATGAAACTGTACTTCTGAGCGAATTAAATTTTTAATTTTGTGTGACAAAAAATCCATTATTTTGTTATATCAAATGCTGGCAGCACGACTTATGGTGGACGAGAAACATAAATGCAATTCTTGATGAATATATTTGTTGTTCTCTCCCAATTTAGTAGGACAAAAAATTATAAAAAGAAATCCAAATAAATGTCAAAAGAAAAACACAATTCAATAAACGAAAATAAAATCGCTCGCTGGTTCTGAGCTTATCGACAGCAGTGCCGGTCACCCTAATTGGTGACATGTCATTGGGTGTCTGGGTCTTTCTGTGTGTTTGTGTATTCGGAACACGGCCAGCACAGCAGCTCGGCGTCTCCTGTCTCACAGCTGGGAGTTAGAATCCTTTCTCTGCGCTGCGTGTGAGCAGTTTGAATCTTCTCCCTATGTCGTGCTGACTTCCTCAAGTCCCCCCTGTGCAGATACTGGCCCATAGAGTGATATTGTGCCCTGTGATGGACTGGCAGCCCATCCAGGGTGTACCCCAGCCTCGTCGCCTAAACAACCCCCCCCCCCACCCCATGACCCTGACCAGGAGAAACAGTTATAAGATGAATTGACAATCGAAACAACAGCTAATTATGAATGCGCTTGATGAAGCTGATCAGGCCAAAGTATATTCCATTTAGTGCATCAGATCACTGGTGCACCCTCTGAATAGGCCTGATTGGTTAAGAAATGACAGAGAAAATAAGTCTTCATAACTGATACACCTTGAGTGTCATTAAGCCCCCGCATCCACACATATTTCAGAAACTTCAAATCTGACGGTGAAAGAAAGTTTTCTTCCACAACGGCAATGGTGTCGTCCGTGGGCCAACTATGCTCAAGTGCTATAATGGGTTTTTTACTGTGCTTCCTACAACATGAGACTCTGGGAGCCCAGAGCACAGAGCGACGCAGGCATCTGCGCAACCTCATTGAAATGCAGAGCCTTCACCACAAACCTTCTGTCCTGGTTTAAAGCCACACACACTGCTTAAGATCAAGCCTTTTAAGTGCTAAGCCTACGATTTGTCCTGCGAGCTTTAATCAATTTGCAGTTCTTTCCTATACAAGATCAGCAGACTATAATTTATACAAGTTTAGCTGATAAAACCAACCAAAATATTTCTAATAGTCCTAAATAGTCCTTGCAGTCGTAATTAAGTACGGAAAAAAATAAATAAATTCTGACAATAATTTTTTACAAAAAAAAATACAATACAAAATACAAAAGGTACACTGATCAGCCATGACACTGTAAACCACCTGCCTAATATTCCTGTTAGTTGCAGAGTGAGGCCGGACTTGACTGTCCAGCGCATCCCACAGATGCTTGAGCAGACTAAGATCTGGGGAATTTTGTGCCCAAGCGAACACCTTGAACTCCTTCCCATGTTCCATGTGTCAAGGTGCATTATCCCGAGACCTCTGCCATCAAGCGACAGTGTTGCCATGGAGGAGAGTACTAGGTCTGCAATAACAGGTGGGTGGTACGTGTCAAAGTATCATCCACATGAATGCCAGGAGCCAAGGTTTCCCAGCAGAAAATCGCCCAGAGCATCACACTGCCTCCGCCGGTTTGCCTTCTTCCCACAATGCATCCTGCCCTCCTTTCTTCCCCAGGTAAACGATGCACACTCACCCATCCATCCCTATATTGTTACAGAAAATGTGACTCATCAGACAAAGCCACCTGCTTCCACAGCTCTGTGCTCCAGTTCTGACGCTCACATGTCTATTGTAGGCACTTTTGCCGGGGGGCAGGGGTCAGCGCAGGCACTCTGACCGGTCTGGGACCCATGCAGCCCCATACGCAGCAAACTGCGACACTATGTGCTCTGACATCTTCCTATCATGGCCAGCATTAACTTTGTCAGCAATTCGTGCTACAGTACCTCTCCTTAGGGATTGGAGGGGTTAGCCTTGGCTCCCCACGTGCATCAGTGCGCCTTGGACGCCTGGGGCCCTGTGACCGGTTCACCAGTTACTCTTCTTTGAACCACATGCCTACCACTGCATCCTGTGAACACCCCACAAGAGCTACAGTTTTGGAGATGCTCTGACCCAACACAATCTGGCCCTCGTCAAAGTCGCTCAGATTCCCATGCTTGCCCGTTTTTCCTGTTTCAAACACATCCGTTTCAAAAACTAACTGTTAAGTTACATAATATGTATTGGCACCTGTAATCAATGTTACTCACTCTACCTGTCATTGGTTTTAATGCTATGGCTAATCAGTGTATACTCATACAAAAAACATATACACATATGAAATCAGCTACACCAAAAGCATCGTGCTAGTTTGCAAACCTACAAATTATTTACAAGGTAATAAAACACTGCTACATACATGTAAATGCGTATGCATGTGTGTGCAGACTTGTCCTGAATTAAAAATCTCACGCCAGCCAACTGACTAAAGTTTTCAACCCTGTATAATGTCAACATGTATTGACTGAATTTAAAAATGGCAAATTCTCGATCATATTAAGCACAAACAGCTATGCTTATTCAGCGCCACTGAGTCCCGATAACTAAGGTTTTTGCATGAACCCGCTGTTTTTCTGTTATCTTGATTTCATAGCTTTAAATTAGCGTGAAGCAGGAACCTCCTCACTCCCCTCATTCAAATCGCTTTGTTACACCAGCATGTCTGGTGTAATTCTGCACACTGCCCACTAGGGGCAGGAGCCAGCTAAAGCTAATTTACTATAAATGTATCCCAGCCTTCTTCTGCAAAGAGCTCCTGCAGCATCACCAAATGAAATACCGACACGTTTTAACACAGAGGCACAACAGTCTGCTTGTATACTCATATTCCGTAACGTGTAGTAAAACCCACATCAACAAAAGTGAAAGCCAAACATTATTCTGATGTTACGTAAAATTAATGTCCAACTCTAAATGTCAGAGATCACAATTTTTTTTGCAATGTTTCTTTCAAAGTCAGTATTATAATTACATTTTATTTTATGTATTTATTTATTTATCAGACGCTTTTAACCAAACTGACATACACTTTTGAGAGAAAGCAGAATCAGCAAGGTCCTGGGGCAGTTGAGGGTTAATTGTTCAGGGGCTCGATGGTAAAATCATTATAGGATTTGAGCCTAACCCGCCTAACCCGCTGCACACTGCCCCCATTCACAACTACAATATTTAATTATAATTTAATACAATACAATGGCACTTAAAAAAACTTTAAAAAACAGCTTTGGTCATAGTTGTGAATGACAGCTTTTTGGGGTGTTTCATTCCGTGTTACAGACGCTGTGATGTAAGCCGGCCTCCTACGCATAGCTAACTCTGCAACTTTCTTATCTTTCCGCACACAGAGAGGGCTTAGAGCGCTAAGGCGTCCCGCGTGTGCCGCCGCGCCGCGTCCGCGGTTCAAAGCGGTTTACAGGCCTAGAGGGATCACTTCCGGGGCCCGTTTGGCCTTCTCTCGCCCCGTTAGGGTTTAGGGGAGCGGGCTGGGAGCGGGCTGGGAGCGGGTGATTTACCGCTCCCCGCAGTATGACGGGAATGGCCGCAATTAGTCCCCATTATGCTAAGAAATCAGCTCTATGGCGTTCCGTCACACATTTGCATAATGGGGTAGGTAATGAAGCGTACTGCGAGCAAAATGCGCCCGGTCATTATGTCGACGCTTCCGTTTCAACATGGGTCTGCCCATGTAACGCGGGGCATCGCTACACTATCGTCAAAGGGAAATTAAGGTCCTGCGTCGTCAAGGATCTGAGGCAGCCTGTGCTTAAGTGGGCAGATGGACGGGAGCAGCTGCTGTACAACAGGTAGCTGGCTAACCTGGACAAGTACCAGGGACCCAAACGAAGAATAATAACAATAGTAATAATAAGCTATCTGAATTCTGACGGCAAGATGGGGAGCAACTGCAGATGGGCAGGGAGCAATTGCAGATGGGTGATGTAATTACAGCACTTCAAAGGCCTTAATAACAGGCCCGGGCCCCCCCCGGGGGCGGGGCGGGGGGGGGGCCGGGGCGGGGGGGCGGGGCGGGGGGGGGGGGGGGGGGCCGGCGGGGGGGGGGGGGGGGGGGGGGGGGGGGGGG
>JAODKN010000104.1:17830739-17850950 GCA_026774425.1 Petrocephalus zakoni | reverse complement strand
TTACATATTTCATGTGACTCACTTAAGAGTACTAGACAAAACAGCCTAATTGAAAATCATATTTCTCACTCCTAAATCAGTCCTCTACAATTTTATACCGCGACTAACTAGCTGCCACACTCCCTCATGCCATTACACACAGAGAAGGTGCCATCCTCCCAAGACCTGTCATCTAAAAGATACCCAACAGCTGCAGAGAAGGTGGATATATTGTGGTCCGGCGAGGTACGCAGATCAGCATAGGACCTCTACTCCCTGAAATAACGGCGCTAATTGTGTTCCACTGCAGCGGGACTGGCAGCCAGAGTCAGGCACGTGACAGGATGCTCTCGGGGGCACCTTCAGTGGCCAAGCCAAGGAAGCTGTCTGTGGAGCACAGGTGGCAAGAAGGAGTAGAGGGGGGCTTTGAAACCAAGGAGAGAACAGGAGAGACGATGCAGTTAGCGGGATTATCGTACCGTGCGACGAGCGTCTGGTCATCGCCGACAGGAACATCAGAGCCAATTATAGTTACCTGCCAAACTTCAAAGGTGAAATGCTAAGAATCCATTAACCACGAGGTCTGCCTCAAATTTGTGAAGAACACCCCAAACATTCTCCAACCGTTAAATAAAAATGTTTAAATTGGGGAAATTACTAAGAAAACCATCAGAAGACAGACCAGCTGGGGGATGGTGTTTACCAGCTTAAGAGCCCGTTCACGTTTTCCCTTCTGAAGGTTCAGTTGTTGTTGAAGCTGGCATCCCTTAGAGGACATATGACAGAGACATTCAAGCAGCTTAATCCCCTTTGTAACACCCCATTATATTAAGACGTCTTTCCTTAAACCCAGACAGCTATATCAACACAGACAGCAGATGATCCCCCAACCTGCGAGATGCCCCCAGACTGCCTTGCTCATCCATCAGTATCACATGGAAAAAGCTAACAAGGACAAGGTGTCCGATCCATTCATGGAGATATAGAGTCGCCATGCAGACAAGGGTGCTTCTTGGGGACATGCATATGACTCGGAAGGGGGTAGGCCATCCCGAGCCTCTGCGTACCGGGGATAGGTACACCTATGAGGAAGGCTGAAGGATTTTCCGGCACCAGGGAAACGGATTCCATAATAGGCAGGCCGACTATCAGCGTGACAGAGACATGCGGCCCGTGAGTTGAAGCTATCCCCAGCTACTCCCCAAAGAAAAGCATTAATGTAAGGGGGACAGGCGACTGAGACAGAGTCTCAGATGAGCTGGTGACAGATCGAATCCACGAGACGGCAACTGTGGAGTGGCAGCTGATGGACATACCTCAGATGTGCCTGGCGGACAAATCCAGTCCCCCCCCCCCCCACCAAAGCCAACCCAGAAACACCTGCTGCTGCCCGCTCTCGCCCTGTCTACAGGAGAAGAGCCACAGCTTTCAGTATGCATCAAAACAAGGAGTGGTCGTGAGGAGCTCCATCAGTAATGCCAGGATGTTGCAGGTGGCTCAGAGTCGCCCCGAATTTCCCCTTCAAAAGAACCAGAGACCAGCTTTCAGGTGAACCATCCTACCTGCTACAACAACATTCCAAGCAAAGCCAACTACAGTTTCTCACCCAGTCATTTCTTGTAAAGAAATCCATTGAAAATTTGGCAAAGATGACTTTCAGTGTAACTCTTTCGAGACTAATGGTCTCATATTTAGCCCAGTGGGGAGTATGTTTTTTATTTAACCCAATGGGGAGTACATTTTTGTGCATTTAATCACAAAGGCCTTCCTCTCCTCTTGACAGTTAAATTGAGCGTAGCTACTGTTGGGAGTAACTCTATGTAATGCTATAGACCCATTTAGATTACAACCAGACCCCTCATAGTTCAGACTATGGATATCAAACAGTTTTTGTTATAGTTTATTTTTGTCTTCACATGAGTAAACACTTCATTAATGGCATGCTGGGATCTTTATACTGTTCTTTACAGTGTTTTTTATTATTAATAACGATAATAAATGTAGAAATTAAACATTCATAGTTTAATAATAAATACATGCATAATAGATCACTATCTTTGAAGAAACAATAGCAACAATAATAATGAAATACTGCATTATTAATATTTATATTCATTCTAATCTGTGACAAAGTAAACAAATTATCTGTGTATTTATGTATTTATCCTTTCAATACGGAGTTTAAGTTGTGGCAGAAAGCCATGTCAGGAAAATCTGCATTAGAGGAACATACAGTCACGTGGGTATTATATGAAAAGTCCTACTAATGCCACTTAAAAATCACTTGTAAGTGGCTGTGAAATATTTATTAAATATCTTTAAAAAGCTTCTATAATGGATAGCAAACAATTGTTTTCTTACCTAGTTAAATAACTAGATAAATCTTAATTCAGGGTTGCCAACTCTCACGTGCTGTATGACACCCACGGTTTCAGAGTCTCACATTCACACGAGAAATTTTATGACAAATCAATATTATTCCATTATAAACCTAAAGCTAGCTACACCTAGGACGACAGAGTAGTTTGCAAACCCTACAGACTATTTGTGAAGTACTAAAGCTCTTATATACTTGTAAACGTGTGCAGACTTGTCTCATATTGAAATTTTCATTCCAGCCAGCTGACCAAAGCTGACAACCTTGCTTAACTGGAGCTGCAAACAGAACACATTTGGTTTGATGGACAGCTAAAATGTCTGAAATCACTTTCAGCAAAAATCATGGTTTATATTAACAGGTCATCCAACTACTTTAGGTCAGCAACCATATTCCATATAATGTTTATCCAGTGGAAGGTCACAGGACATATCCCAGGAAAAACAGGGCAGAGCCTGGGCAGGATGTCTGTCCAGCACTGACCACATTCAGTGTTACGAGAAACACCAGCTCCCCTGTTTGCATGTCTTTAGGAAAGGAGTAGGCAATGGAAAGGAGTATGTAGGTTTTAGGATAACCTTTAGCTCAGCTGTTCAAAGCCAGGTGTGATCTAATTAAGGAGTTGCAGCAAAAACCTCCATACCCAACGGCCCTTTCTGGATAAGACTGCCCACCCCTGCTTTAGAAGGAACCTGGGACCATCAGGAGAAGACCCTCACAGGGCAGCGAGAACATGCAAATTCTGGGATGGAATTCGAACCCGGAACTCATGGACATGTGAAGTAAAAGAGCCACCCACTGATCCACCAAGCCACTCAAAGACACATGCGTCAAGTATTTAAAGATAGCTGCCAGCAGCATATATCGACCTCCTTGTCAGTGGTACATGCTAAATTAGAGACGAAGGGCTTGATCTGGCTACCAGCTGGGACACATATATGAAAAGTAACCCTTAGAAATGTTGTTGGTGGCCCAGGGGAGGGGGCAGCATTCCCTGCAGACCAAATGAAATATCAACAAAGGTTTGGACTCAGTTTTAAAAGGTGGGTGTCAGGTCCAGCGCTTTGACTGAATTTCAGTTCCATTCAGAAAGCCGTGGTCGTCTATCAGCATCAGTAACTGGATAAATAACTCCTCATGTCATCCCTCGGAAAGGCAGCCACCATTCTGGCCCAAAATGGGCACCTTGCAGCGAGCGCTCGGAAGCCTAAACATCGGCATTGAATGAAATCAGTCCCCCGATTGTGAACTTCACAGTTTCGGGCCCTCTCTTGTTCCTCAGCTGTTCTTCATGACAATTCCCAGCAAAGAAAATATGTATGTTGAAAGTGAAGTGATTAATGATCATTGCTGACACACCATAACAACAAAGGGTGTCCTCTGCATTTAACCCATGTGTGTCATTGTGACACAGCCGCGGCAGCTGATTCAGTGCACAGGGAGTAGTGCTTGGGGGGGATACCCTGCTCAGAGTACCTCAGTGGTACCTTGCTGGTTGGGGTATCGAACCAGCTACCTGCTTCCCTAACCATTAGGCATCCTAGCCATGTGCATACCTAGAGCATATAATAATAATAATAATAATAATAATAATTTTGATGTTACAGTACATCCCCCCCGAACATACTCTACTGATACATTTACTGCCGATTGGTCAGCCAATAGAACAGGTTCACAATATGTTCTCACATTCAGATGGAACTACAAAATGCATTGTTGACCATTTTTAAGATTGTTAGCTAGAGAAACTAGGGGTCGTTTCCAGGGGCGACAGGAATACAGGGGGGACGTGACTGACAGAACATGAAAAGACTACTGGCAGGTCTGGGCGCGAGAGAGAAACAACCTTTCATGACAGGGACAGGAAGGCATCTACACCAATGTGATATGGGTCACTATGGTGACACTTCATCCCAGGCTGCCAAGTCAAACATCCATCCATCCATCCATCCATCCATCCATCCGCTTATCGTGATCAAAATCGCAGGGCCCAAACGAAAAACGAACAGGCAAAATTCTCCATGCATGCATAAAGAATTAATCAACACGTCAAACCCCTGACACCTGAGACTGCTGCAGGCTACACTCCCTTCCGGCAAGTTCCAACCCCGGTACTCATGAGATGAAAAAGCAGGCATTACCATAATCATAAAGCCTCACTGGCTCACCAAAAAAAAAATAATAATAAAATTTGAGAAGGGCTCCCAGAGGGAGGGAAAAAAAATCAAAGTATTTGACAAAATTAATATATGGCAGAAAACCGTAACTTTTACTCTGAGGGCTCGACTGGAAGACCGTTCAGTGTATTAAATAAGCACTTTAGCAGAGGCACTCCCAGGTGAATAAGCCAAAATTGATTTGGCAGCGCCCCCTTGGGAATGCCCCGGGTGCCATTTCTGTCATTATTCAGCAGACCACACTTGTGATGCACTGCAAAGCTGTAACGGAGAACAGTACCAATACTCACACGGGCATCGCTACATCTCCGCATTCTCCCTCTCCCTGCCTCCCTAATTTCTGCTGTCAACTCCGCCCCCATCGCCCGCCGAACGCAGAGGAGCTCAATAAGATGAGTCACTGTCCTTGTCATCGAGGAGCAAGTATCATTTACGGAAGTATTTTTAGGGCCAAGGAGGTGGGTCCATCTCTTCACGGGATCCTAAGCGCTACCTTGAAATGTCGGAATTGTCATTTTTAGGAACACATCTTCTCTTGACCTTGTAGGGCGGAAACATCAGAGCAGCTTTGTGAGACACAAAGACGTGGCTAAATTTTAAAGGACAGAGGGCTAAACAACATAAATTCTTCAGTATTAGGAATCACAAGTGATTTACCAACTTAGAATGAATTCTGTGCCCATGTCCGGAAACAGTGACCGGATTATATGTAAAATGTCAGCGTACATGTGTGGAAAAAGACTCAAAAGTGCATATTGACTTCATACAGCGTATTACAGTTCAGTGAGGGGAAAAATCTCTGGGCATTTCTCAAATGTTTTGATCTGGGGGAATCTGATCCCGATCAGATTAAGAGTGGCAGTGTGATTACAGATCTCACTGTGAGCGACTGGCTCTCCTTGAAAGTCTGAACACGTCATGGGTATTTCGAAATGCCAAGCGATTTAGCCGCATGACAGGTTAAGGATGTAATAAAAGAGCCAGAACAAAAAATAAACAAACAAAGACCGCTGCCCCATATGGGGGGCTATCCAGAAGTGCTGTGAAGATTTTTATTATGGTGCTAAGATTTAGAGAGAAATCTACTGCATGATAAATTAGTATGTGACCGAATCGATACCTCTAGCACAGACAATGAATAATACCCCTAAAATGATGCCCAACATGCCCATATTCAGGTTAAAAAGAACGGTTTATTTCACCATAACCAAAATTGAAACCATGGCAGAGATCGCTGTCACTAACCACTGAGGCGCCAATAAGCTAATTTGTCACGCAGCTTCTCATTAGAAGCGATGGAAAAACAAACTAGCTTTAGGTAACGTACAGTAATCGCCGATGGAGTCCTCTGCCTCAAGGATGGCAGGCAGCTGAGCTTCGGAGGGGGAGCCGGGGATTGTGGGATTTCTGAAGGGCAGCGAGGCGCGGCTCTGGTGAGTCAGCAGGGAGAGGACTCGCAGGAGGGCCGACCTCAGAGCCGCTGCACAAGGAGGGGCCTGCAGTAGATATTATGGCTGAGCAGAGGCCGCGCGGGATCAGGGAGAGGGGAGAGCAGACATCTCCTCCCAGACACCTGCCCTTCTCTTTCCACCCAGCCTGTCCGGCATCTAGGTGATGTGGAGGACCAGTCTCCTGAGACCGGCTGCACAAGCAGGCTGGCCAGGTGAAGAAAAGCAAATAGAGACACACAGAGGGCTCACCTACTCAGTCTGAGAGGTCAAGCTTACCTGCCAGCCTCTGGCCGAGGGCTTCTCCACGCGATAAGTCAATTTTGACACAATGGATCTTCACAAAAATCCCAAGTCAAAACATTTTATTTATCCAACTGACACTTTCATCCAAGGCGCCGTGCAATTGAGAAAGCGAGTTCAGCCAGTCCCTGAAGCAAATGGGCGTTAAGGGCCTTGCTCAAGGGACCAGTAGTAAAACCACTCTTCAAACCCGGGGATTTGAAGAGGCAACCTCCCGGCCGCAGGCACAGAATCCCTAGCTGCTGAGCCACACTCTGCCCCCACAACACCACAGGCTTGTACTTATGCCAGTACTTGTCAATTATGTAAGCATTGTCTGTAAACCTTTTGTTAACCACATCTTTAATAATCATAGTGTAGATGTCTGTGGATATCAGCAATGCCCAGGTTGGATCTTGGAAGCTCGCAATGACTGCAGCCTTCTAAAATGTCCTAAAGCAGATACGAACGACTGCAAGAAGGTTTCAATTAGGATAAATAATGAATTCAATCACGTTCTAAAGGGCTCCGAGGGGGGAGAATAACCGTGTACAAAGCAGTACTCCTAGATAATGACTGGATTTGCCTTTTAAAGTAAACATAAACATACCATTAATCAGTGATCACTTGAGGGGGCGGAGACTGATTGGTTTGGGAGAAGCTCAGTAGCCAAGTCCCCTAGAAAGATCTCAGTTGGTCTTCAGATAAAGTACAAGTGCAGCTTGACTGTCTTAGGCTGCCAATCTGATCTCCCTGCAATAAGCATGAGGCTCCAGACACCTCGGCCCAAATGCTGCCGTCACCTCTAGTGCCGTGTATCACTGTTGTCTAGCCGCCGGTGCGAGTCCTCGTGTTTCGCTTTTATGTCCTTGTAGCACAGGAGGGGACTGAGGAGCAGGGCTAATCCCAGAGAAGCGTTTTAATAAATCAGCAAACATCACATGCTGTGCACCAGTGCTGACCAGGATGCGTGTGTGTGGAAGCGTGCTAATGTTTGCAGTACATCAGTACGCACTCGAATGCCACACGCTACCACACGCAGAGCAAATGAAGGCCGTGTGAGGGGATCCTCACTCAATTGCTCCCAGTAAATGATACTATTTATGCAGCACAGGGTTGCCGCATAATATTAGGTTGGAGAAGTACACAGATATTTATTACTAACTGGGTGAAAACTATGTACAGTAATGCAGTACACAGGTCTGTTATATAATATACTGGATTAGTGTGGTCTATCTTTAGCCTTAGCCACTTAATTTATAAAAGCAATCCATCCATCCATGCGCTAACCAATGAATGCATGTATGTGTCGTGCTAAGGCTGGGCATCTCATTCGGGGTTTTCTCCAGCCCTGTGCCCTTTAAAATGACAACATAAAATTTAAATGTATGCAGAATTAATTTTTTATGACTTTGCATCGCTACTTTGATCCACATGCACTTCTGCACTCTCTAGGCACTGATCCGCACGGATCCGGACACCGAACATCAATAATCCTGCGCGTCTGCTCCCATGAAGGGGGCAGCGTGCTGCATGGTCCCGTCGTGTACCTGAGAGAATTATGAATGGCCAATTATGAACGAATTATCTCGACCGCTTGCCACTGCTGCCCTGGGGGAGAACAGAAATAAAAAAAGAAAAAACCAGAGCGCTGGGGCTCCTTCATGAGGGCGCCCGAGAAGTCATCGCTGATTACTGATTAGTGCGGTTATGAAAGTCGAGGCGTGCTGATGGATTGCTCAATCAATGCAACGTGACTCCGGGAAAAAGGATGACGATGAGCTGTGGGCATATTAAATTTTCATTCACACAATGAACCCAGGGAGAACCTCAGGGTGACTTCTGTGCACGGGAATGACATATGATCCTCAGCCTTGTCACTGATGAGGATTCCCCAAAACTGACTATACCATGACAAATATTTACTAGATATTTCCGGAATAAGACAGATTTAGTCTTTTCACAGAGGCAGGATAGTGCAGTGGATAGAGGGTAGGGTTCCCAAGGTTTGGAACACATATCCATCATGGCCAGTGTGTGGCTCAGTAGCTTACTTTGTTGGTTCAAATCCCACAGTCAACAGAGGAACTACACTGTTGGGCCCAGGAAGCTCTTAACCCCCAGTTACTCCTGGGGCTATGTAACCCTGCTTTCTCAAACATGTATGTCCCTTTGGATTAAAGAATAAATAATAAAGAATGATAAACAAATTAAACGTAAACCTGCTGTATTGTTTCAACAACACGATGGGGAAAGGCATCGAGTGACCCCAGGCGCAGTTTCCGCAAACTTAACCCGTATTTTTAAGTGAGTAATGTGACAGAGACTGATCTCTTTGCTTTTCCGCGCTTCATTATTTCGTAATGTCATCCGAGGGAGAGAGTAGCTACATGAGAACTAAAGTGCTTTTTCATCCTTTGGGAACAATAGAAAGTGTAATGCTATCAACACACTCACTTTGAAACTGCCTTTGAACGTGTGTGGATGGGAAAAGTGCTTTTAGCTTGGCAAAACACTACCAACACGCTTGTCAAGATAGCTAGTTCTGCAACTTAAAAATCTGACAATATGGGATCCTCAAAACACAAATAATACCCCACGAGTGAAGTGGGACATTTCTGTAGTGGGCAAATCAGAAGTGATTTCTAAAGAAATGTTTAGTGTAAGCACTTCAACGCCAGTTATAATGCGTTCTGCCCAAATCAAGGAAAACAACGGACCTAGGGGCCCTCGCTGAGCAGACCAGTTAAGGTCGTTAATGGACACTGCCTATCAAGGGCTCAATTAGATATAAAAACGTTACCGAAAGGGTTACAAATTTACTGCAGTGCTTTCAGATGTAATTAATCCACTAATCCTTGAAGGAAGGATCATTTTCAAATTACACTACAGTGACGACCAGCACCTGCCTAATTTACGGTTCTGTCTCTCAACTCCAAAGCAAATCGGGAGTGCAAAAAATACCTCAATGGAATAAAACGGCCCTGACGAACGAGTGGATGGACCCAGACCGTGTCATCCGAACTGGGGGCGGGGCTTGCCGTCCCAGTCCTCGTCAGACAGCGAACGTGATGTCGACATTACACAAAGACACAGTACAGAAGGGGCTGATAAAAATAAATCAACGCCAAGATGGGCAGCTAGCTACGATCGAGAAAAACACAGGAAGAGACAAGTACACGATGGGCAGCTTACCAAAAAGGTACCATTAAAACCTACATCTCCCGAACACGTTGACGTCTAAAGCCTTCAGCCATTAGTTTTCTTGATGTATAAACTACGCTGGCTTCCTCATTAAAAACCAGCAAATATCACCCCAGCAAATATCTCTCTGCGTGTATGTGTGTTACCTGGTACGTGTTGATATTTAGTAATACAGGAATGAAAGGGTAGCTGAAATTTTCAATTGTATCTTCAAACGGGCTACACCTGAGGATAACCTGGCATTACTGACGGCCTCTAACACAGCATTCACTGCAGAACATAGTACCTGACTTCCGGTGTAGTAACTAGGGGGGGGGATAGAGTTGTGGCCCAGTGCAAGGCCCATAACAACCCCAGGCATTGTCTGACCTGGCTTTCTCTCAAAAATGTACGGCGCTTTGAATAAAAGCGTCCGCTAAATAAATAAAATGTAAACATGCGGTGTGTGTGATTTTAAGCTAATAAACCTAGTTATCCATCCAGCGATCCCTCCATCCACCATCAATCCATCCATCTTGCAACCACTTATCCTGGTCAGGTTCTAATAATCCACTGACCCTGAATGTGGACGTGATGTAAATATTCCACTGGCACTAGCCAACGCTAAAGTCCTTTAGTGGGCCCCTTTAAAGCGCTACGACGACGAAAGGCTCGGCAGCCTTATTTCAATGATTATTTTGGCAGGGCTATCGGGACGCGGCGTGCCTGATTCGACCACACTTCACAGATAAGCCAGGCAATGACAGATGACGTGCGGCCGAGGTGAGATGAGCGCCAGGGGCTCCTGCGGTGTCCTACGTGCGCAGCACTCGCTGCCTCTCTTTAAATAAATCACTTTGTCTCCGGGAGAAACTCGCCCACCAACCCCCCAGCACAACAGACGGCCAGCAGGCATGCAAGCAGGCACTATGGTGTCAGCGCCATCGCCTCTCACCACTGTTTTAAGATCCAGCCGGCCGATATTTCCTTAATAAGGGGCCTGGTCTCGCGGCCACCACTCAGGAGTTTGCGTCAGCCCCTGCTAGTACTTGTCACTTTCAGCCTGAATGCCACACCAGAACGAATAAGGCCGCGGCCGACGCTACCAGCTGGACCTCTCTCGGGCGAGATCTCTTCTGAAGCACGGGATTGGCTCGCTGTCAGACCCCAATTGTGATGTAATCAATCAATCTCCGACGACTGGCACACACTCCATGCCCCCGCCACTCTGTATTCAGCCCTGTGTCGACCAGCCGCGTCTTACGTAAAGATGCCTGATAGCTGCCCCCCCCCACACACAGACTTAATTCTGAGTCAACACACCTCCGCCCCCCCAACCCCTCCTCCTGGGTTCTGTGTCCACACCATTCGCCTTCCTGCCCGTCAAATAACGGGCTCTATAATAGACGGCTGCCGGAACATTCCACACTGTGGAATTCCTCTATATTTAACCAGAATCCCCTGCGATGGGCAAAATGACCGACCCTGCAAGACCCGAAGCGCATTTTAAGGACGCCACTCAGTACATAAATTATGACAGATTATACTGCTTTTCCCCAAAACGCGGGATAGAGGGACTCTCGTGAAACAATCTGAGCTACCCATCTGCCAAAACGCACTCATAAAACTTTTAATTTGGCAAGGCACAATAAATAAATGAATAAATGAAGTGCAAGTTCTCCTTCCACAGAGTGCCGGTATTTGTCTCAGCTGTATGTGGAGATCTATACAAACACATAAAGATAAGGAGGAGGCTTAAACCAAAGTGTGTCTCGGTCTCACTTGAGCTGTGAGAATTGCTGACTACCGGATAGCCTTCTCTGAAGTGGGTTTGGCAAGCGTGCAGGGAACAAGTCTTCATGAAGCCTTCACTCGGAGCAATATCGAACGGCCGGCGAGCACGATAAATCTAAATTGGCATGCGACTTTCCCAGAAGCTGGAGTACTTTGCCCATGGCCACAAATTAAAGGCTTTAGAAAACCACACTGATTTGGTCACGGTTACATAACAAGTAGTTACTTTTTTTTTAAGTTTACTCTGGGCCCACCAATTACACAGACTTTAAAAAGCGCTAGCTAGTTATCCAGTCCCAAGGTCTTGCGGATTTTGTGGTCGCCCAGTAACATATATGTCACCAAAACATATCGTATCTAGTCGAAAAATCCAAATTAATCACATTAGGGAGAAAAACTAATAAAAATCAATCCGTAACAGCAAGAAACCTACACTAAATAACATGCAATTTAAACTTGTGTGTAAGTAATATAATAGCTAATCTGAGCAGAAGGAACCAGTGACCAAAGCCATAAAATGCATGCCTGCGTGTGCTCCTATAGGTATTAAGAATTTAATTTTCTGAATCGTTTCAGGTTAACGGGCCATACTTACACAAAGCAAGGTGGTCCCCATGGTGCCATTTTAACTTTTGATTTCGGAATCTGCTTACTTTGTCAAAAACTTGCATTTTGGAACTTCCTCCATCCTCCGACCCCCCCCCCACCCACCGGCAGCAACACCGACTGTGATCCCTATCACCACACAAGCACCTCACATCCCTCTCATGGCGAGACCTGCACTCGGGCGGTATGAGGGTGTCAGGAAATAAACCAGGGGAGGCGGAACATCAAACACCGCAGTAATTGCGTGCCATTCAAACCGCAGCCCTGGGAGAGCGCCGTAAAGAAGGCTGCCGAACACGGCGGGATGCACATCAGTAATCTGTCCTCCTTTTATCCCCGGCCTTAGCAAAGGGCCCACTCACCCTGCCTCAGTGGTAAGGGTTTCTCACCCTGCCTCAGTGGTAAGGGTTTCACATAAGCAACCCGGTGCAACCGCTGCAGATTGCGCACTTCTCTGTGTGACCACCAGGAGGCAGTGACATCCACACCGCCCGACCTCCATCGTGCTCCAGATTCCACTCGGGTGCTGACTTAGCCATTTTATAAATTGGATACTTAGGTGCAAAGGCTGGCGATTTTCACATGGGGGTTTGACCACATGACTGCCTCCGCGTTCTCTGAAGTGTAAAACCAGTGTAAAGTGAAAATAGTCCACATCCATGCCTGTCTAAGCTGATGGCAACAACTTCTGTGGAATATGTTAAAGCGAGTCCATGCATCAAATACATGCAGCATTCAACATACCATTAGTCACTTAAAGCAGGTACGGACAGTAAAGACAGCTACAGTAAATTATTTAAAAAGGCAAAATCTGACATGTAAAGAATTTAAATGAGAATTTTAATTGAAATCGCACCTTAACGGGGGTGACTGCAGCTGGGTAAGAAATTTAAAAGAAAAGTGAAAGTTCCTTTACTGTGAGGTAGAAGTCAATTATGCATACAAAATGAGAGCCGATGGAGTCTAAGTGCTGATATGTATTCCAGAGCAGATTCTACATTGACGGTGAAGAGTGGGTTCTTGACTCAGGGGAAAAAAGATTAGGTAAGAGTCTATGGCCATTTTTTCCTTCAGTTTAATGGGGGAAATAAGCAATATTCCCAACGGTGGTCGTCTCGGCCGAAGATAACATTTAGTTTGGAATAAATAATGACGTCTCCGAGGAGGTGAACGAAAAGGTCAGAACTGCGTCACCCAGCAAATTTATCAGACAACCCGACACTGTCTCCGCGCTCATTCATGGCCTGCCCACCATAAACCTCCGAACACGTCGTGCATTTTTATTCTAACCTCGGAACGAGCTGCACCAAGCCATCAACAGCCTCCCATGAGGAGACGTGTTGCACGTTTCCCGCCAAAATAGCTTGTTTCGTTATTAAGAATCCTGCTTGTGCTGTGTACACAGCAGCCATTACAGAATAAGCCCCAGCGTTAGGCCCGGATGGGCAATTCACAAAAACATTTCACTAGCACTATCGACTCCTACTGGGCACATAAAAGACAAGATGTGACACTGAAACCCTCACCCAGCTAATTCTACACACTGAGAAGCTACCTATTAAGTGTGGCCTATTTTGTAGACCACAGAGAATTACAATAATCTAATTCCTCATTAGCAACGAATGCCCAGTTTGTGTACATAGTCACAAATAATTCCCTAGAGCTCAGAATTTGCATGAAACTCTCTCTTTTTTAGTATTAAACACACCACACTTTCATCAGGAATCTTGCACAAATAAAGTTGGATGCATAAAATACCAGAATTATGCATCCCCTTTTCAATCCACATAATCAAACCAAACACAATTTGTGAGATTAAAAAAAATGAACAGCCTCACTTACACAAGACAACGACACCATTGTGCCACTCATACGGGCTGCCATAACTCCTGCGGATACTCCAAATGCAATTCCTCAGAACTATTCCAAATTAACGTCTCCGCGATGGAGAGAAACCTGTTTCCAGTGTTTGCTAGGATTCATACATCACAGGTAATGCACAAAAGAAAGGAAGAGGGAACCGATATTCCACACTAATTTTACTTCCTGCAGTTTCACAGTGACAGTCTTATACACCAAACAGTACTGGGATCAAATCCAACACAGTGCCAGATTTCAGAGAGGATATTTAAGGCAAAATAAATGAGAAAATGAAAAGTAGAATCTAAATTTAAAAAAGGCGTGTGATACCCACTTGCATCACAGTGATCTTAAATGTATGTCAGAAAGTTAGCCGCAGTGACTGTTGAACATGGAAAAGTGGTAGTTGCGAGGTACCTGTCTTGGAGGGGGAGATGGAGTAGTATCTATCCATCCAGCCCTCCACCCATCCAATCATCAATCAATGCCCAGGGCGCATGACTACACCCCAAACGAAACGGAAGCGGAGAAGCAAGCATGCTTTTCACACAGTAAGTAGTGTTTAACAATCCCTCCTCGATGTGGCACATTTAGGTAAGTCCTGGCTTTCATTTAGGTCGAGTGTACGGGAGCCTTTTGCTCATAAATTTATAATTTCCAGCCGCTTTGTTGTCTTATTTTATGTTTCCAGCTTGCAGGTGCCAGGATGCACTATGGAGGTTTAGTCTATTAGGAAATCACTGAGGCGTTCCAGCTCGCAGTGAGGTGCGATGGACATGCCATTCTACTCCCAGCGAATTCCCGCATGCCTTTAGGTGAGGTGATGGTTGACTCAGCACTACCTTTAGCAACTTTGGGGCAACTTCACCCCATTATCTTTCTTCAGTAGACCACAAAAACCTCAAATCATAGAGATCGTAATCTTACTAGGAATCTGTGAAGGTGGCACACAACTGAAGCCACATGGGTGATACACTTGAAAATCTGCACTTCTCAACATCGTATCTTAAAGAACCATAATTAACACTGAACTTTGTGAGTCGTCAAGTGGGCAGACTGGGTGAAGACAGGCCTGGATGGACACCCAGTGCAAGCCAATGGCATCGGGGAGTTTTTCCTCTTTTTGGTGACACAGGAAATGAAACCCCACACAGCGATAATGTGACAGGAGAGAGAAGGTCGATATAGGGAACGCCTTTCACTTTTTGATCCAAATCTTCTACCAGCTGGTGATGAGCAAAAGTTGCTCCTACCTGCTTGATGATTAATCGGGCTTGTAACTTACACAGGTAAATGAAACACCACGCCAGCCGTGTTACTCACGTGAGAACGGCCAGATTACAGCAAGCATCCACGCTCAGAGGTGATGCAAGAAAGCAGTTTTCAGTATGATGTAAGTGTGATACACTTTTTCCTGCATGATGTAAGTCCTTTGTAATTTGCATTGAATATTATCCCCCAACCTTCTAAAATAAATTTATTAGCATACTCATAATAAGTATAAGGACAACATGAAAAATGACAGCGCATTTGGAAATAATTGCTCGTAGAAAACAGATTTAGTTTCTATTACATTTCCTAATCAGAAGTAAATAAAACACTAACATTCAATTTTATTTCCCCAGGAACCACCACACAACTGGATGATCCGTTTTACTTTATGTCTAAATGCTAATAAAGATTGATCTATTAGGAGAGAAAAAATGAGACTTAAGAAAGTGAGCATAAGTTTGAAACAATTACATTTCTGGAATGTAATCAAATCAGTGAAGAAGGAACATTAAATCTATACTGGTTTCATATCCCCATTAAACCAATTGGCCTATAATTAAAAAAACATGTTTTTTTACAGAGCAACTTGTTTCAATTAATTTAATAAGCATGGACTAGAAATATTGCCTTTTTATCTTTCAGTTCTGAGATGTTCTTTCGGGCACAATACGAAGGACTTGGCCGGATTTGAAAGATTGACATTTTAGAAGTTAAGGAGAGCCAATGAAAAGGTTATGCATCTAATGTTATGGAAAAGTACAACTTTCTGGGTGTGATATAATATCTTTTCCCATTGTCCACATCACAGCGAACTTTAAAATCCAAATTTCAGGAGCCTGATTAGGATGCCAGCTCAGAACCGGGTGCAATCCGTCCCTGCCACTGGGCGAGGAGCTACGGAAGCCGGACGTTGAGTCATAAGAACCGGTGTTAAATACTCTGGGCTTAAGTCTCAGCATGTGCGGGGTGGGAGAGCCAGGCCGCCCCAGGCAGTTTGCAAAGACACGCTGTCTAGCTGGAGGTAATAATATGGCATCTGTGCATCGGTCTTACTGCGAGTGTACAGGCAGCTAGGGAACACATGGTGTAGCTCTCGTCCGAAGATTATTTACAAGAGTAGAGCTCTCAATTATGGAGAAGATTATTAAACACCAGCTAAAGGGCCTGGATGTGGGCCACAGCCTCTACATTGTCTTCAAAACAGGAGGAGGAGGCAGCTGCCCCTCCTTACGATTTAAAACGTACACACATGCCCGGCTGCAACCGTCTTTCCGAGTTTCTATATTTGGGCTCGGAGTTCTTTTGTACTAAGAGGTTGTCGAGTTCCTAGCTTCCCGGAGATTGACATCCACTACTGTTGCTTGCATGTCTGGCAGGCAAATGGAAACTGTACCTACCCCCCCCCCAACCAATCCCCCACCCCTCCCCTTAACTCCCTGAGAAGGCTTCACATTTGACTCCTCCAAGCGCCGGAGACAGGGAGAGATGCTGGAGACTGCATACCGACAGCTCTGAGCCAACGTTGCCGTGCTTCGAAAGGTCCAAAGACGACATCTGAGCGTTCAGAACAATCTTCCCTCGTGTTGATGCGAAGGCAAACGGGACAAATCTGTCACTCATTTCCACATTTCCATATTCTAGCATGAAATAGGCCACTATTGACTATACCAGGAAAACAAACTGCTTTAAAGATATAGATCAGCAGCGCTTCCGTCTGCATTAGAACAGAATCCATATCATTATCCTCCGTTTTAATTGGGGAACTGCCATTATTTACCACATCTCAACTGCTGACCTCTGCTTTTATAAAACAATGATGCAAACATTTGCTTTTGAACTTTGCAGAGCATGGCAGGAATGGCATCGGGAGAAGTGAACCTTCTGGGACATCTCAAGTCAGGCCAGCCATGGACGACCAGGCTTTGTTAGAAGCCCAGAAAAAGCCAATCCTTGCAGCAGCTGGCTGTTAGCTGTAGATTGTAATTAGTCTATATGGAGTTTGGCGTGAAGTATAAGTGCGAAACCCATGTACAATCGAGTGGCACCGCGATGTGTCCTCTTAAACCCGGAGTGCAACCCATGGTAATACAGACTCTCCTGCTCCCTAAAGGCAAGAGGCAGCTGGACCCAAAATCTATCAACACCTCATTTCATATTGTGTTAAATTGCCCCACTGATCTTCTCTCTGGGCCTAACTAGTCGAGATCCACATTTCCCTGGTGATGGAATCATATACTTTTAAAGTGGTCCGTGTTGTTCTACAGCCATCGTCTTCCCCCTTGCTGTGGGCGTCGCCGCACCGCCACATCACATGACGTCCGGGTCTTCGGCGAATCGAGCTTCAGCTGCGCTCAGAGTCGTGATTGAGTCCTTTTGCTTTTACATTCGTTATTCCCTTTTTTTGAGTTTATTCCAGGGTATAATTAAACTCCAGAGAAATGCATAAATTCTGAGACAAATTATTTGAGCAGGACATTCAGTGAAGTTTTATAGTTATGAGGGTACTTGCTCTCGGTCCAGCAGTTATTTGTTGAATAATTGAAAATCATACCAATTAAAGTCAGAGGCATCTGCAAAAACAGTTATGCTTTTCAATTTATTCTTTTGAAATATAAACCAGAAATAATTAACAGAAACAATATTATTCAGTGGACATTCTCTATGTATAAAATTATAACAGCTTTGATTCTGATTTTGATTCAGATTTTTTATACATGTAAATTATGCAACATAATTTAACATTTATTAATCACGTGCTTAAAGTCAGAATAGCTTGCATCTTACTAGCAAATTAAGCATCACGGCTAAGTCAGGAAGCCAGTACCATTTATCTTTGGCTCCATTTCCCGCATTTATCTGGCCGTTATCTGCTGAAAACTACAGACCTTCAATCACATACAAAACGAATGCTGCAATGAGATAACAATATAACAGCATTATGGGAGATAACGGTGTTAAACCCGGCCCACGTGCCATGATGAATGTTAGAGGACTGATCCATATTTCTAAACACGTTTCCCCAAACCCATCACAGGACAGTTTGTGAATCTGATTCCATATTGCATGCTCAAACATATTAGCACATTCATCCATCTCCCAGAACCATTATGCAGTGCAGAGTCGCGGTGAGCCTATGGCAGACCCCAGGAAGGGCAGGGAGACCCGCAGAAGTGGATGCCAGTCCCCAGCAGGACACACATCATCGGCAATTTAGAGATGGCAGTTAGCTTAAATTCATGCTATTGGACAGAAGGAGGGAACCAACAATAACCCAAAAAACGTAAAATCCACACATCCACAGCTGGGGGAGGAAACAAACCTCGTCCCAGGCCCATCTCCCTAAGAGGCACCAGCGTCAGGTGCTCCTCTGTGCCAAATACAATTTCTTTGTATTTTGTTTATTGCTCTGTATATTGTATATATTGTACATTGTTCTAGTCTCCATGTTATTCACCCAGTCTGTCACAGATAACCAAGGGCTCGCAAAATACGGTTTATAATACCGACTGGGCAATAAGTATACTCTACCATAAATCAAGGCTTTAAGTGTACACTTCCTAGTGGACAAACCGTCATCTTGATCAACAACTCAGCGCTCAGATTTTCCTCCAAATAGCAAATCGAAACAGTAGAAAAGGTGAATGGAGGAGGAAATTTTATTTTACTTAGGAGATCATTTCTGAAAGCCCATTGGGTAGGATATTGTTACATTCTGGTAGCCTGACAGAACAACTTGATGGTTTAGAGACGTCAGGCTAGTGATTTTGCAAGCCCTGTAACCTAAACCTTCTCTGATTCATCACCACACTATTCCTCCTAAGGGTGTGCAGTTTGACAATATTAGATCATAAACGATTAAAATGTCTCCATGATCTGGCCATTCAATATCTCAGCATCTCTGAGAAAAGGTTTCTGAAAAGTATGTTTACAGCAGAATTTAATAAAAAATAGATTAATGACATTCTAAGTCAGGGGTGCTCACACTTTCTCGGCTTGCAAGGTACTTTTAAAGTGACCAGGTCAAAATGATCTTCCCACATTAAAAATGCTAAATGTCTCTCTCTCTCTCTCTATATATATATATATATATATATATATTTATATAGATACGTTAGAAGAGAAGGGATCTAAGTAGATGTTATGGTAACCTAATGTAACAAAGGTTTAAGCGAGAACAAACTGGCCGCCCTTTACGTCTATCAAGTGGCATCTAAAAAAATGTTTTTGAATGTCGCGCGATCTACCCGCTGTACCTTCGCGATCTACCGGTGGATCGCGATCGACGTATTGGGCACCCCTGCTCTAAGTGGTCTTGTATTATTGGTCCTGAGTTTGTGCTGGATAAAAGCATATTGGGAATATGCACTTTGGGAATAAATGTTTTTTAGATAGGTGAATATTTAAAAATGTCAAGGCATGTCAGACTACCTCATAATTTCCAGATTCCAGAGGGTTAATTTCACACTACAGTGCCCATCCATCCATCCATCCATCCATCCATCCATCCATCCATTTTCCGCTGCTTATCTGGGGTAAGGTCACGGGGGCAGCAGTCCAAGCAGGGTTGCAATGACAGCCCAAGAAACTAGAGACAGAGTGCGAGTCCTGGATCCTCCTGATTGGACATGCCTGAAACACCCCAGGGAGCCATCCAGGAGGCATCTTAAACAGACACCTGAACCACCACAACTGGCTCCTTTCAATGCTCGGCTCTACTCTGAACCCCTCCCAGATGTCCGAGCTCCACATCCACATCTCCACATCTCTAAAGCTGAGCCTAGCCACCCTGTGGAGGAAACTCATTTCGCCCATTTGTATCCGCGATCTCGCTATTTCTGTCACTTCCCAGAGCTCATGACCATAGTTGAGGGTAGCAATGTACATTAACCGGTAAACAGAGCTTTGCCTTCTGGCTCAGCTCGCTCTTCACGAAAATATTACCAGTGATGCTGCACCAATCTGTCTGCCAGTCTCCCACTCCCATCTTCTCTCAATCATGAACATGACCCCAACACTTGAGGCAGCAATTCATCCCCCACTAGGAGAGGGCAATCCACCCTTTTCTGGTCGAGATCCATGGTCTCAGACTTGGAGAAGCTCTCCTCATCCCAGCCACCTCACACTCAGCTGCAAACTGCCCCAGTGCATGCTGCAGGTCCCAGCCACCTCACACTCAGCTGCAAACTGCCCCAGTGCATGCTGCAGGTCCCAGCCACCTCACACTCAGCTGCAA
>JAODKN010000104.1:17803338-17818339 GCA_026774425.1 Petrocephalus zakoni | reverse complement strand
GCGCTGCCACAAGCAACAATTGTTCTTTAAATTCTATGAAAGTTATAAAATATTAATGCAGAACATTATATAATGCTTTAAACCCTAAATAACTAAACTGGTCAATAAACCATCAGAGTAACCTGTGCTGGCGCCTAGCCGCTGGCACCAAGGGTTTAGTTAACATTAGCTGCGTTTTTGGGTTACCCACTGCACTCAGAACACCGGAATACGCAGGCCCTGAAAGGCTTTGAAGGGTTCCACTAGACTTAGGAAACAATGCTGTCAGCCAAATCCAAAGGAATTAGGCCTGCCCTGACTTATGGATTCCGGAAACCCCCACACAGCTCTTACAGCACAAAATCCAAAAGTAACTGTACAGACTACAAAGCTAATCAATCAGTGTCCAGAAACTCGTCCAAAGGAATGCCAGACGACGGGGCATGGCGTGTGCGTTTGCCAATCAGACAGCGCCATTCCGCCAGAAGATGCCGCTGACAAGTCCGGCAAGCAGAATCACTGTTTATTACTATATGCCAGCGGAGAGCCCTCCCCCCCAGAAGGCTTTTAGCTCCACACGCTTCATCACGGTGACACTTCGGCCTTCATCGAGGCCCAAAGCCAATCATTGTCAGATTAGACAGAGTGACAAAAGGCTGATCAAGCACGGCGGTATCGAACCGAGGGCTGGCGCAGCGCTAAACGGCCGCCTTACACAGAAGGGCTGCTAGCTGGGCAGATTTACACCGAGTGTTCTGGGAAGCCGAGAGCCCAGGGAAGGATCGCCTCCGTGCAGCAGATTGCTAGGCTGAAGCTACAGCCTGACCAGCATCAGAGAACAATGAAGAACCCTTGAAGGTATGGATTCACCTCGTTCACAGGGACCTACCGGATAAGCACTTTATGTAGCGCCTACACATTCAGGACACACACAACAAGAGCAGTCACACGGACTGCAGGGGCTCTCAAGACACTCACTGACCCATTTTCCTAAAGTGAATACTAAGCACAATATCTATCTAATCTGAGTCGGACACCTCTGCTTCATAATTAAAGGTTTCAGGGGTATTCTGATGTGCCTCAACAAAAAGTCCACGGTCGACAATCTATGTTATTACAAAGTAGGGAGATTTCTTCAACATCAGCATTAAACAGACTAAAGCATGTGGCACATTTAATTATTTTATGACATATGAAGATTGAGATGAAAGATTCAATTTGCAAATGCAGTCATTTTCAATAAATCTATTCCGTCTAATATTATTCTGGGCAGCAAGCAAATTATAGTTCATTATTTTCATTACTCGCTGGAAATTCCACGTGTATTTCACTCATATTAGATGGATGGATATTTTCATTTTCTGTTTTTTTGCATACAAATTTAATACAGCTATTAATATATGGAGCGTTGGCAGAAAACTAGCATGATTTTAATGCCGCCATAGTGAATTCAGCAGTGACTACCTTGACACTAATATCTGACAACCTGCTAGCACTTCAGCAGCACGGCTGCCATGCTTTCGCCGCGATTCTGAGAACCCTTCAGATCAAAGTAAAGCATTTAAAATGAGTCCATGGCTGACTACTCTGAGGGCTGTTTGAGTAAAACGCTTACAGCTTACGTTTAAGCTTTTTTGATCTTCCTATCAGTCAAATGAATGACTTAAAATTTTTCATATCCTTGACACATAAGCGATATTTAATAAGAACAGGTGTTTGTCCTGTGAAAAAAAAGTACAAAATTTAGGATATTACCATATAGGAAACTTTGTGTTTGTTTATGAATAAAATTCATGGATAATATGCGGTAAGTATGCGGTGGACATACTGAAGCATACTTCAGTTAATTTGCTCATGAATATTTTACAAAATATTGTGATGGATGTCACCCTTTGTTTACTGGCCAGCATATTTTACTCCCCTAAAGTAAACAAAAAAGATAAAACTCACACTGCACAATATTCAAAACTGTTCAGCTTAAAAATTTAATCAAGCTCATTGAAAATAAGTCAAAATAAAGACCAATCAGTCCTGGAGAGGATGTCTTCTTTAATAAGGTACGGGATCCAAAAGGTCTCCATATCAACTGACCCGTGACAGAAATGTTCATCTGTCTTCCTGCAGCTTATTCGGCCTATCCCAGAGAGTACAAGGTTCGAGGCAGGAGTACCCAGTGCGGGAAGCCAGTCCATCAGAGGTGGGAACACGCACGATGAACAATTTACAGACTAATAACCCTTTTTGTTTTTCTGGACTGCAGAAGCAAAGCGGAACAGCCAGAAGACATCTATAGGGCACAGGGAGAACATGAAAACTCCAACACATGCCGAACAGGGACCGGATTCAACCCCCCAGCGCTGGAGATATGAGACAGCAGGGCCTTCCCACTGAGCTGCAGCACCGCTCATGATTAAAACATGAGCTTCCAAAAAAAATGAGCACAACTGATCACAACTGAGTACAACTGAGTGAGAAGTGCTACATCTCAGTGTGCGTTTGACCACAGGGTTCGGTCGTGGTAAAATAATTCTGGAATGCGGAAAAACAGGCTACACGACAGGTTGCACTTTGCTTGGATTTATTTGAACGACCGTCTCGGCACAGACACGGTAACGCGGGAGTCCATCATCAGTGTGCGCATGCTATTTGCACCCGAGCCTTCTGCATTATCCACTCCGCCACGCCGAGCTGCAATTCATTTGTTTAACTTTTTCCTTTGGATTACTTGAGCTTGAAGTCTGTGTAAGACAGCCACGTATGGCTCACATCTCGGAAGGAATCTGGCAGGGACCTACGACTGTGAAATCAAACGCAATTAATGTGCTGTGAAAAGCTGCCGGCAAAATGCGTTTTTTGAATTCTTGACTCGCTTGTTCTCTTTCCTCAAAACCCATTTAGCCTTTGAAATTGCCTTTTAAATTCCTTAATACTCTTGTCATGCCAGGATTTTAAATGTTGTAATGTAACACAGCAAATATATTTTTCCTCACAGTTAGTTATTCCGTTTCAGAATCTTTTGAACGACCTGAACGTTTTTTTTTTCTTCTTCTAGAGTTAAGTAAGAGGCCAATAAGATTATATGTGCGTACATTAGCCTCTTTGAAGGGGGGTTATTTATTTTTTTCTATCGAACTACTTACAGTCTGAGTATTAGAGCACTCAGCTGAAATCGCCAACAATGCACATCACATACTGCAGAGAGTAAGAAATTATACAGAAAAGAAAAAATGCACATTTCCAGATCAAAGAGGAAAACTTTCACTAGTACAGAGCTTTGGGACTGGAGTTGTCAGCATTAAAATGAGCACAATTTAAGAGAGTAAGAACTGGCATTTGAGTTTTGTCAAAATAATATATATATATATATATTTTTATTTGTGCATCATTTGTGCAACATGCGCATTTTACACGTGACAGAGTTTTCTCATGGCTCATCGGTTTTTAAATATTAGATCAGCTGTTTAATTAAGAAGGGTAAGGAATTTAATGGAGACAGGACAGACACGTATACATACATGTGTGTGCGTGTGTATATATATATATATATATATATTTTATAATGTTAAACAAGGGCGGGCTCAATGTGTAAAGTAGAGGGTTTGAATCTCTTTTTTATATGCATGTGTTCTGTGTGTCATGTAGGTGTCTTTCTGCAGACCAAATACATGCAATTAGGTTAACAGCTGTCTCTAAATTACCCGCAAAATATGCCTGCATGTGACCAGGTGTGTATGTCCCTGTGATGGCCTGGCACCCAAGCCCGGCCCCTTACAGTCCCAACCAGGTGGGGTTGGGGTTTGAATCGTGCTTCCACTGTGCACCTGTGCACACAGGTCTGCTCCCACAGTCCAAGGACATTCAGATGATTGAATGAGCATCTTGTACCTGTAGTGAGTGTGTGCCCTGCGACGGACCCGCTCGGTGGGTTTGGACTCCGCGCCCATAATCAGAAGGTGGCTGGTTCAAATCCCACAGCTGGAAGACCAACACCAGCATTGGCAGAAAGTAAAAATCCAGACCAAGATTTTATTTCAACCAACTAGTTGAGCACTCTGTGACTGTGACTCTTTATACTGAACTTGTTGGTTGAAAAAAAAGGTTGGCCTGGATTTTTACTTTCTGGACCTGATATTTACACCTCTGATATAAAGTACTTATGACAGCAGTTCAGTTCCATCTCATAAAGACACATATAAGGGTGGAAATATTAGACTGATGAGGAGACCCTTTGAAATATGTGGTGCATGTGAAAGTGTATGTTCTTGCTTCTAGAGCCAATTTCATAGCTGCTTGTGTCACTATATCTCTCCCTTGCCTCTAAACAAACAAGTATAAATGTTAAACTGAAAGGAAAATCTAGCAAATGGAAAATGATACATAAAATAGTCTTTCCTCGCCAACATAAGCCAGTCTGCTAAAAGCTACCCACCATTGCAACGACCTCCGCAAGCAGGATTTTTAAGGTGGGGGGCATACGAGGGATTTTAATTCATACTGTACATAGAGGCCAACCTTATCATTAGCCAATGATATATTTGGAATCGGTGAGTGACAGGGCAGAGTCCTGTAGAGGCCAATCAGCTTTCAGCTCAGGCCAGTGACCCTGTGGCTCCGCCCCTGTATAGGGCAATGGTTGTCAGTCATTCATAACTGCAGTGGACCTGAATCTTTCATTACATCTCGCATTGACTATCGAAAGGAAAGCTCACAACAACCCCCATCTCATTCTGACCTTTTCTATTAATATCCGCCACTCAGAAGCAGCGGGGTGCAGGCTTGGTGATTTAACACGCTGCACCTTCAGGCCCTGATGAAACGAGAGGTCTCGAAAGAGAAAATGAGCCTTTATCAAAGATCTCCCCGACGCGCTAATCCACGATAGAGCCTTCAAGGGTACGGAGGAGGTGCGGGGGCGGCCGCCCAGATATATGCCGGCACTGTTGTTTTGCCCCATTCCCCTTCGCCATTTTCCGTGGAGGAATATCTGTGTAATCTGTGCTGTCTAAGTGCCAACAGCCCCCACGCCGGAGCAGCTATGAGCTTTTAATATCGTGGCTTCATCAGCCTATATACAGCACTAAATATGCGTGCAAATGTGTATCTGTCTGATGCGACTTCGATTATCATATATTACATAATCAATATTTGATATTTAGAAGACTTAATATTTATTAATCCATCCGTTCATTCTACAAGCACTTTCAAAACTGACCTGCCTTAGCTGACACATATAAACACATAAAGTATGGTACAATACAGGCCATGGACAGAGTCTGTAAACTCTAGCTGAATCTAGCTGAGTAAACTAATGTAAAAACAGCTGTATTGTAAATGTACACAACATTACATAAATGCCTTTTTGAGCTTCGAATTCCCAAAAGTGTGAACCCACTTTTATATGAAAAATGAAATGGAAAAAAAAACCGTCAATATCGGCGTAACAGCAGAGCTGCCCAGAGGTCACTCCAGTAGCCGAAGAGCACGTTTCGTATCAGCGACATAACAGACGACACACTCTGGGAGCACAGTGCACTCCGAGATCTCACCCATCATTTCCCCCCTATTCACCCAGGCTGCACTTTCCAGCGCGATAAAAAAGGTGCACGCGTACATCAAAATGTCTTTGGCGAGTGTTTACGAAGCATTATGTCAGCATGCTAGATGTCGTGTCTGGTGAGGGATCGGGAACGTGATCACGCACAGGGAATTTGCCAAGGTATCCTTCCCAAAGTGAATTATATACAGATGAGGCAGTAAAACTCACCAGCATCTGCCACATGGGGTGTAGGAAGCGACAATTGCTATTGGCCGAGAGTGTCCAATAAACATAGGCTCTCTTACTTTCATTCTCCTCACACTAAACACAATAAGCCGGCTAAACAAACGATATGTGTCAGAATAGGCCTCATATCCAGTGGTACATAATATAATACACAGCCTTGTTATTTCAAAATAAGGTCGTGTACTTCTGAAATATTTATCCCTGCCTTAGCATAAAATTAGCCTCCAGATGGCTAACCTTGCACTTGCTGACAAGGCATGCCCAATGCGTTCGCTGTCAAAGTCACTGCAGATTGGCTTATATGTGTGTTAAATTACACCCAGTCTCTTCTCCAGGTCCAACTGCGACCAGAGTGAAAATAGGAGCGTGTTGATGGATTAAACACTCAGAAATGTGTGGAATGCTTTTTAATTCCAAACAAAAGTCCTGCTTTCTGATCCGGGTCTTTTCCTGAATGCCCTTGATGGAACAGAATAGTATACATTAGTCTAGATAGCATAAGGATTTTTAAATCTGTGTCTTTGGATCAACATAATAGATTAACAACAACATTAAAGGATTGAATTTCAGGGGCATTTCTTACACACATTTTTGCATTATGTTTTGTGTGTTATGTGTGAATTATGTATTTATGACATAATTATAAAAGGAACTGTGATGATATTGTGTATAGAAATGTATTTGTAAATATCACGCAGATCTTGGACGCTACACTCTTTTCATGTGGATCTGCTCACCAGTCACACAAAAAGAGGCCAAGAACGCGATGTTTTTTCTAGGCAGATCGTTTTGGCCGATAACATGCATCAGCTGGCATACGGGCAGCACAGCAGCACAGCAGCCCTGCCGTCCGACGCCGGGCCCAGCACCCCTTTGCTGAACCTAATCACAGTTCAGAGCTAGCGAACGTGACGCTGGCGGGAGCTGCAGATGTGCCAGCAAAGTAAGGAAAGCGATCACACCGCAGGACAAGGGACGAGTAAAGGCAGGCACCGTATCTATCAGTCCTTCTCCACAGCTCAGAGGAGCTTGATGCTTGGTGACAGAAAGGGAATTTTAAAGGCTGCAACTGCAGTAGAATGCAAAAGTATAATACAGTGAAAATAAAATGCAATTAAATGTATTTACATAAGAGTTAGCGGCAGTATGATGTAAAATGTGAAGAGAGGAGTAGGATATATTGCATAAAAGTAGCATGTTAGGGGTTTGGGGTCCTGGTTTAGTATTCAGAAAGCCTAAGGGTAGAATACCATGTGTTACTGTCAATCGTGCAGATTAGCTGTAGTATAAAGTAGGACTGTGACAGTACATGTCATTTTCGTTTTGGTATGCACAATGAAACGAATAAATTTATTAACATAGAACCTGTGAGTTGGTTGTGGGTAATTCTGGTTATAGCCAGTCATAATCAGCAGCTTGGGACATTCTGGTTTCCCAGTAAATTACAGCAGCGCTGGAGAGTGGGTACTTGATAAGATCAAGTCTGTCCGTCAGCTCTGTTACACCGAGGTCAGACGTTGTAGGAGACACAGCCAACGTACTAACTCATTTGAGATGACAGCATCCGAATGTGTGTACAACCGGCCCCTGTAAGTTAGTCTCCAATTTGCATTCAGGGCACCATTGTCAGGAAGTTCAGACCACGCTAAAAAACAATCACAGCTATAGAGGTGTTCCTAGCTACTCGGTAGCAGAGGATTTAGTTCATTAACCGGTTTAATCCCAAATTTTTCCCTGAAAAACAAGTGCATGCATCTCACTACTAAGATTGTAATTTCAAAACAAATTCTGTTTTCCCTGCTGTATCAAAATTGCTCCAAACTGTGAACCCCAGGAACAATGTTTGTGCCAAACCGTGAATTCTGTGTGCTGTTACGCAATGGTGGAGGAGGTATATTTGGGTGCTGTCAATCTTAAGGAAATCAACATTACGCAGAGAGTCAAGCCAGCGGGGCTGAGCACGATAGGCAAAAAATGTTATCGCAATAAAAATTTTCATATTGGTCGATATTGGTAATTATCACAATAAATGCCATTATGCTGATTATTGCTCCCATGTGAAAGCTGAGGAAACCAGAGAGTTAATTGTGGTTCTAAACAAGCCCGATTCATCATCGAAATGTAAAATGTAAGTTTGTCACAAAATGTTCACATTTCACAAGTCTGAGGTTGAACAGGTTATCTTGGTCAGCGCAGACAAAATGCCGCTGCTCACTTTCTTCCGAGCATTTCTGAATTCTCCATGGATTATTACTGTGTGGATTTCTCATGGTTCGAGTTTACCTGTGCACTTTCGTTTTTGATTCTGCTGTATTACCCTTATTGGACAGGTTGCTTTGGACTTACCTGCTCTCCCAGTGACTTGCCCTGTTCGTTTGACTGTGTCGTCTTTTGTCTGCCTGCCTACCTGCCCTTTTGCTTTCTCTCATTTGTTCAATAAACCCCCATTTGTGTTTTTACGGCTGTGTCTGTGCTTGTGCTCCACTGCCACTCCTAACAAGCAATCACAGAGGAAGTGACATCATTCCACTCTGGCGCAAAAGCAGTCACAGAGGAAGTGACATCATTTCACTCTGGTGCAAAAGGGGCTATCTAACTTTTATTGAGCATTTGTCGGATTATCTGGCCCCACCTTACTTACGGGAGGAACCGATTGCAATCGGTGTGCCCATTTTGAGAAGACCACTTTTTTCTCTCCAGTAGTACTGTAGTGTGTAATATTAGGATACAAATACAAACAATTCAATACCAGCGGCACATAAACAAGAAAAAATATGAAAAAATACAGCAAAAGACTAGCACCAAAGTCCATCAACAAAACATTAGTCATTGGATGAAAACCATCATTATTTAAATGTCTACACTTTGATGTTAGTGTTATCCTGTTTGTTATCCTAGATGTTGTCCTACTTGTATATTGCATTTACGATTAGTAGTAATATTGATTGCAGTTGCACCACCTGTATTTTTAAGCTCATTTCAAACTAAACAGATGTCTGCTTGGACACCACCACACATTTTTACTTTTGTCCTTGATGTCAAGTTTAAATGTACAGTTTTAAAAACAAACAATTTTCTCATATTCATCTTGCGATGTTTTGATGGGTTTTCCACGGGTTGCACCACCTGGAACGGAAACTCGGCCAAAGGTTTCAAACGTAGAATTACTGTATGCTAAAGTAAGTTAATTTTTGTTTAGTTACTTCAATAGGCTGCCAATTTTAATAATTTGTTTTTGCTCATTTGTTCTGACAGGTGCACCACCTGAAATTTTTGAGACAAAAATGTAGAAACTAGGCCTATTTTGCTTGAAACTTTTGGGCATTACATGTATTTATTGAAAGTTTACAAAAATAGTAAAGGATGCGGACAAAGAATATGCATATCCTTCGCCTGCGTTTAAGTTCCTTAGATTCACTGTATCCCTCCAGCAACAATGGCATTATCATTTCTGGCACGCAATCATACACTTGCCGATAATGGTTTCGGGTGTCGATATATGTGGCCTAGTCAGTGTCTACGGGAGCATCATCTCGGATGATTTATTCCAGCTTGGCTAATCTGATTCTCCACTGACTTTGAAGAACTGAAATAGCCCAATAACCGTATCACAATTAGACGATCCCAGATGAGTTCTTTGATCTTGGATGTTTGAAACCACATACGAAGAATACCCCCCCCCCACACACACACACACACATACACATACTTTTTCTTGTGCTTTGACAGGTTTGCTCCCTTGATTGAAAGACTCATCCAGCTGTTTCACATTAAGATTAGTCACACATGCATGAGTACAGGAGACTGACCAATCAGCACACAGCAAGGACTAGGTGCTAAGTGAAATCCAGGTCCTTTTAAGTGAAATGGTAGTTTACAAGTCCTGTCCGCCCTGACATGGAATATCTGGTCACCTTAATTTTATCGCAATAATTATCGCTATCATTTTATTGCCCAGCCCTACTACCAAGTTCTGGGATAACCTTGCCTGTGCATGAACCCTACATTGGTATAAAATCTACAACAATCACGCATTACTTACTAAAATGCATCTTCAAATTCAGGTAAAATCAGCTGCATCTTCCCAATCAGTGAACTGTCAGCCTTCGAAGGTTCAAAACCTCTCAAAACTTATCCATAATTCATAATTGTTCATGGCTGCTCTTGGCCACACACACCTACACAGGCTGACAACATCTCCACCTACGTACAAAGGAACTTGTGTTTCACAATTTGCTAAATGTCTGCATAGCAATAATAACTAACTGCATATTCCAGTTAAATGGCTCTTACAAGTGCCTAAAGGAAATGCAATGGTCAAATATAGTGAAATGAAAAAGCCCACCTTTACTCTAGCTTGCTCTCATTGTATTTGAAGCGCGGATGCAGCTCATGAGCTGTGACACTGTGGGTGCTGCCTACGACCCGCCAGTCTGCACAGACCTGCATGGAGACCTGACTCACTGATGGACTCCAACTCTGACCACAGTCTATACCTTGCTTTCAAGAAACAAGCTTATTTTCTCATTTCCTATAAAGTTAGCATGCCTGGGGGGTTGAGCAGTTAGTAAACCTAGAGGTTTATTTTATTTATTTTAATTTTTTGCTTCCTCTCCTGCTTCCTTTCTTTCTTTCTCTCTTTCTTCCTTCCGTCCCTTTTCCCATGTTTCATGCAACATTTTGTGTAAATTATGTAATAATGAACTGCTACGCACTTCTCTCAACTCCGTTGTGAAAGGCATTATATAAAAATACATTTAACTCAATTACATTTACAGTTACAACTGGCACCACATGAGACACTGAAGTGAGCTCGCTTTACTTAAATCGATGTCCAGGTGACAATCAGAGAACAGGGTCAGGCAGTCTCTGCAACAATTGGGGTTAAGGGTCTTACTCAAGGCCCCCACAGTGGTATTACACTGCCAGTCAAGGGTTCTGAACCAGCAACCTTCTGCTCATGATTCCTAACCCTCAGAGCCACACACTGTCCATGTGTAAAGGTTAATATTGGTATTATTGTAATATTGTATGGCTGAGATTTTTTTCTTGTCTGTGCGCGTCTAAGTCATTCCGCCATAGGCTTCCTGTCAAATCCAAATATTCTGATGAAACAAACAGGTTGTGCGGAATCGACAATACGTCCTGTTATCATAAAGCTCCTAGATAAATTCGAAGGCATTCACCAGTTGCAGATTCAAGAGCCTTGGTGAGCAATCACAGTAGTGGCTGCGTTGTAACTAAGATTGGGCAAAGAAAACACTGTCCTTACAAAGTCACCAAGAAAATACCAAGCAACAAATGGCTTTCTAGGAAACAATATTATAAATCAGACTGTACGGGACTCATGAGTATTAAATCTAGTTGTGCTGTGCTACTGTGTAGTTCTTAAAATCTTTGCTTAAAAAAACCCCAACTAATTTAAAATGTTCCAATAAACTCATCAGTGCATCCAATCAATTTATTTTATAATATTCTGGGCACATTTCATGATTGGTACATTTCTGAATAAGCAATTCTGATTTGCAAATAGTTATTATACAAAAGACAAATCAAATATTCTAATAAAGCTTCATTGTTGTTTTTTGGGCAAATGCATACTGACCAGGAAAATGTGTTCATGTTTCTGTATTCAAGCAGTTGATGGGTGAGGTTCACTTACAGATGGCTGTCACTTAGCCATCTGTTTTATTTGTGGATAACCTTTCTTCAAACCTTCCATATAATGGCATTACTTATTACCACAATACACAAACATAACTGAATCACTGACATTTTCAGAAGTGCTTGCTGCTTTGCACCGTACAAAAAATTCCCTTTATTATTCAACGAAAAGCTCAGATTTGTTGTTTAGAATGGTCCATTTGCAGAAACAACTACACGTTGAATTGCAGGAATCAGATCAGCACCCAAAGTTCTTTGTGCTCCTTGCCTGGGGTCACCACATCTTTTGCTACTGCAGTCAAGCCATCCACAAACATTTATAAAAATATCTGCAAAGCAAAATGCTTGTTATTGAAAAACAACTCAAGGAAATACAAAGTTGCCAGCGCCGTATTACCTTTCGAAGCACCAGAACTAGCTTGTCGCTTCAAAAGCATGACAGGCGAGACTGTGTGTCTGAAGCCAAGGTTACGGTCCACGATCAGATCGACCCCCAGTTCCGCTCGCTCGAGGGCGTGCTATTCGAACAGCTAGACAGCTCGCCAAATGCACAATGAATCGTTTATTCCAGTCTATCAGGTGTTTAAAGGTTGCTGCGATCAATCGGCGCATTAGCCCCGTGAGTTAGGCTAGCGTGACGATGTCAGCAAAGAGTTCTAGAAAAGCTAGCCAGAGTTCTGTTAGCGACTTTATTTAATGCTCTGGCAGTCCCATTTTGTCATGTGGAAAAAAGCAGTACAGGACAGCTGCAAAATAAAAGTTGATTTGCTGAATAATGCACTGTGAACGCTAAAGAACAAAAAGCTTTAAAAAATGCCTTACAACGAAAAATGTCACCATGCACTTGAAAATACCAAGCCTGTTGGCCTTTATCATTTGGGGGCTAGCAAAATCCTGTTTACAACTTTGTTCAGTAAAAAAATGTAGAAAAAAAGACAAAGGTTTCATCATTCAAGAATTTTACAGTTTATTTTACCTTTTTTTTAATCACATAATTTAAAATTAACCAAGTGAGAATATTTATAAGTAATTTCATTGATTAACTCAATTAAAAAGTTTGAAAACATGAACTTCCAGCTCTAAATCACACCTTAAGCCAAATTCAGCCGGTATCAGACAACACTGCGTTAGTGTTATTAAAATCTAATTAGCATACGAATGAACCTCCATTCATTTCAGCACTTGCCTAGTTACAATGCTTTCTCATAGATAAACAGCTCGACTCACTCAATATTCATGACAATATAAACGTCCATATTTTCACAAAGGTATCTCATTGGCAGTCTTCATTACTGAAACACCTGCATAAACAGGCTCACCGTGAATAGTTTTGTCTTTTTCTGGGTTGTATGGCTGGCTGCGGTTAAAAACAAAAGTATTTTCAAAATTTGCGGAGACATGGTCCCAGGCTCAGAGATTAAGGCGCCACGTACAGCTATATACTCGTTCGGTGAACAAGTGTGACATAAAATATAAGCATAAAATGTGCCAGGAACGGTCCTGGCATTGGGTAAAAAGGACGGCAGACTTTCCAGGCTCCCACCCGCCGCAAAAGATGCCCCTTGGACAGTGAATTGGGTGCAGGGATCTCGCTTTATTGCTCGCCGTATTTTTAAATGGCTGGGTGCAGGGGGATCAGCTCCCCTAAGCATCACCAGCGACGTTATCACCAGGCTGCAGTTGCTGTTCAGAGATTCTAATTTCAAACTCTGACAGCGGCACGCTCACTCATAAATATTACTACCATTGCAACGCGGCTCGGATGTCACCCGAAACGCCTTTTATCATGTCTTCCAGGATGCTCGTCGTGGTTTCCGTCGGTCGCGGTGTATTTACAAGATCTGTGATCTCATCACGTCCTTCAGCTGAGGTGTGCATGCATTGAAAGGCAGCCCAACACCGGCTGCTGATCTGCAGCTCAGCTACGTCCGTTATTCCCTAAGAAACCGCGTTAGCTACCTGGCTGACATTACTCCTGTTCTAATTAGCCTGTTCTTTTGCAAACACTAAGTCGCATACTGCAGTACCCGAGTTGACAGCGTAGGCTTAAGGTTGTTTGAAGGTCGCCGGTTTGAGACCCAGAAGGGTACAGTGTTGTGGTTTCCCTGACAAATTCAATGATTAATAATTAATTATAATTGTGTGCATGTATCCTTTTGGGAGAAAAAAGGAGTTGGGGGTGTTCTCCCAAGGTTACACTCCTGTCTAATTCTGTTGTGTTCACCCCCCCCCCCTAGAAGGTAACGTGGGCATGCTAAGTGCACCACCAGCGTACTCATGCACCCATACCTCATTAAGAAATGTGTATGCTGGCCTCCACAGCCCAGTCATGCTGGAGTGTTCTAGGAGTGAAGGGTGCAAAACCAAAACGAACATTACAGTAGCGTAATTAGATCCGGACCAGCTGGTGTAACTCTAATTAAATGTCATATTGTCATTAATCATTTATATGCTAGCATATGCAAGTTCATTTCAACGTTTCCACAAACAAAATGATAGCAGTTATCGAACCAAAATTTATTTGTTGGGAGTGGTACTGCATATTATGTTAATATAAAAATGTTTTGAAATTTAAACACATCCATAAATCTATCCACCCAACTTGCACTGGAAATTTAAAAGGCACCATATGACCATATGGCCAGAAGTATGTGGACACCAGATTGTCCAACGTGTCATTCCAAAAACCAACGGTATTAAGATGAACTTGGACCACCCTTTGTAGCTTTTCAGTGAAAGCTTTGGACGCTGGAACATTGCTGGTGGGATTTGTCGCCATTCAGGTTGCATATTGATGTTGGGTACTCAGGTCCCTTTCTGTGAGTCTGTGTAACTGACCATTTCACACCTGATCCTGCTCCAGATGTTTCCATTCCATGATCACTTCACTGGTGGTTGACCAGGGCAGCTCTAACAGGGCATAAGCCTGGCAAACTGACCCGTTTGGAAATATAGTGCCAAATTGAAGGTCAGTGACCTCTTCGACCCACTGTGCCTATTCTACTGCCAACATTTTTTGCCGGAGACTGCATGACTGCATGCCTAACTATACACCTGTGTCAGTGGTGGGTGTGGGTTGATTATCCATTTTGTCAGATTAATAGGGATGCCCACATACCTTTATATATATCTGGACTGATATCCTGTCCAGAGTCACCCCCTACTCTGTGCTTCCTGGGATAAGTGAAAAAGAACTCACTGTCACGTTCAGCCCCGCCCTTCGTGTTTTCCCCCTGTTTTGCCCTCAGGCAGGGCTTGATTAGTTGCACCTGCCCCTCGTTGTTTGCCTCGTGTAGTTTGCTCCGCTTGTTTCCCTTGATTGGCTGCTGTAAGCCCCGTCCCCTGGCCCAATGGCGGAGTCCAAGTGGACAGCCGAAGGCTCTGGATGCGCGTAGGTCCGTCCGAGCGCCCCTGTAAAGTTGCTCACCTTTTTAGTAAAAACCCTAAAGATCCGACTCCACTTTCATTGAATATTCATTAAGTAAATGATTGTCATGACAGTTTTGCGATCCTAATTACTTCTGGGCGGTCTGAGATGTTGCCGAACTCCGTTTTACAATTACTAATAGAGATCAC
>JAODKN010000104.1:17786665-17803192 GCA_026774425.1 Petrocephalus zakoni | reverse complement strand
TTCGTGTTTTCCCCCTGTTTTGCCCTCAGGCAGGGCTTGATTAGTTGCACCTGCCCCTCGTTGTGTTTGCCTCGTGTGGTTTGCTCCGCTTGTTTCCCTTGATTGGCTGCCTCCTGTTTGACCCTTGATGTGCTGCCCTATTTTAGTGAGCGTGTGTCCTGTGCCCCCTGTCCAGTATTGTCAATGCATGTTAATGCTTGCTATCGCGCTTGCTGTCGTTTTCATCGTGTTCCTTTTAATAAACGCCCTTTTGAAGGGTTATACCCCGCAGCCTGCCAGTATGGGTCGTTCCTCCCGCCGCAAGCGTGACACTATGGATGAATTTTACCGCATACCATCTTATTTCACAATCATATGCTGATGTCATAATTAAGCAATTTTCCTACAGGCCACTTTTTTACAGTTTTTAAACTTTTATTTGGGTCATTTGGTCAGTCCTGCTCTGACGTTTATATACCAGCATACTTATGTCCCTTTCTGTTTTCCTCTTTTTAAATTCATCGCTTTATTGTAGCTAGCGGCATCTGGTCTTTGGTCTCAGGTGAGCAAGCTGAGTATTAAAATCCCCTCCCATTATTTTCCTGGTGTAATTCCTGTACATTTGGAGTAAGTGACATGTAAACTTTTCATAGGCAGAGTCATCTCATTAGCACTGGACGTTTGTTTGTTTGTGTGTTTGTCGGTCTGGTTAGTTTGTTTGCTTGTTTGTCTGTCTGTCCGTTTGGTTTGTTTGTTTTCTTGTTTGCTTGTTTGTTCCCCTTACTATTACACACCTCTATGTTACCCCATACACTTTATTTTCCAGCACCTAGAAACCCATTCCAACTTCACTGGGCACCTTCTATGAAGCCAGATGGGACAGAAACCAATCAACAAACTGCTCCAGTGCTTCAAGCCCAGTGCTAAGGAATCTCTTTTCCTCCAGACTTCACTAATAGAAGGGTGAGTCTCCACAAAATTACTTGGTTTGTTTGCCTAACGTGTGCATTACTTTGCACATCATGTGGCGCCTGTGCATGAATACGTCGATTCTGTTAAATGTCGTAAAGACTTTCTTGGGTGTCAGTGTCAGTTTAAAAGGTTGTTCGAAGAGGTTGGGAAAGAGAAAAATGCCCCCCTGGGAATAAAGGAGGACACATCAATAGATATAACTGAAGAATAAAAACAATGTCAATTGGCATTTAGCTGCATTTATGTGCAGTGAATGTGACTGAAGTCCTCTGTGATAATTATCTGCTAGCTAGTTAAGTGGCTTCAGAGCAAAGGGATGAGCTTTCAGCCATGAGAAGACGGCAGGCTGGGCCCCATGTAACCTCTCTGCACTGATGACGTCCAGCCGGCCCTGAATGAATCAGCCTGCTAGGAATATATCATCTCTGCTGGATTCCTCGGCTGGACACTTTGAGAAACACCTGGTCATTTGCACGCAGTGCTCTGTCTATTACACTATAACCTGGCACATAGAACTGGCCAGTTATCTGCCTGTTACTCATACACTCTTTTGCAACATTCACCGTATTTGCATGATAAGTTTACATTGCACTACACAACTTGTTTTCATTACACTGTGTTTGCATATTTGTTCTTACATAGTTGTATCTTACAGACTATTTAAATTGTACATAGCTTTTAGCACCTTTTTCTGTGTAATTTGTGTTTACCGGTGGCCAGAAGGTTACGCAGAGTAAGATTTTCATTATACAGGCTGCTCTCAACTTACAGAAAAGCAACTTAGGTAAATCCGGACTTACACAAAAAATATCTGAGATACAGAAGAGTTCACAGGAACACGAATGGAAAAAGAGGTCATACGCATATAAGTAACTTTTTCATTTGCTTAATAGGCCTATGTGATCTTTAGTTCATATTATTGCATGCATATGGCTAATATATATTTGCTAATAGGTGCCTTGAAGGTAAAGCCATACAATTTGACTTATGTGTTTGTGGAACAGATTACTCCTCAGTCGAGGAGTGCCAGTTTAGTGTAGCTTCCTGTCTGCTGTGCATCTGACTATAAACTCCTGCATCTTCCGTACTCTGGGCGACTGGCTGGAGCGAATCCCACGCGCCTGGAAGCTCACACTGATACACAGACATGTGCAAAGAGCAGAAACGGTGAGCTTCCGCACGCCTGGCAGCCGCCTCTCGGCTGGCGGTAGTGCGAAGGGCTGTGCAGCCGGGACCCGCCATGGCGACGATGGCTTCTCTGACCCACATCCATAATAAAACATGCCGGTATAACACATTAACACAGAAGCACCTCAGGGAAACTCTCTGATCATACCCTTCTGAAACGTTTCCCTCTCAACCCCATGGACACATTTTTCAATGAGGAAAGAGTGATAAAAATAGCGTCTCCACATTGTCATTTGATTATATTAATGCCGATGATGAGGATTTTTATTACTATTATTAATATCGGTGTCGTTGTTATCGTTTAATAATGATTACCATATAACGACTTGTTAATGATTGAAAAATATTGTTAATTAACATGATCGTGGAATGCACAAATGCAGCTTTGTTAAACTTGGCACGTCGACGTTGAGTCCTTTGGGCACTTCTTGAAAAGATCTTTCGGCATCCCCACGACCCGACGACCTGAGATCACAGCTAACAAGGCTGCAGTGGCATTCCAAGCGCGATTTCCGCCGTAACTATCAGACCGCGAGCCAGACGGCGTCACCGTACATCTGAAGGGAAGGAAGACTCTCTTCTCCAAAATCATTTCCTGCTGCCGGGAGGGTTTGCCTACACATATGAAACAGAACTTGGACCGACATTCTTCAGCATCGACGTGTGGTGATGCAAAAGGTCGTAAAAGCATAAACATTTGCTTCAGATTAAATGCGACAAATATACAACCATAAGTCGCCATAAGTTTTTAATTAAAAGTAAAGAAGTCATATATTTTTACACACAAATACACATATAACAGGGGCGACTCAACGTCTTCAATATCTTAAGTAACTTTGATGTCCAAGATACAGTACAGCAGCGTAATTGTACTTTGTTTTTGCCGTAAGATGATAAAATTAAAATCAAAAGTTTGTCAGTCCACTTACTATGCACATATGTATCGTGGTACATTGAGATTTGACCTTGACAAGTTATTACATTGCATTAAAAGCACAACACGCCGTAATGACCAAACACAACCAAAATCCATAGATCAGAATTATCCTTACTGTACTCGTCTTTTAATTCATTAGACTAGAAACTGAACTTTAACCTCAATAAATAAATAGGGAAAAATTATTTACTCGTACGTCGCAACGGATTAATATTCTCCACCACAAGCCAGCTTATCACTGTGTCCCGTAATAAGGTTAAACTGCTGGATCCCACTGTAGGTGAGAGCCGAAACGGTACCTTGGGAGCCCATTTCAAAGCGCGGACGGTGAGAGAAAGTTATTTGCAGCCACTAAAGAACTTTCACCTCAGATGTCGGGCGAATTTCAGAGCTGTCAGGCTGAAGGATCGGCTCTCCACATGGGTACGCGGTGCTTCTACGCCTCTGGTATCTTAATAACCACACGGGTCTCTCATACCAAAGACAATAAGGGCTTTAAAAGGACACTAGTGGGGACTTCTGGGGTAATGAATTATTTAACACAGAGCACATTTTGTTCCATATGTTTAAAATGGTGGGAAACCTCCTGGTCAATTTTGCATCGGAAAGCACCTCAATGGGTCGCGAAAAGAAACAGAAATGGCTCAGCCAAGAACACTGTTACTCTAGTTTTATTATTTTCCCCTTTTATTCAGCGTGATAATTATATTGGCTCAAGTGATATAGGGAATTGTGGGAAAGAACAATACCAATAAAGATGAAACTATGAATCACAGAGTCCATATGCCCCCCAAAAAATGTAATCAAAGTCTTTTGCGGCTTCATTAACAGTGATTATTTTCCAAAACTTGTTCCAGCCATCCCAGCTCCTTTCGTTAAAAAAGTCTCCCGTTAAATAAACCATCTGGATTTTGCTTTCCACAGGCTTTCTAGTGACACTCAGAGTTCAAACAGAACGCAGCTGTGTGTGTTACATTTATAGCTGTAGTTCAAAGTAAACAAGTGTAACTGGGATTGTTAACGGAACAGTCATTCTTTTGACTGATCTGTATTCCATTTTGAGATCTGCTTAAACAAATTTATCTATTTTTCCTACTGGGTTGATTGGCAGTTTTTAGATGTTTGTTTATATAACACTGTAATAGGGCTTTTTTTTACAGTTTCTTTATGTATTTGGAGTTAAGGAACAAATTCAGAAATAAAACATTTTCTTCACAAAATGGACCAAAAATGGTTTGAAATGAAGCTGTATAACAGGAATTTGTTAATAAAATCTGAAAATTACAAAAAGCATAGGGGAGGGGGATATACTGTACTGGGGGATATACTGGTGTCAGCTTCCCCTTGTGGGGACAGACAAAATGGCCCCACAAAGTCAAAATAACAAGTTTTGGTCCCCACAATGTAATAAACTTCTATGACACCCTATTTTAAAGCCATAGGTATCAATATGGAGCTGGTCCCCCTTTGCAGCCATAACAGCTACCCCTCTTCTGGAAAGGCTTTCCACAAGATTTTGGAGTGTGTCTGTGGGAATTTTTGCCCATCCATCCAGAATAGCATTTGTAAGGTCAGGCACTGATATTGGACGTGAAGGTCTGGCTCACAATCTCTGTTCTAGTTCATCCCAAAGGTGCTTGACAGGGTTGAGGTCAGTGCTCTGTGTGGACCAGTCAAGTATTTCCACACCAACCGCCATGTCTTTATGGACCTTTGCACAAAGTTGCAAACATAGAATTATCCAAAATGTCTTGGTATGCTAAAGTATTAAGAATTTCTTTGGTTGTAATTAAGGGGCCTTTATCCCTCCTCCACAAAATGTACAGCTGGCACAGTGCAGTCAGACAGGTCGCGTTCTCCTGACTTCCACCTTACCCAGACGTGTCCATCAGACTGCCAGAAAGAGAAGTGTCATTTGTCACTCCAGAGTCCAGTGGCAGTGTGCGTTACACCACTGCATCTGACGCTTGGCATTGGACTTGGTGATGAGGCTTGCATGTAGCTGCTTGGCCTTGGAAACCCGTCCCATGAAGCTCCCAGCATACAGTTTTAGTGCAGGGGTAAATGCCAGCGGTCAACCTAGGCTTGGTGAATTTTACGCACTATGTGGTTTCTGTTCTTCCTAAACACTTCCACTTTGTAATAATACCACTTACAGCTGACTGTGGAATATCCGTCAGGGAAGAAATTTCACAAACTGACTTACTGCAAAGATGGCATCTTATGACAATACCACTCTTGAATTCTCTGAGCTCTTCAAATGACCCAGTCTTTCACAAATGTTTGTAAACCTGACTGCATGGGTAAGTGCTTGATTTTATACAATGGATCTGGATAAAACACATAAATTCAATGACTAAGAGGTGTGTCCCAATACTTTTGTCCATTTAGTGTACATTACTCATTCACACACACAATGGGCAATTAAGAGACAGCAATTAGCCTAACAGCAGGAGGAAACCTGGACAAAAGCAGTGCAACATAGTGAGAGCACACAAACACCACACTGACAAAATGCAGTGACATTCAACCCCAAAACCCTGGAGTTGTGACGCCCAGTGTAAGAACATGGTTCAGCAAAAACAAAATACTAAATCGAGTGTAAAATGTCAATAAACTGATGATCCCGCTGGCCTTTAATCCTGCTCAACTGTATACACCAGCAAAATATATAAATTCTCTTTTACACGCTATTCTGCAGTGGTGCAGTTTCAAACCAAAATCTATGCTTACATTTTCAGGGTTTAAATGCTGGCTCTCTCACACAGTCCCAGTATGAAAAAAATATAAGAGGAGCAGATTCAAAACAAGTCAAGTGTCACGTTTGCGGCGGGAGGCACGACCCATAATGCAGGCTGTTCAGAAAAACCCCTCCAAGGGGCGTTTAGTCGACAATGTACGGGTAAACACGGGAGCAAAAATGCCAGCAAGCACAGAAGGCATCGACAATATCTGACCAGGGAGACTGGACTCAGACTGACTGATAAAGGGTAACACATCAGGGACCAAACACAAGGCAGGTGTGCTGGGTTAACGAGAGGATTAAAACGGAAGGCAAAGCTCAACAAGGGACAGGTGATGCGAATTAAGCCACGCCTGAGGGCAACAGAGGGAAAGGACATGCAGGGCGGGGCTGAGCATGACATCAAGACTAAGATTAAGACATTTTTCCAAAACATTAATGGCAGATGACACTGGTTCTGTTTGCATATATACAATTTTACATACACACATGCCTTTGGTAAAACTATTTAAAATCTGAACGGAGAACTTCAATGTAATATAACAAAATAATAATACTTCTCGCCATAAATATACTGAATTTTTTATACTGGGAATATATTGATAACAAGCTTTATATTGAAATATATTAAAATACTCCTTTCAAATTTTAAATGGTTTGACCCATTTATGTTCCAGTTCAAAAAACCCCTACCCAACACACAACCCAACATAGCAGGGGGCAGTTCTGGGTATGAGAGGATCTTTCTGCAACCGAGAGGATCGTTCAGTTGCAACCATGCAACTGAACGATTCCAACTATGTAAGCTGGTAAGGGGAGCTTTTGGGGAATGTACAGCAGAATCCGTGTTAATCCGATTCCATTAAATGCCAAGGATGAAACCTGGATTTCGAGCTGAAAGGAGCACAACTCACTCCATGAGTCTGAATCGCAGACTCAACAAAAATCCACAAATGAGTTAATTGAATATTGACAGTGCCATGGCAGTTTATGACTTTGGTTAAGATAAAGCATCTCTCCGCTTGGCAGGAGGAGACAGCGATTGATCCTTGATGAAGACTGAACATCAATTTCCCAATTAACCACTAAGGTCTCATTCAATCGTCTTTCAGGCATTTCATTTATGGACTCAAGCAGCAACAACAATAAAAAACAAATAATTCAGGGCATGTCGGGGAGCTAGGCATAATCACTGAGATTTCCAAACAACAAGTACAGCAAAGCGTGTGAGGTGACACAGGATAAAAGTTTCAATGTTCAAACACTTTTTTTTTCTTGTGAAATCCTTGAACTGTTCCCTTTTTACCCATCTTGTGATGTTCGACTTCTGACATGCTTATTTTGCAGTGTTTCTTTGATTTATTGGGTTCAAATTAAGTCCTGTCAGTTTAGCTGGCTGAATGCTGGACTTGCAAGTGACTTCTGCCAGCACGAGTCGTATGAGCAAACTACTATTTGCTCTGGAGTGCAGATAAGATTCCCACTTCCACCTTGGGGTAATGAAAAGCAAACGAATGCTCATTACAGCTTTATGCTATTAAAGCAGCTTTACTTTTCATAGTTCGTTACAGGAAGGAGGGCAATCACCCCCGGGTTGGGGAGGGTTTTGAGTCCTGCCTCTGGCTGTGTGTGTTTGTGTGCCGTTTCCATGGCCTTTCTCGTGGGGGAGTTCCTCCCAAGGTCGAAAAACATGCAGGTAGGTGAATCCGGGACCAAATGTCCCCATAATGTGATAAAAGTCTGTTCTTTTGACCTTGTGGGGACATTTTTTTTGGGGAGGGATGCAATTTTATAAAAATCTGTGAAGGCAATCAAAGAACTAAAAATGCCAAAAGTCTTGTATTTTGTTTGGTTACTTATGGTTAAGGTTAGTGCTGGGTAGGGGCCCCACAGGAATGAATGGAGAGTCCCCATAAAAATAGAAATACATGGACTGTGTGTGTGTGTGTGTGTGTGTGTGCTCTGCGATAGCTAGGCATCCCATCCTGCACGTACAGTGCCTTACTCTTTTTGGGGTAAGGTTTCAGGAGCACCATCAGCCTGTACAGGATAAGCAATTCCGGAAAACGGATGACTGTGAGCATTTACTTTTTGAAGCGTATTGTGCAGGGCAGATCGTAATCTCAGCATTGCTATTGGGTGGATGCAGATAAGTAAATGTCATAAAAAAAATATCTCCGCAACTTCTCACCATAACTCATAACCGTCACAATCTTAGAGATTTATACATGGCACAATGCAATTACACTCGGGAGATTCTTACAGCTGCTCTATACGGTCCTCAGAGAGCCGTCAAAGACTGCCAGGGTGCAGCCAGGGTGCCGCCAGGGTGCCGCCAGGGTGTCATCTCCACCAGCTGCTCTACCTGTCAGGTCTCATGGTTTATGTGCCCATCTGTCCATCCATCCATCCTCCAACCACTTATCCAGCACAAGGTCAACCAGTATATGAAACTTTCTGTGACCTTATACATTAGTTAAATAGATAACATTTAACTCAAGAAATACAAGTTCATTATGAGATATTGTTGATTTTAAAAATGCAAGTCAACAGAGTGTTTACCCTCCTTCATTATCTTCATCTACATCCATGTAGTATCTTCTAGAAGTACCAGTGGGTCCAATATCTTGTACCAGCGTAACATTTATTTTGATTTTGTTTTCAGTTACACATGTATTTTTCATTACCCCGAAGACCTAGATTCCACAAAGCCAATGGGACACGCTGAGGTCTTACAGCCGAAAACCATTATAGAAGTATCTGCCAGGCAAAGTCGTTAGTAGGTAAACACAGTTTTCATATCTTGTTAAATTTCATATTTAGATACTGCCATGCCTGACAGAAGGATGCTAATTTATTGGTTGGGTAGTTAGATATGTTAGCTAGGCTAATGAGCTACATTGGCATGTGGGCCAGTGATAGCAGGGAAAAGTATCTCCTTAGGAAGTGCAAGATCAACATCCTTCCGAAGCATCACGCTGCCTCCCTGCCAGGGTGCTAGGGAGTCGCCAGCCACTAACAAGCACATCCATTGCCATAGCACACCAACTGTCACCTCAGCCTGAATCTGAACATTCATTTAAGGTTTGACATGCCCCATCAATCCTGAAATAGCGGCGAGGTTAAAATTATGGTTGGAGAAAATTAATTTTTGAGAGCTGCAGTTATTAAACATAACATTAATAATAAAAAAGAACACAACACTCTTGACTTTCAAAGCCCTTGTGCAGAACACATTTCATTTACATTTTTAAGTGATATCCAAGTAACTGTAAATGTAAGCAAATAAAGGATGTAATTATATGTTAGTATGACAAAATGTCATTTTGGGACATTTGTATGACCTCTTGTATGACCTGGAGTGACATTCAAAATATTTTCAATTAGTGCTGCGCTTTCTGATCCAATAGGACCACACTTTTTTTTTTTTTTTGCTGCGTTAGGAGTTTTGACATGTAATTTAATTTTATATCCTACAAAATATATAGGCAATTGAGTTTCCCAGTGCAACACCTGGAATCCTTGTTTATATTAAATAAGGAATGCAGCATAAATATTCAACCATCCATCCATTTTCAATACCAGCATGTCCAGGGATTCAGAACCTATACCAGCAGCTATGGGCACAAGGCAGGAAACAACCCAGGACAGGGGACCAACCCATCAAAGTGCAAGATAAATATACAATATATCTCAAGATTTAAATGGTCACAGCACATATAAAATGTCTATCAAAATAGACATTTTACCGAAAATACGGTTTGTTTAAGACTGAGCATGGTCTGAATATCTGAAGGACATTAGTTTATACCTTTGACACACTTTTCCATCCATTTAAAATAAAGACAGGCGGGAAAAACAAATGACAGGAAACGTCACCTGAGCCAAATCTCAGAGGTGACATACAACAGGAACTGTTCTGGTGGGGGCAGAAATATTCTCCTACACAGGGTTATTTTTCAGTAAAAAAAATAAAAGCATATGTACCCAAATGCAGCAGAATGGAATGGTACAATTTGTTGCCTCTTATCGATTCGGATTGCCAGGAAGGAGATTAAAAAGACAAAATTATTCTGCCTCAGGATGAGGAGAGCCATAAAAAAACAGGGTATTCCCACAATTTCATTCACCCTGTGCCCTCATATTTACAGCACCTCGCGGCTGTGCCAGGTGACTCCTGCAGGACCCGCAAGAATATCAGTGTCTGCCAGAGGAGATCTCAGAAGACAAAAGATCCTAAAGGCAACGGGAAAATATGCAAACGGAGATAAATGATTTATTTCTGTTGCGATTCCCAGAACATCCCAGCTTATATTTACGTGGACCTCTCAGCCAGCCCTCGTGATCTTCAGAGGGAGTTCCTATAATGTGTTATGCTTTCATTTTCTTCCTATGACGAAAAAGCAATGTAACGAAATTGCAGATGGACCAATATCGATGAATAAGCACCGACAAGCACGGCGCTCAAACACACATTACAGTCAAAATGGCATTCCAGAACACGCTTTATGACAGACACGTACCCCAAGGTCAATACACATTTATGGTAGCTACATAACGGCGTTCCTTCCTTATGGTAAACTGTGAGATAGCTGTACACCAAATAACATGACAAATTTGTAACTACTGCCTGGCGAATTGAAGCACATTTCCAAAAGATGGATATCGTAATAATGTGCAAAGTAAAGCCTACTTATGCAAAAAAAGAATTATGTTTTCTCTGTGATAAATGAGTATGAATTTCAGGTCTAATAGCACAGTGCTTTTGCACACCTACTACACTGACCTGTGCACAGAATGAGTGTGACGTAGACCTGCATTATGGAGGACTCTCAGAAGGTGCTTCTATCTTGGACGCGCGTCCCCCGCAGGCTAACTACAGGCTTCTCGCATGATAAACAATCCCCGTAATTACACCCACAAACGCGTTAGTCGCATTTCAGTGGGCAAATCAATCATATCAAAGTTTTCATTGTTTTTTTTTTTCCCTCCTCAAAACTAATCAAGCACTCCGCGCTAATGGGCCCTTTATGAATTCCATTCTGTAATTTGAGGGCCTGTACCCTTACATGCAAAAAACAAGGTGTTCAATTATCAAAGCCTACCTCCAGGACTTGTCTGAACAAAAAAGCGAGAGGTGAAGGAGTGACTGACTCGGGTTGTAGGTGCGAAAAGGGGGGGGGAACGAGATGAACCGCCGACGGATGTGTGCTAACGAAGTCTATCCCTCATCCATGTCCTCCTCCCTGAGCCCCACCCACACTAGTGCAACTGTTTTCCTTTTAAAACAAAACAGCCAAATCAAATCTCACGGAGTTCACAACATGGCAGCTGTATTAGTGTACTGTCAGCGCAATGATATGGCATTCCGCTCTTCTTCTGGAACCTTCATTCTTCATTTTGCAGGAGGCACAGACTGACCAGTGCCAGAGCCCTGCATGCTGATGCGTTCCTCGCACCGGCATGACACTCAATAGAGGATAACGAAGGGCAAAACCTTCTTGTTTCTGGACGACAGATGTCGTCTGTCATACGCATTAAGGCAAAATCTCCACGGCAGTGGCACTCTAAGGTCAATGTGTCACCAAGACCATAACAAAATCTAAAGCTCTCTTTTTTCGTTTTTTTTACCTCCTTGCCAATAACCCGCAGGGACACTAGTTCCTGAATGCATATTCATAGCAGCACAACTGAGAGAAACCGGGTGTTTCTCAACAAGGGATGTCACAAACAAGCTGCACCCACAGTTTTGTAGGGCAACACACTGATGCCCTGGAAACAAGGCAAATGCAAAGTCACCACAGGCTGGCTAAAACATGCTCGAAAGGACACTTCCCCCTGGCTTTTAAGCCACTGGTACAGTACTTTATAATCTGATAGCTAATCTATGCTTTCACGTAATAAACGTACAATCAACCAGAAAACCTACATGCAAAGTAGCACCATCATTTTAGCCCACTAGATAAATCACCAATCAGGGTCAGGATAAACATGCAGGACTGTGGCCTACTCTATGTTTGCATCCATTTGGTCAATGTTAAATGCTTTATGAAATGTGCAAAGTGGATTTAAGCGCTCTTGATAAAAGCACTCAGTTATTTTGTGACGTTATTAAAAGGTCACGTTTCTCACACATAGGCGAGCAACCGAATTCAGAACAGCTACCATGCTTATGGAAGTGACGGTATATGAGACACTCCGATGGTAGCTATGGGGGCTAACTTTCCATATTACTATATATTAGGTACAATAGCCAAATATTGAGTATACATATGATACCAATTATACCGTTACTGCTGAATGATTGAGCGAGAGCCCGAAAACCTTGCAACTTTCAAGAAACATTTTCAAATGAACTCTGAAAACCAAAGTAAGTCTTTGACAGGTGAGTATTTTTGGAGGGGAAAAAAAAAACGTACAAATCACCAGTGACAGCTGACCGCAGAGGGATCTCTTTCACTGAATGGAATATCGAGGTGAATAAAATACATAACACTATTACTGAATACTTGTGTGGAATCACCACATAGACCCAGCTGACAGACCTAATGGCATGGGAATATAGCTACCTACAGCTGCTGAGCTGGGATCTTCAACCCTAAGACACCCACACAAGTCCATGAAACGAACAGTGTCCAAAACAGAAGCACAATTTTATGCTTATTAGCAATAACTACTGAAACCTTTAATCAGCTAACTGGCCATAAATAGTTCATTAAACCAAAGAGTTCCCTGGTACTGTATGTCGATCTATACAGCAAGTGACCATTGGTGTGCATCACTTAGATCAAAGAGGCACAAGGCATCCTAAATTCTAATGGAGCGAACTCCATAGCCTACAGGGAAGGCTGCGTCGATCCGTACAGGCACCATCTGCAACTGTTAATGAGCGCTAGTGACAGTGCCATTACGCCCGGTGATTTTCAGTATTTATAGCTTAGCATCAAGCTGAAGAGATGCGCTGTTATTCAACCTAAATGCACAAACTGAATGAATTACACTTCTCAGGAGTCTGTGCAGATGTGTTAAGATTTTGCTAGCTGATTTATTGACCAATTAAGTCGTATTATTGTGAATAATATTCACATAACTCAAATATGAGCAAGGGTGAAAGGACCTTTTAATTCTGATTACTGTAACACTGAAAGATTAAAGAGTATGTTGCCTATATATTGCATTTAACCAAAAATATATGTACCCAACAAGAAATTTTATGGCATGCAAATAATTTTAGTCATAATGTCAATGCTTTTCACACAGGCATCTTCAGATAACACACAAGCTATATAGCTATCCATGTAGTCCGGATTTAAAATTTACAGTTTCAAATTTTAAGTGATAAAGAAATAAATTTCCCCATGACCCTGACCAGTATAAGAGGTCGGAAGATGGATAGAAGTAATACATTTCCAAGTTGCAGTTGCAGTTTCCATAATGTACATCCATCCATCTTCAAGCCACCTATCTTGGTCAGGGTCATGTGGTTCTGGGGAGCCGAACTCAGCCAGCAAATGGCACAAGGCTGGTGCGCAGCCTGCTCGAGATGCCAACTAGCCCAACAGCTAGCCGACTAGCCCAACAATGTGTCTGCCGCCTGTGAGAGGAAGTCTGAGAGCCCTGAGGAACCGCCATCATCAGCAGAACACAGAGCGAGGCACAGAGACAGGATTCAGACCCCCATCCCTGAAGCTGACAGGCGAGGGAGTTATCCACTCAGTCAAGAATGCGACCTTCACAATGCACAGTGAAGTATTAAATGTGAATATGTCTGGTTTCTCACCTTTAAGTCAAACAAATAATAGTAAATTTGGAAAAATATAACGATAGCCTACCTGTAAACCACAATAAGCAGGGTGCCGCCTAAGAGGACTGATAAATGCCGCAGAAATACTCATGGACCCGTTTGTTTTTCAGTTTCCCCCGTTTCAGGGAAGGCTGTTTCAGTATCATGAGCATGTCTGCCAAGAGCAAATACTCAGGTCCAGTGACTCAGGGGTGCTGTACAATAACACATGTATGTACTGGGCCTACTAAACAAATAGCAAATGTCAAAACAAATGACAAAGCGTGAATACTGAGGGATCAAGCTTCAAAATGCCCTCATGTTTCCATTTTTCTACTAAATTCCACCCGGCCTATTGTTATTATATTGTATAAAATGCTTTCATTGTATATAATAATGGGTATCGCTTTACATTAACGGCACTTTCATAATGCATTCATTACGCTTTCATATAACATTCAGCGCACGTTCATAATGCATTTATTATGCATTCATAGGACATTCATAGGCAGCATTTTAGCACAACATCATAATATACTTGAATATGTTTAATATATATTAATAACAAGCATTATATGATAATACAAATAATGTTTATTATTATCATTTAATGTTGCTATTAATGTATATTAAAGCTGTTAAGGAATGTTAGGATGTTGGGGTATACTAACGTGCTGCTTATGAATGTATTATGAATAATGATTGCATGCATAATGAATACTTCAAGAAGGTGCACTGAATGTCCCACGAATGCATTACAAAAGCCATTATGAAGGTACACCTAATGTAAAGGGTTACCCAATAATGTTTACTGATTACACAAAACACATACATTTAATTGATTAAACAAAGGGACTCATTCCCCGAAACAGAAAGTGACGTAAATGACAGGCAGAACATTAGCTACTTTTTTGGGTTTTTAATAAAGCTAACCCCGATTTAATTTATCGTCAGTCGATGGAGAAAACTGGGGTAAAGGCAAAAAATGAACAGACGAAAAAGAAGGGAAAAGACGGACAGGCTGTGATTGCCAGCATTGCTGCATTCCTGTACGAAAGCATGAATCTCAAGTACAGTCAGTCTTCTATCATCCCAGCTGCCTGCTGGGAAACGCTGTTCAACTGGACGGAATCGGCAGACACACCTCCGGCTCATTCCTCTGCGTCTGCCAGCTTAGCTCATTAAGGCTCCGCCGTTTTAGCGGTTGCCCATAATGTGTGCATCGCAAATATTAATATTTTTTCACCCTCTATGTTTATTTTAAACAGCTTGAGACTAAATGGGTTCAGAAAAGGTTTTTGTAGAAGCCAGTCGTCCACTTGGTTTCTCTAATTGGCTTCGGCACCTTACACATCAGTACCACCTTCACCATAGAAAGGTGGACAGACACTGACGTTTCATAACCCCGGTAGCAACAGCATAATCCCGGTATCCAAGATATCAAATATGACGGGAAAGACCGTTCGAAACAGAAGAATATTCAGCCTGCAATTAAATATCACAATGACCCCTCTGGCCATAGCCTGCAGTGGGAGTAAAACCCCACAGATGCTAATCGCAGTGGCTTCACCAGCAGCCTTCCAGTCAGAATGCTGGAATCACCTCGATATTTCTGGATAAAACCATTCAGGGACCATTTATATGCTGAAACTGTTTGAACATTCATACGCGACCCAACTGCAAACAGTTTTATAAGAGAAGGAAAACAGGACCAGCACAGACTGAAATCCCTTTAAATTATCTGTCAGGCACCATTAAAAACAAAGCGCAGCAGTACATACGTCCAAGTGATGGGGTTAGAGATAAGAAAAATCACTTTAAAGTTTAAAGAAAGATGGCAACATCCTAGCTATTTAATTGACTCTCCAAGGCGAGCACACGCATAATTATTTGAGACTAGAAAACAGAATCACTCAGCAAGCCTTTGAGTTCTCTCATTTGAAGACCAATTTGACATGGTTTGAAAATGAAGATTCATGACTCCATTGAGCTAGAAATTTCAATTAAATAAGTTCCACTTATAGATATAACAGGTCTGTGGAAAACCATCGCCAACGTGGACGACAGGGACCAAAATCTACATTTAAGGCTCCATACATCTCCTCCCAGTAATCTTATTAGTCGAAGCCAGGACAGCTAATCCCATGACACGCAGATTAATGACAGCAAGACGTAAAATATCAGCCACTAACAATAACAGCACGTGCTTCCGTATAGCGTCTCACATGCTACCGTCTTTTGTCTCCCACGCCACAACGAGACAGTTTTGTGTTTGCCATGTTTTCACTGACTCTCCGGGGGGAAATCACGGCTCCGTCATGGAGCTATCTGGCAGATTTCCCACTAGTGTGCACTTACTGGGGGAACAGTGCGTGTCAGTAATGCAAATACAAGAAAAGGGAATAATGGCTAACGTGGAGACAATCTTCTTCTGAGTCATCCTCTAATGTGCGAGGATTTGAGCTCCATTTCACCGCGATATCAATGGGTTGGTTGGATTAACAGGGCAATTGCGTGGGGCCCCCAAGGCTTGCATGGCGCTACACTAAATATTAAATGTATCCCTAATTTAGCTGCCAACCAGCTAGCTACCTGGGATATCCTGGCTCTACTCATTACGTTGACATTCTACACAACCATGAAGTGATTAAAGTTGTTAAAGGAAAATAATTGCCTATGCTGGCCAGTGTCTTTGCCACAAACAATGATATACCTGATGAGGATGAAGCAAAGTAATTGAGCGGGCAACCAGAAACCTCCTCGGCATGGGGCTTTACCCTCACAACCCAAATACATGCAACTTAGGTGAAACACTTCCAGTAAATTGTGCATAGTGCATGCTGCTTGATGGACTGGCATCCAATCCAGGGGGGGGGGGCGCCGCGCCCCCGGGGGGGGGGGGGGGGGGGGGGGGGGGGGGGGGGG
>JAODKN010000104.1:17744977-17756529 GCA_026774425.1 Petrocephalus zakoni | reverse complement strand
TATGCAGTGTCCATCCGCCGTGCATAAGATGCCATACTGACATTACTAATGTCGTCAGACTCGGAGCAGTAAGCTGTATGTAGTATTATAACGTTCTGCCGCAATGAGAAGATCGCCATGGGCCCGAGGCGGCTATGCAGTGTCCATCCGCCGTGCATAAGATGCCATACTGACATTACTAATGTCGTCAGACTCGGAGCAGTAAGCTGTATGTAGTATTATAACATTCTGCCGCAATGAGAAGATCGCCATGGGCCCGAGACGGATATGCAGTGTCCGCAGGACGTGGCCGTCCGCCGTGCATAAGATCCCATACTGACATTGGCAGGCGAAGGGGCCACTGAGGGCAGCCACGAGCCTAGAGCCGCCCCTGGTTCCTTAATCCTGGAGTCATTGACCAGTATATATAGTATGGTTAGGAAATGGATGGATGGATATCTCCATTTTTCTATCTATCTAGATCTATATATAGATAGATAGGTAGATGCACACATACATGAATGTGTTTTATATCTGATACAGCCACCTTGATTGCATACTGAATATCATTGCAGAGGTGTATTCATGGCGGCTTGAGCTCTCTAAAAGCTATGAAACTGTGAGATACCATAAAACAAATCAATACTATCATCACATTATACAGAGATGTACCTGAAATGTCGGTATTTGCATATATATAGAAATGTTCTGTCCCTTCGTCTTCCATTGGTAAGTGGCATGTCCAATAATGTCTGATAGGTCCAAAGTATTACACTCTGCACACTATTTTTCAGTAATTTACATGCAAATTATTTAATATGTAGCCTATTTTCTATGAAAGTCCGCATGGTAAACATTTCCACGCGCACCCGCACACGGTTCTCCACAAGAGGTCTCTATTTTCACTGCACCCTGTCCCGTCTAGTCTCATAAACTGGTTGAAAGGAATACGATTTTCTGTTTCTTGAACTTCTTTTAGTTAAATATTAAATATATTTAAATGAATATTAAATACATGTGAGGAAGACGCGAATTATGTATGTTTCTAGATGCAACTGAAGGTCCCTCAATGCCTTTGGCTTCTGACATGAACCTGTCATCATGTATGTAGCAAATTGAGATGTAGCCACCAGAGGGAGCTGTTGTAATAAATTTTGGATCTCGGCCTCACGCGATCATCATACCTTACTCCGGCGAGCAAGTCCATACTTCAATAAAGTTTCTGCTTATATTTACTTTTTACGCATTACGTTAGCAAAACATTAATGTTAAGACTAAAAAAAATAATATCAACCCACTATGTAAATTGGAACAGTAATTACGGCAATGTATTTCTTTCTTGTTATTCAGTTAACAATAGCTAGCAAGCTGCAACAGATATGTTAATAAATTGCTACAGGTGACTCTTCTGCCTTCGAAGTTATTTAGTCCTGTAATAAAAAAGTCATTGTTATAGTTATTATATGTACTAGATCTATGGAAGGGATTCTATCCAGATTTACAACACCTGATAGAGATAAATGCGTCCGGCTATCAATACTACGAGCGACCCGAGCACCATAACCATTCAAATTGTGTTTTATAATTATATGTAATTATAAAGTGTACAGAGGAGGAACAGCACCTGATGCATGGCAGGGACCATAAATTTGTGCTATATATTTTTATGTACAGTTAATAAAACTATACATTTAAACCGCTAATGAGCAGAAAACCCACTTTATAAAGAGAGACCGCAGCACTAATATGTAGCTCATAACACAGACGTGTTTTAATATAGGTAATACATTTTAAATAATCTTTTAACACTGTATACATTTAAATTGTAAATGAGAGCGAATTATAAAGGGACTGCAGAATTAACCTGCGGCTCATGAATCTAATGTGCATATATTATTACGCTGCACCCGTTATACATCTGCCCCGTAATGTGGTAGGAAAAACTCCAGAGCCAGGAGGCATCTGAATAAGCATGGCTGTCACCTGTACAGGAGATGAGCCGCACCCGATGCACCCGAAACAGGGCAGGAGCCATGAAGCTGCAATACATATTTATATATATATATATATATATATATTGCAGGCTACAGCGAGGCTCGTCTCGGGCGCCACGCGCACTTGGGCACTTGGAAAGCTGCACACCGAAGAGACCGTTAGCTCATTGCACCAGACTTTTGCATTTCCTGCTATTCCAGAAGCCAGCTGTTGATAAATCTTGAGTCATGTACCCCGAGGAAGTAGACTGCCAACTGGCAGATGTAATGAAATACGACTCACTGGCAGGCCTCTGCTTAACAAGGGTTATTTGTTTTCCGGCCGGCCGCATTACATTTTAACCAGATGTCAACCATGAGATTCTATTATTCCCTAAAGATAGCCGGAATATGTAAGAACATCACTTTCCAATCACTACCCTACTGTCACCTGAATATACTACAGAGCATTCTGGGCACCACTTGATGATGGTGGGCCTTCGCTGAAAGCACCTTCCTCTCCTGTCTGCCGTCCTGCCTGCTGTATTAATGCGAGAGGCATGAATTAAGCACAAAGGGTGACTGGGAGATGGGGCGGATTCGGGGGCCTCCGGGTCAGGGCAAAGGTGCATTAGAGGGAGTCTTCCGCTGTGAGAGCACTTAACTAGCTAAGAAATCAGTGAAGAGGCAGCGGCAGGGCCCCGATACGGGAGAAGGGGGCAGAGCAGAAATGAAAATAATAAGCATATGTTTTTGCTGGTCCCCAGTTGAAAAGGCGTACAGTACTTTCAGAGGAGATGGATCGTATTGTATTGAAATAATCCGCGTCCTGCAGGACCCATATGTGTCGGCCCATTTACGAAACAGATTGCACGCTGTAGCGGAGGGCAAGCGCTAATCCGCAGCTTTTTAAGTCTTACACGAAGCCTGGGACCCTATTAGCGGGAAGGTTCCAGTGCTGACAAGCCACGGAGCCAGAAACACCCCCCCCCCCCGGGCTTTTTCGCGATTGGCACCTTCCATCCGGGGCCTGCCACGTGACCAGCTGTCCCCGTTATCGATTCCCCTCCGCCGCCTAATTCTATTAATCAGAGCAATTTCCCAGTGGGCAGTGGGTTATTTCTGTCATCAAATGCCTTGATGACATCTTCAGATGGCAAGTATTAGGGCCCAATCGCAACAAATAGCTGATAGTGTTAACATGTCACAAGCTGCGCGGAGACAGCGGTCCCCTCTCATTTCGGGAGCTGGCGAGGTGATAATGCGGTGGGCCGTCCTTTTGTGGGCGCGCATTAATGCCCCCGCCTGCGACGGCGCTTGGCGGCAAATCGACTCTTCCGAATGGCGGAGGACGGAAATGAGATTGGGGTTATGCCGAAAATAAAGAACATTGACTGGCAAACTAGAGAGAAACAGCGGCCTTTAATCCATTATTGTTCTTGATGGGAAATGCTTAATGCGGCTTCCGCGGCAAATTGCATTTGCATTTGGCCCCCCCGCCTGGCCCCTCCACCTGCTGTCACTTTCACAGAGCAGCGATGCCCTAAGTGATGCTTCTTAGCAGCTTTCCTTTCATTTCTCTAAACCTTTTTTTAAAGCCCCCTCCCCACCTCCCAGCCCCCCCCCCCCTCCCCACCATGTATGGGTAGTTAAAACTGTGTTACTTAATTGTGCTTCCTGATTTGTGGCAATACACTATTATTTCTCACCCATTGGGCCAGAACTGGGAAGGAGGAGCCCTGAGCATTTGTTTTTTTATAATAAATTATTTAGTTACAAAAGCTAAACGAACCCTTTGATCAGGCAGAACACAAACATGGCTATTCGCATACTAACATAATTACAATTTGATATCATTGTGATTGTTATATGCATATTATATTGTATTGTATTATTTTTTTCATATTATATTATTTATTCGATTTTAGTATTGATCATAATTTTGATTTGACAAGAAAAGTAAGGTGACAAGGTCACACCCCCACACTTAGGATGTCGTGTCTAAGTCATTTCCAACTGTCCTTATGAACAAAACCAGGAGAAGAATGCAACGCCATCCTCTCTCAGGAGGAGATAGAAAAGGCCATGTGTAGGAATTTTGTATATATGAGTTGGTACAGTGAACCAATAACTAACCAATTAGAAAGTGCAGCCTTCTGCCAGTGCTCCAATCAGATGGTGAGATAGACGACACAGAAAGTTGCGTGTCGCTTTGTCACAGCATTAGGACACATATGGCCCCAGTGCCATCAGCCTGTAGGTCCTGGTCGCCCTGCTTATTTCCAATGAGCGTCACCATTCCTCGGGCCGCCTTCATAATAACCACTCACTTATACACCACAACAAATCATCAAACCGCCAACGAAAGCAATCAGGCGTCGGCAGGCTTGCTCTTTATTGCCGCGCGCGTGTGATTGGTCGAGATCCAGGCCTGGATATTGAGGGGCCACCAGAGCGATGCACGCACGGGTCGCGCCCCTAATTTCGGCGTGCATAGTTCTGCATTTGGGGGAAGGTTTGTGCCTGCTCTGGTATTTCCCCGCGCCTGCATCCCGCGCCACCAGAAGGCGACAGCTGTTCATTGTGCGCCGCCTTCACCTCTGCTGACCCCATTTTTCCGCTGCGCAGCGGCAGAAATGGAGAAGAAATTAGTTTTATTACTTGCTCCTGCCGCTGCCCGGCTAGCTGTGATTCCGCCTGCGTTCCGTCCATTATGGAGGCCCCTCTGTCTGATTAGCTTCGACACGCTCGCTAACATGCCAAATCACTGCTTCGTTTTCGCCGAGGGCTTCAGACGTCCAAAAAAAAAAAAAAAAACAAAGGCGAAAATAAGGACTGGGGCATTATGGGATGTCCACTCACGCCGTGTCATATGGAAAGAGAGGTCATGGATATCCTCACTCCACTCTACCTATGGCATTCTTGTTTTAAGCATGTCAGTGTTTTGCACCCCCCCTGAAAAATAAGGCAGGGGGGCACACCTATCCAGAATAGCGATGGTGCTGGGGGCTAAGCAGGTCCTAATTGGTTTATTCATTCACACTGTGATGCAATTCTGCAGATCCTCATGAAACACACAAAGCCTTGGTCTGTAAATATATGCATTAGGTCCATACTCATCCATTTGAAATCTCAAACACAAAATAAAAAAAAGTACGCATGTTTAAGAAGTGTGAAGCCTTTGTGATTCTCCAATTTTTTGTGCTACTGTAGCAGGCATATGAATGGCCAGCTATACTAAGATGAGGCTAGTAAAGTTAATAAGTCAAGCTAGTAAAGTCAAGTTTATTTGCATAGCACATTTTCATATGCAAAGGTCATTTAAAGTACTTCACAGAACTTGAAATAAACAATACGGCACATAAAGTAAAAATAGACCTAAAAATAGGAATAAATATGAAATTAAACATTAAAAAACATAAATCATTTAAGAACACATACCAGTTGCATCAGTTAGGCAAAATCAGTAGAGTAGAATAAATCTGTTTCAGTAAACACTTAAAAGTAGTAACATTTGGGGCATGTTTTATGTTCAGTGGAATGTGGCCCAGACGACTGGCACTGAAAAGACCAAATGCCATTCCACCGTGCTGTCTTTCTACACCTCTAGCTGACCAGTCTCTTCCGATCAAAGAGACCTACCAGGCTTACATTCTACAAACACACCAGCGATATAACCCGGGGCTAAACCGTTCAGCGATTTGTAAACCGTAAGTAGTACTTTGAAATCAGTTCAGCCCAGTAGCATAGCATTGGCCTTTATGATTGCTAACATCATGTTGGACTTCTCTTTTAACAGCCAGAGACTATGGACCAAGACAGGCCACTAAGATACCCGCTATCTGCATACTAATTGCCCTGCCAACACATTCTCCACTTGCCAGAAACATGCAGGGTAACATCTGGAAGCACAGCTGCTGCCCAGAAACTGTTCTGGCCGACCTGCACCAGCCAAACCTTCGCACCCAGCAGCCAGACAGCCGCACCAATTACGCGGGTCATGGCTTCACTTGTCCTGCTGTGAGAGCTTCCCCACTGGTCACCTTCCAAGATATGTCCTGCGAAGATCTTGTTTGTGGTGCATGTCTCACAAATTCATTATAGGGGAGGAAAAACACTAGATTGTAGCCAAATGTCAAATACGAATGTCAACAAGAGTTAAGAAAGCTCTAATCGAGTTTCCTGCCCTATTATACGTTCCGTATTTGACTTCAATTACAATGGAATTAGTAGACAGACACATTTTTTGGGGCTGATGTGTAGAGCAGCTCAAAACTGTTTCCTATTTCTCATGTGACAGTTTTTGCCCGTGAGAGACACTTAACCCGAATCTATCCAGTTACAGCCCAGTTGCAGCAAAGGCCCCCCAAACTGATGAGCTCCGTGTGATTGATTACAGACACTTAAACTGTAATTACAGGCTGAAGCACAACACGGAGGGAAACGACCTATGTCAAAACAGACATTACCACACAATTTTAAAGGCATATCCATCCATTTTAATATCGATCCAGATCTGATCCAATAAAGAATTTTAACCAACACCTAGGCTTTTTAAAATATTCGCTCAAACACAATAGATGCCGAAGTTATATTGATCGTCTGCTGATTTTAAAGTACCTGAAGCAATGTAGCTCTAATCCAGAGAGTCTTTTAGAAATCACCTGGTCAGACAAATGGGGCCCTTTCAAAGAGTATAATGTGTTTTTAAATTATTTTATTGATGGTGAGTGGGATGCCCGCCGCAGGTGCCCATACAAACTGACGTAACGTGCTGTGAAAGGGTCAATTTGTGCTCCATTTTCCATTTCTTCATTATCTGCATTTAAAGTCACGCTGAGTGGCTCCATGGGGTTTCAAAAAACTTCGGTTTGCCCGCATTCAACATTTTCCAAGTCTGCATTTTCTGGGCTTTTAAATGTCTTAATTGCTGGACCAGCAGTTCTTTTTTTCTCATTGTGTTTCTTATAAATGTGATTTTTTTTTTGTCAGTGTTTATCCTTTCAACAAAAAAATGGGCATTAAAAAATACGGTGCAAAAGAACTGTTTTTAATCGCAAAAAAATTAAGACCCAGATAGTTTCTTTTCCTTTAATTACTGTGGGTATTTGAAGCCACTGCTTAGCAGCTGACAATTTGTCATCAAATATGACAGATCATTTACTGTCCATTATAGGTCTGTATTACACTTCTGTATACTTCAGTACCTCTGTATTCTGTATTAAGACTTCTGTACTGTCACAGATTTGTTTATCTTAACTATAAATACAGCAAATACAAAGCTGGACTGCACCAGACACAAATACAAATATTTCTAATGATCTGTGTCAGGTCTCTGTATTATACTTGTTATTCATTTAGTAAGTAGTCATTTGTATTGCATCATTAATAACCATCTAACCGAAATGAATGTCAAATTAGTTCACTTAACAAAACATATTCACGTGAAAGAAAAGTATTATGGCTATTTTTATTATCCTTAGTGCTGTTATTATTTTTGGAAGGGTCATTGTTATTCTTCCTAAGAGAAACAGAGCGGAATGACTGAGTCTGATAATGACAACAAACAACTAACGAAAGAGGTCCAGAACAACAAAAATCAGTGCATGGGGGGGGGGGGGGGTCTCGCAAGGTCCCCATCTTGCTGAACAGGAGCCTGTTTTCCAGTCGGCCACAGCGCCCAAACCCCCCCAGCTAACAGGTCCCTTATTGTCAATAACTGCAGCTAATACAAAATAAAATAAAATAAAAACCCCACAGCTCCTGTGTGGTGTGTTTTAAATCATTAGTGCTGAGCGAAAATTGCTGATAGTACATGTATTAAGAGCCTTGGTGGCCCCATGTAAAGGTGAATGAAAGGAAAATGAGGGGTTAAATTGCACTTCCAGGAAAATTCAACTATACGCACACGCACTTCAAATTAATAAACTATCGAGAGTGCATTTGTAAACAATTCCTTTTTTTAGACTCCATTAGAAAGTTGAGCGAAGAGCGCGGTGCCGTAAAATTCAGAGTCAATAGGCGTGTAATCAGGAGGTCCGGGCCGTGCGGTGGGCCCTGGAGGGGATAATTAATGAGATTGCCTCATAAACAGGCTAATTACTGACTCTTGGCCCTGATTCTGCGTAAAGTGGCAGATTTGTGCTTTAGCCACAAACCTTTCATGACTGACAGAAGAGCACCTTCCAGATAAAATACAAATGAACACTCAATTACACACTAACGGCAGGTTAGACGTTACAAATGGGAAATGAGTTGGCAATTAACGTGACGGATAATTAAAAATTTTGTTTTCGTTTCGTGTTCTTTTTTTGCCCTGTCACGGCATAATATTTAAAGCACCCATTCGGAATGGGAGAAGCCACCGGGAAGAAGGGGGAATTTTATTTATAAAAGGAACTGAAAATGAATGAAAAATGCGTGAATAAATAACAATGGACAGGAGCACGGTCTATTGTTCATGCACCAGGAGATTTATTAATACATGAGAACAAAATAATCAATGCAAATTAACCAGTAAAAATATTTTGCTAGAACACGTTTGCACTTTTCACTCTTTTTATTCAGATTTTCATTTGTTATATCATATACTCACTGCAGCCAGGGGCCGTATACGTGGTTATAGAAGATGGATTGAGATGAAATTATAAACAAAGAATTTATCGTGCAACCTTAAAGATGACTTATGGTTCTTTGGTTATCCACAGCTGGTGACTCAACTGAGAACACCCCAGGAACTCCCAGGAAATACAGATAATTATGTAAAAAAATTATCTAATAAAATGTTAATAGGTTTTAAAGTGATACTTTACATCGTTCTCTGTCAGAATCTGAGTCGGAAGTCTCTTGCGAGGCAGAGGCTCGGACGTGGCCAATGTGGCCCCGACAGACGTCACGCGGAGCTGAATTGCAGTCTCATTCAGTATTTTCTCCAAACAGAAAAAAAATGACAGAAATTGCAGCAATTTAACCATCCTGGGGCCTGAGCGACACATTCCCTGCTGCGAAAAGACACAGGGCCACATTCTTTTAACGACCTGGCATCGGAACATTGGGAGGACAGCACTGTGGCCATCTGATGGCTAAGTACACCTTAATTCGCTACTTAATAGGGCCTGTTACATGTTATAGAATCTGCTCTAGGAGCTTGTTTTGCCAAATGGAGGATCTAGAGATACATGATGGTCCTGTGGCAGGGAGGCAGGAGTGACACCAAGCAACCATCTCCACAGCTCCTCTAGCATCATCGCTAAAACCTCCTTGCTCACGATCTCCTACTTCCCAGGTCACCGGCCCGAATCCAGAGGGGTCAGAGCAACGTTTGCCCAACACCCGTGCACATGCTGGCAGGAAGCGCCGAAGACCCTCCTAACGGGATCCATGCACCCCCACCTCCCGCCCTCCAAAAAAACACAGGCATTAACATGAATGTCTCTCTGCTGACCCATGAAGACCCCTCTTTTTAACAGCGACAGGAGTGTGAATGAAAGAGCAGGCGATAATTCCCATTTAGATTCATTGTGTGTGCTCTCTTTTGGAGCACACTTAATTGATACTCACAAAGGTGAATTGTATAATGATAGTGTGAGATAATTATTATTATTATCCTTATTGTCATGGAGTAGTGGTATTAGCAACTGGAATGGGTAATTTAGAAAGATTATACACAAGCACAATACAGAAATTGTTTGGAGTCTGCATCCGAATCACGCCAAAATAGCATTGATATCTACGACTAAAATAATATTCTCGGTGAAACCGATATAAAAGTGAGATGAAAGTGAGAAATACTACCTGACAAAAATTTCTGCTTTCTTTTCATTACACAAATCAAAAAAGGTGAATTTTACAGTGCTGATTGTGCTGAATTCAATTTGGGGCAGGCAGGTGGCGTAATGGTTAGGGACACAACCTTGTAATCAAACGATAGCCAGTTTGAGTCCCCGACTCGCAGGTACCCCGAGCAAGGTACCGTCCCCTAGCACTGCTCCTCGAGCACTCATGTAGCTGCCCCCTGCTGTGTCACAATGTCACATGGGCTAAAAGCAGAGGATACATTTCATTGTTGTGTGCCGTGGGGTGTCAGCAATGACAATTAATCACCTTTCAAATACCTAATCAAAATTAAGGCACAAACCTATACATATATTTACGGTATATGTGCACGGTGGAACTGACTCATTGTATAGACAGAAGTGTAGCTTTCTGCTGTACTTGGCATCAGAAACATCACTCTTAAGGGTCCAGCAGAAGTCAGCAAGCATACTGGGACTTCACAGCTTTCCTTAATATTATACAGATTAATAGTTTATCGATTTACACGTGTTATATCATTAATTGTGTAATGAAAACACAAAATCACTTTTGTAACATTCGTAACAAGCTCAACAGGGGGTTGGGCAGCATCCGGGAGACAAAACCGCGATACAAATGTTCACAAACATTTTGTTTTCTTGCGATTTCCGTCTCAGATTCAGAACCATTATGCCCTTAATGTATACCCAGTGTTTCCCACAGAATCAATGGAGGCGGCTGCCCGGGCTGTTGGTGTGTGCTTGTACACGGGCAAGGAGGCATGCTTGTACTTTTTAAAATGAATTATCATAACGCTTGAATTTCCCACTTTGTTTTACAGTAGGGTGCCGAACATGAACAAACTCAAAGAATAAAGTTTTTTTAGAGATATGCTCCAAAAATATATATATATAATATTCAAGGTCACTAGTCAATTCTCACTTTTAGACAGGCTCAGGGGCTATAAAAACACTTGCATTAGGCAGACAGAAATTCATTTTGTCTTTAGGAACAACAGTAGCTAGCCTGATTCATCGCTAATGAAGTCTTCCATATATGACAAACCACAGAATGCCACTGCCTGAGCATGCCTGCTGAAATGAACCAGAATGCCACTGCCCGAGCATGCCTGCTGAACTCAACCAGAATGCCACTGCCTGAGCATGCCTGCTGAAATGAACCAGAATGCCACTGCCTGAGCATGCCTGCTGAAATGAACCAGATTGCCAATGGGCTATATTTAAAAGTCAGTAAGGGAAGAAGATAAAGGTTCGTAAAATGACAGAAAATAATAAATGACAGATTTTAAATTTTAGATGTTTTAAATCAAAGAAACTGCTAAGTACTCAAAAGTAATTACAAACAAATACATGAAATTGAAGTACTACCCATCTCTGAACCTGAAGATGACGTCACTAAAAAAGTATGGGTAACAGCAAAATTCTGAGTTCATTTCTTAAATCTGCATTAAAAAGTGCATAAAAAACACCATTTAGTTGTTCGGTGAAAAAATCTTTGTTGACCAGTGTTATATGAAATACCCGTGTTGTAAACATTTTACAGTAATTATAATAAAATTGCCTGTTTGTGAAGAAACAAAAATCTTGCAAACCAGAGTAATCAGTCATATAAATAAAATAGTAACTGACAAAAAAAAAAACGATTTCTACAGAAATATTTATAAAGCACCCAAGATGCTGTAACTGTACAAATAATTCCTTGAACAACTAAAACGGGGGGGGGGGGGGGGGGGGGGGGGGGGGGGGGGGGGGGGGGGGGGGGGGGGGGGGGGGGGGGGGGGGGGGG
>JAODKN010000104.1:17725607-17744877 GCA_026774425.1 Petrocephalus zakoni | reverse complement strand
AAAAAAATTTTTTCTAAAATATTTTTTTTAATCCACCCCATTTTGTTTTTTGTGAAAAAATATTTTCTTAAACAAAAAAAAACACCCCCCCCCCCCCCCCCCCCCCCGCTTTATGGAAGTGTTTTGAAGGAAGAAAAATCCGAACGGCTTTAGTGATGGATGTCGCCTAACCAGACACCCCGCGGTGCTGACACCCTCGTCACTCCTTTTTGTTAATTCTCCTATTGTTGACATGTTGACCTCATGGGGTGCAGTTGAAAGACTCAATATATCTACTGCTTAACCAGTGTCCACCACTGTTTCATTCTGGACCAGCTGACAGGGTATGGGGCTACTCTGCCGCTGCCCCCTTTGTTCAGCCCGCGATCAAAAGGCACTGCAACCCAGTCAAACTCAATCAGGCTAATCTGCATGGAGCAGATGCCGCTTGCCGTCGCGGAGGCAGGCCAAACTTCCGCCATCGACCGTCGCAGGCATGTAGCTAATTGAGTTCTCCGTGGTCATTTTGTACCCCTAAGTGAGCAAGAAAAATAAGGCACCCCCAGCCTCATCTGCCCCTGGGGGGCCCAGGGTGACCCCAGGGTAATCCACGGGGAGGTCGCAAAGCAGAAGACTATAGTCTCACACCAGAGAGCTGGTCATACTGCCACTTTCCTCACTGTGCCCAGTAAGGACACATGACCTTTTATTCAGCACTGACTGGATTTTTTGCCTCTAAAAAAAACTTGCTTCTGAAACACTTAGAACAGCAACCTGTTACAACCCAAACAGCATGCAATAACATCCCTGCAATATATGCGAATATGCGATGATGATAATAATAATAATTGTAATCCAAATAGCAAAAACACCTAAAAGGTCACTATATTCAACATTTTAGTGTACTCCCTTATGCAATAATAAGATTTACATGATTTATTATTACATAGCTAGCTAAAACTATTAAGCAACCAGAACACAGAATAACACTGATACATATTAAACTTAGTCCAAATCCCAAATGTGAATGCAATCAAATGACTTGAGTTAAACCACAGATGTCAGGAGAACCAAGGTCCACAAATAAGACCATATTGCAATAAAACTTTCAAACACACCATTTACTATGCACTAATGCAAAAAATTAAGTAAACAATTTGTTGTCCTGTGAGCCAATTTCAGGTGACAAACACAGAGAGTAGAACAATATACATTACAGTTTATACAGGGAGCAATATATCTCAAGGGTCTACATTGCAATTTTGGTCTCATACTACTAAATGAAAATATATATGCTATGAACAATATAGAGATGCTATTCGAATAAGCAATAGGCTTATCTATAGATAGGTGTATACCAATGAATAACTAGGTGGCTGAAAATGTCACCAGTGCAACAGGAAATACCATCTATGTGTGTCACATGATAGAGACGTGTCCACAAACCATCTGATTCAGTTCTGATATAGGCTATAACTCATTATTATGTTATAGGATTGATTATTATTATCTTAGAAAATATGCTAACTCATGTATATACATATATATATATATATATATATTGCATTATATGTATACATATATATATATGTATACAGTAATTGTACACGCTAAACTCTCCGCAGTCTTGCTTATATTGATTCACTCATTTAGTTCGCCTTTTGACCAGCGACGCTGCTGTCTTGCCCGAGGCCATTTTTATTTCGGTGACCCACTACAGTCACTGGCACAATGATCCTTTATCAAATCCGAGTTCCGACAAGCTCCTTTCCAATGGCCAAACTTGGAGCTGTACTGGCCGCCACGAGGCTGCTGCATTTGCACGGAAAGCCAGCGTCTCTCTCCCTGACTCTGCTGTAGATTTGATTCAAAGCATGCTTTGTCGAACACAATGAATACTATATGTATATATAAATATACACACACACACACACACACACACACACACACATTTTTAGGAGACCGAGGTCCCCACTACACTTCAATAATTTATAATTGACACGTCTCATAAAAAATTTATTTAATATAATCATTAAAAACTAAATGCTTAAATGCTTTACTACTGATCAAATAACAATTACATTTACAGTCCTGGATAGGAAGTTCGAAATTCAATTGACGATTAGATTGGATAGCAACTACAATAAATAGGAATAAAAAAAAAACCTCGAAATTCAAATTAAATGTTAATATGTAAAAACAACCCCATTTAAAGCTTCCTCGCACTTCAACCAAAAAATAAAAGCTTTCGCAGTTAGCAAAAGTATAGCAATTAGATCCAGTCGTTACGGGATTTTAATCAATCTTCAATAAACATACAGTGAAATGATGCTATGTAGTGGGTTCAAAAAAATCACGGTGAAATTTCATCAATATTTCATTCGTTATTAAGAGCATATTACTTACTACAGCCGTCTGCAGTAATCTAAACTGGTCTTTAACCTTCCATAATAAGGATTCGTGGGAAATGATGATTTGAAAACAGAGATGGATGGGGGTTGTAATTTTTAAACTAAACATTGTAATATAGCTGCATAGTTCTGCTATATTAAAATCCTGGAGCTTTTTCGTTTAATCTTCCGAACACGTCTCTTACTTCTGAGAACAGAAACGTCATGGAAGGATTACTTGGGAAAACCAGTCGCCAAATGTTTCCTGAATGTGACACATTCACAGGTGACATAATCGTCGTGACAAGGAGTGTGACACACATACGGTATGTGACGCCCATGCTGCTGGGACCTAAAGCTGAACACCCGGTAATAAAACAAGCATACTGTTTGCTGGCGAACTTTCCAGCTGTGCCGAAGACCTAAAAGAAATTTAATACATCTACCTACAAACCATAGCACCTAATAATGGACCCAGTCGGAATCAGGCTTAGCAAATAGCTCCGCCGGGCTGCAGCACAAAAAGACAGATAGCTTTCCATTGATATAATTTGTACCCGCAAATTACGAAACAGAGAAGGGAATAGTCAGGTTTAGCGAAAGAGAAAATGGAAAAAAAATGTAGAGCTGTGACCACCTTAATGGATATCCCTGCAGCTGGGAGAAAATGGGGGCCAGTAATGTGTCCCTAATGTGCGCTTGCAGCGTTTCAAAGAATGCATTGAGGGAAATGTCTCCGTCATTGCTGCGCGCAATCACTTAATGGGAGCAGTAAATCTCAACAAAATGGACATGTACTGATCTATTTCTGGGTTTGACAGATGGAGTGAATCTTTGCTCTCGTGGAGGAAGCGAGGAGGAGGAGGATGAGAGAAAAAGACAAGCAGAAAAACAATCTGTTTCTGCACGGCGCATGCCGAGCTGGGTGCCACTTCAGCGCAGACACTGACAGGAATTTCAATTATTCAATTAAGGAGGAAATGAAAAGACTTAAGTGTTGTGAATTCGGCGGTCTTTCATAGATCAATCTAATGTATGCTCACATTGGAACTCGAGCAGAATGGAAGGGAGAAAGTAAGGCAGCGTCTCCTTAAATCATGCAATTAAAATGGCAAATTAGTTTCTTGATATATTCATTTAAGTGGTTAAGTGGAAGTTTTTCCCCCCCGCAAACATAGTGCAGCCCGACATTGATGGGAGAAACATCATCTGCGCGCTCTTTTGATTAAGCCCACTGGTTAAACGCTAAGAAAATGCTGAAAGTGCTCGCCACATAAATTAGACATGCGAAGCCCCCTAAATGGAATTCTATAGAGTTAATTTAAGCATTTAGAGGGAAAGCGGCTGGTGACTTAAAAGATTCAGAAACACTCTACAGGCAGCATTCATTACGTTTGCTATGTCCCCGTCGGAACAGGCTTGTATACGGGGGTTGGGTGTCATTCAAACAGAGCAGCAAGCAGGAGAAAGCCAGACTGACATTGGAACGCATTCATACTGACCTCTGAATAATGGAATAAATAGATTATTATGGCAAACTGAAAACCATATAATCAGATGCATTTTAATGCACAATGCAAACATATGTAAGTTTACCAAACAAAAAGATAACTAGCGTAATTGCTTTTTAAAACTCTTTATTCAGTGCATGACCACATTACATGGTATATTTCTACTGACATTTATAGTGTATTTTACATGGCACGTAGCATTATACACCAGAATCCAGTTCTGTTGCTGGACTGACATTGGTGTTCTACATAAATAAAAACATAAATTATTATATAAATAAATATCTCAATCAGGGAAAATTATTGTTAAAGAAATTATTGTAGGAAACACCCTGAAAAAGATGAATGGCTTCTTTGAAGACAAGAACATGGACGCTGGAAATGCAAAATAACTTTCTTATTTGTTGGTGTTGGAATGAGTAGGTTCGAAGATGATAAATAGATTATTTTTAGTATTACTATTTATTATTTTACAAGTTGTTTTTGTACAGCAGAACAACAAAAGAAACTGCAGAACAATACATAGTATGTAAGAAATAAACCAAAAGACTTCTTTGCCGTAGCTCGATAGCAGACATTAAAGGGGTTTTCTGTCCAAGTGCTTAGTACATGAAAGCATACATGTGCCCCACGCATATGTAATATACAGCTTCCTGTCACTTCCCCTTTAAACAGATTCACCCAGAGACCATGTCAGCCTAAATGCTTTTATCACTTGTTCACTGTGTATCGTAACTCTTTCTCTTTGCACACATATCAATGCTTTCTGTTCACAAACAGAATTAATCTTTGAGGAGCCGGACACATTTGATGCAGAATTGCTTTTCCATCGCTGAGAGATGTTGCCCACTTTGAAAGTACAGGATAATACCAAATGCCCTCATAGAAGGGGGTGCAGGGGGGTGCAGGGGGAGAGGGCCGCAGTCTATAAAAATGAAGTTAGGAGTAAGTGTGGCACTCACGTCTTTGAAAGATCCTGTCCTGCTGTATTTTGAAGTCGACAGTTGGTCTGAACAACTTGCTCTAATGCATGTAATGGACCTCCTCGCTTCCTTTCATCTTCCACGGGCAAAGCTCCGGGAATAAAGGCACATCTGGCGAGCCAGAGGATGTATAATTGACATGAGGGAAAGAAATGGGCCTCTTTAATTTTCAATGGCACAATTTGGATCTGTGTCCGAACTTCGCCGTCCGCCTATCGATTTATTGAATTGACGGCGTTTGAGCACATAGATAAATTTCCTGGTTTCGTTTTTGCCCTCCAGTGATCCTTTGATGTTGCATACAGTATCCTGCGATGAAATCGCTCTAATTAATCACTTAAGGAATGAAAATAGCTAAAGATGTACAGCAAGAGAGAGGAGTTCATTACTGAGCAAGGCAATGATATAACCTCTCAGGCGTGACACTGAGAGTTAGTACATACAGGTGAAAAGTGCCCCCCCCATTCCCATTGCTGCGAAAGGGAGCCATTGGCTCTTTTTTACAGTCTGGGCCTACCTGCTGAATTCACTATTGTATGTTGAACAATAATTGTATATCAACTTGCATCTTGCTTCTGTTGACATGTGAGTGATTTCGGACAATAGGCATTGCCTTGCCAAATGCAAAGGGTAAATTTCCCTCTACTTGGCCCCGAGTGTGATGCCATCACATCGTACAGAACGTCGTCCTTAGCTCAATATCAACACCAAGCATATAGCAGAGCAATTATCTGCAGGAATCATCAGGAAGCTGCTGACTGACAATTTCAACGGCAATGCGCAAAACCCATGCACAGAATTTGAAGTGTTGCAGTCCACACAGACTTTAAGCACAAAATTATTTCATTTTAAATGAATTATCGGCTACTCGTTAAAACTGCTCTAGTAGAGCAAGCTAACCCTTAATCTATAACCGACAACTTTAAACAGAACGTAACCTTGGTTTGTCTCTAAAAAAGGAGTGCCAGCGGAGTGCCCGATTTAACGCATCACCTGACCTCAACTAAAGAGATTCCAGTTGCTATTGAAACCACCCAGTCATCAGTATTAATAAGCCTAGCGAGCTTTAAAAACTTCTGTTTTTTCAGCAGATTCCCAAACTACAAAACGACTTGACGCTGATTGGCTCCCACGGCATCACTCCCCTTTGTCCGCTTGCTATGTTTGTGTTTCCACTTGCTGTTCACTAACAGGCCATTAGTGCTAATAGTAACTGAAAATCTGCCTGCCTCTGCGTTATCAGCCTTACTGTCATCAACTTATCATCAAGGTAGGTCTTTCTACCTGTTATTATACTTTTGTCATCTAGTAATATAACAAGAAGTTAATCAGAATTATCTATCTATCTATCTATCTATCTATCAGCAGAGGGTATAATATGGAGAACTATGTTATTGTTGTATTTTTTTATTGTTATATTATTGTTATACAAGCTACCCATCCATTCATTCATCTGTTCATCCATTCATTTGTCTGCTAACTACTTATGCCCGGCTGCAGAATAATTGTATTTACAAATTATTTATTTGCTTCAATGGAAATAAACAGCTTCTAGACATCATATTTAATTTTATAGTTATATTGCATGCCAATCAACTGTACAGAAGAACCTTGCTTCCTCAAATATATTATTTTCATAATTTCATAATTATTATTTTATCATGTAAGCATCTGTATCAACGCATCTTTCTCTTTCTCCAGGTCTCTTATTTGTAGAAAGATTATTATAACTATATATTTAGGCAAAACAGACTGGCGTACTCTCTTGGTGCAAAACGTTGTAGCCCATTTAAATCAGGCAAAACAGGGTCGCCACCTACTGGTAGCCACAAAAAGCGCAGTCTCCATGGAGATTAAATGATGTTTAAACCGCCGTGTATTTCAATTTCAGTTAGTAAAAAGGATTTGTAATTCAAATAATTAACATTGAGTAAAATATACACGAAACAGCAAAAATTATAATTCTAAAATGAGCAATTATCGAACCTCCAGCAGATGGCATCCCAAATAATGAGAGTGACTTGTAAAGCAGCCAGGTGAGACGGGTTGATGTTGGGGCAGCAAGTCTACATCATAACACTGAATTGTGGCGAGGAGCTGTTGTGCTCTTCAACTAGGAAGAAAATGGTAACACTACTGAAAAAAACAAGATTTCACCACATCTTACAGACATTAAGTATAACTTCTTTTGTGACTCAAATCCGTTCCTCAAATCCATTTGTCACATCAATGCTAAAGCTATAAAAAAATCACAGTTCAACAAGAACATATTCAAGCACCATTTTGTTTGGCCTCGCAAAGTATGCCGTAAGGCCATGTTTGTGATGTGTTCCGCATTATTGGAAAATGTGTTCATTATGATCCATTTACAGACGCTAGAAGACACTCAGCTGGAACATGAGCCTTGATCTTAAGAAATATCTTCTCTGTCAGTCTGTCTGTAGGTACAGGATGTACAGCTTCATGGGAGGAGGGCTGTTCTGTGCCAGCGTGGGGAATGTACTCCTGATTGTTTCCACAGCAACCGATTACTGGATGCAGTACCGCCACTCGAGCAACTACATGCATCAGGGCTTGTGGCGGTACTGCACACTGTCGAAATGCTTCACCCAAACGGACGGCATCGGTAAGGCGGTCAGCGGCTGGAGAAACACGGCCTGAACATCACCACCAATGGCACCAGAGGCAGGCTTATTTTTAGCAATAAACATGACATTAGCTTTAGCCTATAGGCCAAATGTTTTGTATTTATGAATTAATAATGAATGCATTTGTATAGGGGCGATTCAAGGATTTGACCAAGTTGGGTTGCCACTTTCAATCAGAAGAAATACCCAATGCCCCCCATTCCAGGTCCCCAGCGAGTCCCACCCCCAACTATAGAATTTAGAACCACGTTTGCATTTGATATTATATACATATCCATATTCGTATTATATATAAATACACACATGCATAATGGTAGGAAGTGCATTTTAAAATGTGGATTATTACTCAGCAATGGGCACTGATGTCTTTCCCCTGAGATAAACAGCAAGCAGCCTACGATAAAAAATACATAGCAGTGCAAATGAGTAGCACACCAAAGCATAAACACACACAAATCAAGTAAGTTGACCACAGGAGTGAGCGAGTAACGGCTGCTGTCTGCCTCCCCCGAGGACAGCCTACTGGGACGCCACCAAGGCCTTCATGCTGCTCTCCTTGCTGGCATGCTTCTTTGGCATCTTCCTCGGCATCATGGCTTTCATCCACAGCTCCTACTTTGACAGGTTCGACAAAACCTTTGCTGCGGGAATATTGTTTTTCATCTCGTGTAAGTGGCCTCGCCCCTTTCCGACCGTTGTTTGCACACCCGCCCGCCCCCCTGGGCCATTAACAAGCCCCCTCAGCTCCTAGTTCCTATAGAGCTATCAGTGTGATCACATCAGCTGAAATTTCTTGCGGACTGAGACCTGAGGTGTGATGTTAATTAGCAATACGGCTGTCCATTGTTCATACCTGGTCATCCAGCCCAGGGCCACCTTGAGTAAGGTGTCTGTTCCTAGAGGCACGAGACACAAGGAACGGAACACCCTGGATGGAATGCCTGGCCATCATATCTAAGATATTGGCCATAAAGTAGTTGGGACATAAAAATGATTTATCTTACAGCTTCCAGTGGTATCATATTACAGTTTTTCTCAATTGCTTTGGTGCATTTCTCAGATCAGGACTGAAATCCTCAAAGCTACTTGTCCAACCTACTTGTCCAACCAATCATGGAGTCACTTGTACACATCATAAAAGCAATACCTCATTGTTTTGGGGAAATTGCAAATACTTTAGCACATTTATGCAAATGATTATGTACAATTGTCTGCCGTTTCCTCCATTATCAACTGCTTATGTCATGTTGATCAAAACATAGTTTACATCAGCACACTGTTATATTGACAACACCTAAGCATTTTGACTATCCTTGTTTGTAAACAATGACACATAGACTTGCCATTCAGATGGCACTAACATCTTTATTGACATAAAAGATGTTGCTTTGGGAAAATGGGCTAAGGACTTTTGCAGGTGACCCATTGCATGGTGCTATTTGTATGAAGTGTTTCCAGAAATGCACTTGCTGTTTTGCAAATGTTACAAGTGTCTCGAGAAATGTGGCAAAAAAGTAACATATTAGTAACATATTTAACTTTTGCAAAAATGATACAATTCCAACAGAAACAGTGAATCAGTGTTAGATTATTTTAAACGTATGCTTTATGATAGCTTACATTTAACCTCACTAACTGGCAGTGTCAATTAAGTGCTCAATGCGGCTATAACCACTCATTTACAGATAACAGGGGCTGAGTAATATTCTGAAAGGCAGATGCTCACCTTTGCCATCGGACAGAATGCCTCTTTCAGAGAAGACGCTCCCCGTCTCTGACTGAGTGTAATAAACGGCAGATGAATGCGTGAATATGTGAAATTGGCCCTTATTGCTATCGCCTGTCCTTTTCTGTAGGCTTTTTTGTGTTGTTGGCGATGGCCATTTACACCGGGGTGACTGTCAATTATTATGGACGACGATACACAAGCTGGAGGTTCTCCTGGTCCTACATCATCGGCTGGGTGGCGGGAGTGCTGACGTTTTTTTCAGGTACGGACTGCTGACGACAGAATGCACCCCGTGGGGGTACAACTTGCCAAACAGGCTGCTAGCTTTACACTAAAGCTTCATACCTATATACCGAAATATGTGTACATTCAGAGAAAGCCACGTGTTACTGATTTTTTTGTGGAAACTCTACATTTGAAGAACATCTTATATACATTTATGATAGGAGCATTTGTTGAGGAAGGCAGTATATGGCTTGTGACTTTAATGCTTGCTGTCTGTTAGAAAGGGAGATTGAGGGAGCCGAGTCTTGCATAATACTGCACCCAGATTAGTACAGACACATTTTTGTATGTCGGTGTGACACAGCAAGATTAAAATTCCGCTGCTGTTTTATGTTTTCAAGGTATTTTGTACATGTGTGCTTATCGGATGCACGAATGCCCAAGGAGCACCAACTCCCGCTAAAAGAACATTTTTCTGATGCCTTGAGCTGACTGAAGGTGACCCAGCATTGCTGTCCGCCTTCACTGAGCACCGTAGCATAAATAAAGGACTCCTAAGCATGCCTCCGTCTCCCTGCTCTTTCTAATTACTGCCATGATGACATAAAGCAGTGAGATGCGCATCGCTAACCGCGCAAAAGTGCCACGTGACTGTGAAGCCATTTCTAACGTGATGTACGCTCGTCATATCGAGTTTCACGATGCGGCTGCTTGGCATCAAAGGAAACCTGTTTGTCCCCAAGAAAACCTTGTAAAGATCTGCCTCTAAAGTGTTGTTTGAATTTTCATATTGTAATGAGTGCACCCCACTCTGTTCAAAGAGGGCAAGTGAAAATGGCATGCCTCCTTCGTAGCAGCCTAATGGCCTTGTTAAAATATTCAACTGTGATTTGTGTCTGGTAAAAGCCGCATCCAATTACACGTCTTGTACCATACAAGCAGAGAAACGAAAGGACAGAAATCTCATTTAATTGGCTCTGGTATTGTCAATGACTTACCCGCTTAAGCTGGCATGTCTCTGAGAACTCTCAGCACTGCTGATGAGTGCAAACAGATGAAAATGAAGGGGGAAAATATTTAAAGTGTCTTTTAAAACTTTCAACTCCAACAGATTTCATGAAGACACCCAAATACAAACAAACAAGCAAACAATTAGACAGATAGATTGATAGATAGATTGATAGATAGATAGAGAGATAGATAGAGCGATAGATAGATAGACAGATAGATCGATAGATAGATAGAGAGATAGATAGACTGATTGATTGATTTCAGTAAACATACTTTTAACATTCTCAAAACTATAACAGAATTTCTCAAACCAGTTCAAGCATTTAGTTCAACAATATGGTTTATCAGCAAAAGCCTGTAACATACCCAAAACAATTAACTTCTGTCTCAAAAGCCAATAATTTCACCGATGAATTAGTCAGTGGCACAAAAAAGTAGAATCAGCATTATTTTAATCATGAGTCAAGATGCTAAGATGTATTGTCAAAATGCCAGTAAGTATTCTCCAGAGCTCCAAAATTCTAAATGATAGTCAGTCTTCTTCAACATCATCAGTCACTGACTGATCATTTTTCTTTAGCAAACTGATACTGATTCATGTCAAAGACGCCAGTGTCAGCATTGCAAGGCTTTACGTTACAGTATGTTTCAACTTTTCATGTTTAAAGTTCACCGGTCAGAGAAAACGCCGGCATGCACACGGTACAATAGCAGACAAAAAGGTCGCGAGGCAGCGGACAGCGGAGAGACGGCAGAATGCCAGCGCAAGAATGAGGAAGTGACAAACAGAGTCATATACTGTCGGAACCAAAAGCACAACACTGCGGTGTCACTGCAGTTTATGGATTAATTTTAATCATTCTCATTATCGTTATCAATGCTTCGTTAACTGTTTTTAAATGCATGTGGTGGCTAACACAATGACTGCATACATAGACAGTATTGGGAGTAAAATTATTACTGTTACTACATGATCCATTTTGCACAACAAGAGTAAAGCAACTGAATCTTTTCTGATTAACGACTGCACAAAATCATTTGCATATATGCACTAAAACATTTGGAAATTTGTGTGACGCAATGAGAGATGATGTTCTGCTGTGCGTAAGTGACATTATGGTGTGGGGACTGTATTAGCGGCTTTGCAAACGTTAATTGTTATTTGAGAAACGCCCCAAAGCTATTGAGAGAAACTGTAAAAGAATCTTAAGATGATGTATAAATTCATTATGCAATTGAATCTGCAAAGTAACAATAAAACAGTACAAATATGAATGTTGGCAGGTCGCCGAAATAATTGTCAGCGGTGCACAGAGCTGCTTGGTGTTCCTTTCTCTGACATTTCCATGTCGGGCTGGTTTCATTGTTCTTGACAAGTGTGGCCAATGATCTTGAGTCTCGCTGGGCCAGGGTGAGTGCAATGGGCCTCTCCACAGATTAGCCGGGCACTCTGGCCTGCTGGGAAGCTCTTTGCACCATACATCTGTGTCTATTGACCACCCTGGACTGCTTTTGCAGTCCAGAACAAGCAAATTAAAGGGCTCCATGCCATTTCAGCATCTATCAAATGGCATTAGCCCCCGATCCTCATCCCCAAATGTCTTTTCGGTTGGATTTTCATGCCTCGGAGAGAATTCATTGAAGACACAGTCAGACATTAAATACTAAAATCCCTCAGAGCACTACTGGCGGCCTCTTACATAAGCATTGTTGTTCGATTTAGCTTTTAAGATTATCATTCAGAACAACAGCAGATACATTAATCGTAATGCTTCAGTTTTTCCATCGTAAAATATCATTTAAGCGCGATCCGACAAGGTGAGAGTACACTTATACAGACGCCACAAGCTCCCGCTCGCTCATAAAGGTTACTTAGGTAGATGAGGCGCCTTGCAGTATTAGGCTAGTGTGTGCTGGAAAGACGGGAGCACATTTACTGCTGAAATACCTTTCAAGCGGCTGTGGCTCGTAAGTGGCCTGCAATTGACCCAGAAGGAAAAACTTAACATCCACAAAGAAAATGGGAATTACACACATCTTGTGAGAGTGTTTTCCGGCAACAGAGTATATATCAAGCAAGTCTCGGCATCAAACGAACACGGCTTTCACGGCGTAACAGCCCGGCTTATTAAATTACACATATTGTCCATCAGCGCCAGGGCATGAAAAACAGAAATCAATGGTGAATTTATTCATTTATTTTTTAAAAATGAAAAAAGAACACTATAAGGTGTAACTTCCCGGGTTTTTTTTTCTTTTTGCTTAATGCGTACGTATGTTTGTGTCGTGAAATAAATGGCAGCTTTTCGCATCTTATCAATTTATGCATTTTTACTTTTTTCAATGATGAGCCCGCTCCCGAAAAACCACGACTGCGTGAACTGCGCAGCACGAAACTTCTGAAAAGGTAAAAAAAAAAAAATAAATTCAGCCACGGCTACCTTTGTAAGAGCTAATCTAGCCAATCACACGAAATACACTAGCGCCCGTAGGAAAAAGGAGAGCCGTCGCGTTACGTAAAGCTTAATGCACCGCGGAGCCAGGTCCGCTGCCAGACGGGAAACTTACCTATAATCCTTCAAGCTCCTTAAACAAATGTGCCATTTATAAGTGACTCAGCAACTCCCTGCCTCCAAATTGCATTTGGCGAAATGTCTGATACAAAAAGCCGCTCAACTAGCCGAGTATCCTGCAAGTGGATGGACTCTGTTGACCATCCATGCTGAGACAAATTCATCACCATTAATTCATTAGATTTCTTATTTCCTTGTGAAAACTACTACTTACTGTTACCAGCTATAAGTTGGTCCCGGGTCTTACCTGTAGGCTACACGTCGCATTAATGCCTCAATCAAGCCTCTTAACCCCCAAAATTTGTAATAAACGTTAAACGAATGCTACACCTTTAAATGGCAATATTTCACAGATCTGCCATCAAGCCTCATAGAGAAAGGTTGTTTCCCCTCTCAGAACACTGCCTATAATCATACCCTTTAACGCGTCCATTGACGTCTTGGGAATACTTCTTATTTCGAAGGGCTTTGAAATGTTTGCTTATGCGGTTATTTACTTTTTATTCTTTCGCCTCTGTCCATTAGACCGGGTTACGCCATGGTCAGCTAAATAAACACCATGCCTGGAAGAAACTTCAATGCACAGCCAGGGGAGGGAACGCGCTCGCAAAAACCCACTCTATTACGGCGTCCTGATTTCCATGTTCATTGAAAACCGAGCTGCATTACAATTTGCAGTCACTTAAAGGTACTCATCTATTTACCTTATACTAGCTCATACATATGGAAGACATGTCTCAGAGTTGCCAGAGTAATGCACTTTCAGAACTAATTGAATCCAGTAATTAATTTGTTCTACCTGTCTGATCGAATGGAAACCCCGTCCCCGCGCCCAAGGATTAGCACTTTCGCTCTAACATCTTCCCTAATTATCTAATAGCATTGCAGGAGGAATTGTGTCTGCGTTAAAACGCTATCAGCATTAACTGCAGTGATTGGAAATCTGATGACAACTAGATGTCAACAAATTACTGCTTCCAGCGCGCGGAGATGCGAGGGAAGTGCCCACTTGTGTTCTCGCGGAGTTTAATATCAATAATTAGAGCCAATTTGAGGGGGAATTAGCCAATATTATCTCCTGGAATATTGTAATCCCTAAAAAATTAGCAATCTAAAACTGACAGATGGCTAGGGGTGGGAATGTGTAATGGGACACAGCAGATAGTGCGGTATTTTTTAACAAAAAGAAAACATTATAAAAGCATATATTTTGCTTTGATGTTATGTATTTTGTGTAACATAATGATTATTTTAATAATATTATTGGGATTTTTTGCGCTGTATCTCATTCCGCTAACAGCGCAGGCATTTTTTTTCCTGACTAGTATGACTTGTAATGGATACATAACAGTCTTAAAAGCAGGTGTAATAATGCCATTTGCAGTGCCATTTTAAACCTTTTTTAGTAACAGATGTCATTAATCTAACGACAAGCGTAACACATGGCCGTATTAGGATTCTGCCGCTAACTGGAGCCGAGCAGTAGCGGACACCTGCCAATACTACATTTATTTATCAACTCGAAACTTGCTTGGGACAATAAAAAAATGAAATGGTATGGCATCAGACTGGTGCAGCACGCGGTTTAAGTAAAGCGGTCTTGGGTGCAAAGTGGTTTAAGACGCGGCGGAGAGGAGCGACCTGGCTCCCGACGGAGCGCAGTTTCAGGACCATGGCGAGCGACCCTCCCTCTCCCTCGCCGTCAGTATAATTAATCCATACAGAACTAATTCGATCCTCCGCCCTACCGTCGCGCTATTGGCTAATCACAAATCTTTTTCACAAGTTGTCGCTGTCATCCCCCTTCAATAAATACTAATATACCTGGGTTCTGCTCGCCGGTTGACAGCAGATTATAATTCTTAGGTTTAGCATTTTTTGGAGACTTTGAGGCGCAAGAAAACATTAACGCCGGGAATCGAGCTTCCTCGTGGTTTTTTTTCTCGGAAAGACCTGGAAATGAATCTGAACTACACGTCCCCGATCCCTCAGATGCCTGCCCAGAGGTCAACGTCGTTCTTCATCGAAGACATTTTACTCCATAAACCCAAACCTCTGAGAGAGGTGTTTCACACGCCGTTTTCCAGCTCGCTAGCGTCCCGGATGCCGCTGTTAGAATATGGATATCCCCTGATGCCGACCCCCATACTGGCGCCCCATCCCCACCATCCTCTACACAAACCCGAACATCACCCTTATTTTTTCACCTCGGGTAAGTAATCGAATTGAGTGTTTTACTAACATATTAAAATGTCAACAATATACGTGTGTGAAATATTTCAGAGATATTTCAAGATATAGGCCTAGTCCAGTAGACAACATTATGAGGATTTTTTTTTACCGAAATAGCACGTCAAAGCGATATTTATGTTAAAAAATCGCATTTAAACAACGTAAATAGGTCAGTTGTGCGCAACAGGTTGATTCGTAAAAGTTTACGAATCGCTCGCTGAGTCTCCGGACAAACTGATTCGTGGAGATCAAACTGATATTAAAACGATATAACATTTATTTAATATTGCAGACTATCGGCCTGAGTCTTATAAATACGAAGCTACTAAAATACATTTAAAAGCGGCCATGTAAACAAAACGAGGCTTCGATTCTTAAAGCAAGTGAATAGTCTCAAAACCTAGGCCTGTTGTTTCAAATATATTTCTGCAGGCATGCAAGTGCCGGCTTTATTTCAGCATCATCCAGAGATGCCTGGCAAACACTGCAGACGCAGAAAGGCCAGGACTGTCTTCTCGGACTCCCAGTTATCTGGACTGGAAAAGAGGTTTGAAATTCAGCGTTACCTTTCAACCCCGGAACGAGTGGAGCTGGCCACGGCTTTAAGTCTCTCGGAAACCCAGGTGAGAAATCTCTCCAAATCGACCTGCATGTCACGTACCAGAAATTATTCTTTAGCGGGCCTATAATATGCAAGTTTGTGTAATACTCAAACTTTGTCGTACAGGTTAAAACTTGGTTTCAAAATAGAAGGATGAAGCATAAAAAACAACTAAGAAAAACACAGGACGACCAGAAACATCCAAATGACTTGCAGCGATCCTTGGAAAGTGAAAACGAGAGCAATGAAAAAAAACTGGAAGATGTTAAAACGGCATTGAATCAGGACTCATACGTGCTCGAAGAAAATGAAGATGAGGTCGATATTGAAGATGATGATATTTGCTCTCCGGAACAGCTATTATAACTAAAAATCCCAATGAAAGCCCATATAATGTACCTGATATACATCAGGGAGAAAAAAAAATCAAATGTAGCTTTTTTAAAAAACAAAATTATTATATATATCTATGAACAATAATACTTTTAAATTAAATTTAGGCCTATCGGAGCGCTTTTGATTTTATTAACATTTTCATTGATTGTCGTATTTAGCGTATAGAACAAGTTGTACTACACGTGTTAAATGTACAGAAACGCGGGACTTAGCTCAAACAAACCATTTCCGGGAATTTAGAGGGTTGCTTAAAATATGACATAACCATACCCGCTCCATCGTGATATTATGTCAGCACGATGGACAAATAACATTTTATGAAATATTGTGATTTTTTTTTTCCGTGAGTGTCATGTTTCACGAGGAAAACATAAATCCTGTAAAGACAATCTGTAAATTTCACCATATTCTGCGTTTATTTTTATACTGATAAACTAGCCTACAGACCGGCTGGATGCGCAGACTTAAGCAACTAACGCGATAATTTTGTTTTGCACTTCAAGGTCGTTCACCGTTCGTCAAATTGTAATATCCGTATCATGGTGTACATTGTTTTCATTAAATTGTAAATTAAACGTTAATTTACAGTATTTATCACGTCTGTAATGTTTTAAAGAAAACCCAATTTAATCGATATGATATAAACCGTGGGTAAAAATCTAGACTAAACCTGAAAATCTTTCGCAAATAAGAGTATAGCAGGTCATGTTCCAGCAAAATATATTGCAGTACGGGTACATTTTAATGATTCACTTCTTTAAAGAATACACAATTAAATAATTGTAACGATCATTTCGATTTTGTTGAATTTACTACGTGCATGAATACATTTCAGAACGTATCCGATTTCACACATTTCTTTAGAAATAATGGAAACATGGACCTAATTTCTAGTCTTATAATTTGTCCTACGATACTGAAATATAAATTCTTAATTTCAATAATTCAACTAAGTATTGCATTCAATTATTATTATATATTAATGTTAATAATAATAATAGTAGTAGTAGTAGTAATAATAATAATAATAATAATAATAATAACAATAATAATGTAAATCCTTCGTAATGCAAAAAAAAAAACAAGTATAGCCTACATAATGATTCTCAGCAAGTATTGCCCCAAGCAGCAACATCCAACTTAATGGTGTTCCTTCTAAATCTAGTTTTATGTCACTTTTAAATCAGGATTTTTGAACTGCCCCTGAAGCGCGCTGTTTTAATACCAAGTGTCACGACTTTTACAAATGCATACCATTTTAATTTCGAATTACCTGGTTAAAATGTTACCGCCCTGCTGTGAACGCAGCGGGCGCATGAATTGGAGACTTTTTAAATCTCGATCGTGCTGAGCCATTGGACCTGACAGTCGCCGAACTGGGACCTCGCTAAGTGCTTTTAGTAACAATAATCAATTCTCACTGAAATCGGGAAATATATTTAATTCGGAAAGTCATTTATTTTTCTCTACGCTGAATTAACAACGACAGCGCAGTCTTTGATTAATCCGTAGGTATGTAAAACTGTGTAACTGTGTTACACATGTTCTCATCCGCTCTCAGCAGGTGCTTAAGATTTTCCTGAGACGAAACACGGATTTTATCTTGTGCGTCCAAGTTGACACTCCAGCGCCTGTCTCCTGTTTTAACATTTACTCAGCTCCTTATGAAATCATGTTCTAATTCCTTGATACCCTTGCGGTTGTACTGTAAATGTATATTTCATTGCTTTCTAATTATGTACTGTAAGAAATATCCGCACCACGAAAAAGAGGATCTTACTAGCCCACTATAACGAATAGTGTGCAACTAAAACAGTAGTTCTATATATTAAATTTAGATCAGCTATATTGAAAATTAATCTCATAACCTGTGAAATGTAAAAATGGATAGATACTGACGGATAGACTTTCGGATAAAATATTCGTTCCATTCGCCACAATGGTTGTATTTACTTTGATTGAACATAACAAGTAAAAGTCTTATTATTACTTAGGCTACACAACTTAAGTCCGTATTTTCGCTATTTACTTAATATTTCTGTCACACAAATACACAGTTTAAGGCAGACAGAGTGCACTCTGCGTTCTTTGATTACAAACCATTTCCACGTAACCTGCTGGAGTACAGGATCTAGCAAGTTACAATTTTTAGTAAACCTACTCATAAACAATATTAAAATTATTCATAAGACTGAATATGCAAATATTGCTTTGACTCACATATACAAAGCCGAAGACACGGAAAGACTTCTTAAGTGTGCAACTCGAGCGAACTCAACAGAGTGTGAAAAGGCCGCGCGGACTTCTCGCCTCCTGAAGCGGCCACTTTCTTTAATCTGTTCACTTGGGTGTTGATCCTTGTCAGTCTACTTAGTAGGTACTGTGAACTTGACCATGGTTAACTCTGAAGTGAAAACAAACCTGTTTTGTGGTTATTACTAATGTGTGTTTTTGTCCGTGCACGTATTTATTTAAAGTAATAAAAATCGGGAAATTTCGGTCATAATAACGGTGACGGCGAGCATTACAGCTCTGCTGGACCTCAGTGCACTGATTATTATCGGTGATGAATTAGTAATCTCCACTCAGTAACGCTCTTAAGCACTAAATGTGAATTATTTAAGAATGAACTAAGTTAATAACGATAACTAGCTCTTTTATATCTTCTACTTATGTTTAACACAATTCACATCCTTTGGTCCTCTTGTTAATATACTAGAAACGACAGAACGTTCATTTAACCGAACCGACTGTAGCTAAACGTTATATTAAGGAGTGATGCAGTCTTATGTCTGTTGAGAGTCTGAAGTCTTCCTGGTACACTGTCTATGTAAGGAAACTGTCACCCGAATTAGAAGCAAAATAAAACGATGTTCTTCAAGCTGGTGATGGCACGTTTGTATTTTCAATCGCTCGCTTTAGACTGTAGGCCTGATGGAAGAGACTGAAGTTAGAACAGGCCTGTACTGTCCTTATGATCGAACTAATCATT
>JAODKN010000104.1:17693762-17705392 GCA_026774425.1 Petrocephalus zakoni | reverse complement strand
TTTGGTTTTTCAACCTCTGGTGGAAACTACGAATGACTTTAGGAATCTGCTTCATCACAGCGATATTTAAATGCAAAAATTCAGACACCGAGAAGATCGTTACCTGCACCATAAGCAACTGCCTCATCGGGGTTGATGCTCTTGTTCAGTTCTTTCCCATTGAAAAAGTCTTGCAGCAGCTTCTGGATTTTTGGGATACGAGTGGAACCTCCAACCAGGACAATGTCATGGATCTGGGACTTGTCCATCTTGGCATCACGGAGAGACTTCTCCACTGGGTCCAGGGTGCCACGGAACAGGTCGGCATTCAGCTCTTCAAAACGAGCTCTGGTGATGGAGGTATAGAAATCGATGCCCTCGTATAGGGAGTCGATCTCAATACTGGCCTGAGTGCTGGAGGAAAGGGTGCGCTTTGCCCTTTCACAGGCAGTGCGGAGACGGCGAACAGCTCTCTTGTTGTCACTGATGTCCTTCTTGTACTTGCGTTTGAACTCGGCAATGAAGTGGTTCACCATGCGGTTATCAAAGTCTTCACCACCCAGATGGGTGTCTCCGGCAGTGGACTTCACCTCGAAGATTCCATCCTCGATAGTCAAGATGGACACATCGAAAGTGCCGCCCCCAAGATCGAAGATGAGCACATTTCTTTCAGAGCCAACCTAAAAGGGCAAAAATGCATTTGAAATCTCCACATTATTACACAATGCGCTGCAGTTTTTGGACAGAAGTACAAGCCAAACAGGCAAAAAAAAAAAAAAAAAAAAAATGGAATTAAAATGTTACATAGGTGGAAGGGAGTGTAAAGTAGAGGTTCATATGCATTACATTTTTTGGATTTATTTTGTTTGTTTTGTTGTTTAAGCCCATTCTCACCTCACTGGAAAATTCTGCTAAAAAATGAACTTTGACCTGCATTACATTTATAATTAAAATGGCCAGCAAAATCATTAAAAATCTCATCTTTAAAAATTTCCACAGGAAAGAGTTGCAACTTTATCCTGCTAATAAGCTGGCTAGTCATTTCACTGCAAGCACCTGTGAAATTAGACAAAACTATAGCGGCTTTGGATTGAATTTTCCAGGCTTGCACACAATAACCCGTCCCACTTTCGCTGACGTTATGGTTCCAGATTCTGAGACCAGCTTTTCTGGTCAATGACAATTACAGGTCTGTGACCCAACCCTGATAGGCCTGGACAAAGGCTTTTGTTTTTGGGCCAGGTATGGGTAAGTTTCCCTTTATGTTCAATTTCAGGCTAGTCCTCTTATGCATGACTTAGATGCACACTTCATTTGCTGGGCCCCATTGCTGTACCAGCCATCTAGCAAGCACCCAATTAGTGATGGAAGAAATACAGCAATAAATAACCCACACAGGTCTCTGAATATGCTCATGATTTCTCTACAATTTCGATTTCAGATTCAGTCTCAAGTACAGCCCAGGCACTAATTTCAGGCCCACACAGGACTCTACTTGGAATGACACAGAACTGTCAGACACTCATGGCCCACTCTTAAAGCTACAAAAACATGTCAGTTTCCCCTTTAACAGTTCACACTTACTTTCTTGTCCAGACCATAAGCAATAGCAGCAGCTGTTGGTTCATTGATGATTCGCAGAACATTCAGACCAGAAATTGTTCCGGCATCTTTTGTAGCCTGACGTTGGGAATCATTGAAATAGGCGGGCACCGTAATGACGGCATTGCTAACAGGCTGCAGAAGAGGCACATTAAAATTAGTTATAAATACACACCAACAGTAAGTTAATCTATTTTTTGTTAAGTAGTACATAACATTTTGTTCAAAGATGAATTTAACAAAATAGCAGGCATTAAACTCACTTTTCCCAGGTAAGCCTCAGCAATCTCCTTCATCTTTGTGAGCACCATAGATGAGACCTCCTCAGGATAAAACGATTTAGTTTCACCCTTGTACTCAACTTGCACTTTGGGACGGGAAGAATCATTGATAACCGTGAATGGCCAGTGTTTCATGTCTGACTGTACGACAGCGTCGTCAAACCTGCGTCCAATCAGCCTCTTGGCATCTAGAAAATGAAGTTATGTGGCATTAGATAAATTGGTGGCAAGGCACCTCCAAGGTCAGATTAGCTGGCATGGCTCCCTCTCTCTCACACACACACACACACACACACACACACACATCTTTTAAAACATACTCACCAAACACAGTGTTAGTGGGATTCATGGCAACCTGGTTTTTTGCTGCATCACCAATCAACCGCTCTGTGTCAGTGAATGCAACATAGCTGGGTGTGGTCCTGTTTCCCTGGTCATTGGCAATAATTTCAACCTTGCCATGCTGGAACACACCCACGCAGGAGTAGGTTGTTCCCAGATCAATACCAACAGCCAGTCCCTTTGACATTTTGCCTAAGAAGAAGAAAAAAAAAAAAAAAAGGCATTTGAGGCATTTGGACACTTTAGAATATTGTGAGATCGACAATTTGGAAACACGTTCAGCTAGACCTGTGACAATTATCAATTAAATCGCCTGATCATGATAGTTTGAGCTGGCCGTGATCATTTTTTGGATAATTGTCATAATCGTTATACAATACTCATCAATTGAAATGACATTTTTGAATTCTGGCAGTACAGTTTTGTGCTTGCATCTTTTTTCTTGCTCGGTTGTGGTGAAGTTCAATTTATGACCCCATATATGAGCTTAACAATACATTACCACACCACGGACTGGACTCTACAGTCAAAGTGTTTAGAAACAAGACATACCGATGAAAAACACAGCTGAAACTTACAGAATGCCTTCTGTCTGCTTTGGCAGACTGGGGATTAAATGAAAAGAAATAAAAAAAATGTCCTAAATAACCACAGACAATGATCCCAACATGAAGGCTGCAGTGAGATGTGGTCTTAAAGTGACCATGTTAGCATTTCTTACACGGAATCTGCCTAGCCAGTAATGAGCATGACTGGTTATGTGTGAAAAGGATATTGACTGTAGTACCATCATGTTTAGTTTGGCAATTACTGGTTACTGATTGTTATTTATGTTTCAGACTCTCTCCTGCCCTGTACATTTTAGTTACAGGCATCCCCCCCCCCTTTAATTAAACGTTTCTGCCATATATTTTTTTTATTATATACATTTCAAAGTGAATAAACGGTGTTTCTTCATAAGGTGCATGATTAAACTATGAATATGTTCTTCATACAAACAGACGACAATTAATCGTCAGTTAAAATGTCATGACCGTGACAGCCCTACTTCCACCTACTTTTACACAGAGCCCACTGGGGAAGAGAGCATTCCTGCCGCGCGCCTACGAGCGGAGCGCCGCCGCGCGCCCCCCAGGCCAGACTAGCCGCGCAGGAATCATAGTCCATAATGACATCGGCTCTCTGCCCCATTCTTCCAGCCAATCAATCAATCAATCAATCCTCACGCAGGGAAACGGCAGCCTCAGCCCACACTGCGCGCCAGCTGTAGACACCGAGCGCATTCCGCGCAGCGAGGGCGGCAAAATGGGCGTCAGCCCGAAGCCGGGGGCGTCCGCACATTTCCAGAACATTCAGCTCCAGTATCGCCGCGCCGCAGTTACGCAACACTACAGGAACTACCGGCCGGCGAGGAGAAAAGGGAAAAACTGGCCAATTATTACCACCACAGTATTAATTAAAGTCTGTACTTTAAATTTAGTGACACTACAGACAACTCAGATGGGAGCGCTGCTCATTTCTCCGGCTCCACACAGAAGCCTGTCGGATATGGGAACACGGCGTAACACTCCGGGACCGATCCGGGCAGCAGCCACCCAAAATAACACCTGTAAAAGCGGCGAAGTAGCGCTCCGTGTTACCCAGCGCCTCAACAAGTCTGGTCGTTTGATTCCCCCCACAGCAAAGTAATACAAACACTCGAAGACGAGCCGCATGCCACTAAAAGGAACATTTACTTGTATTATGCTATGGAATATGTCAATACAAAAGCCAAGGTACTTAATGGATAATGAGGAATGGCCTGCCGGCTAAGCATTACGATATCGACATGGATATTAATACACACCGGCGTACGTTTTAAGAGTTATACACCACAAGCAATTATTTGCTAATGCTGCTTCGTCGAGATAAGATAGTGAGCGACTACCTGAAGCCGGTCGCTATGGTCCCCGCAGCCCTGCTAGTGAGCGACGTTCGGTAAAGCCACGCGCCGGCTCAGACACTTATAAAGGAACAGACGAGGAATATTCTGGAAGGCATATAATTACTAGCCGGCAGTCCGACCAATCACGTGCAAGAATCTCCGATTGACAGGCCGCGACAGCCAATAGAAATCTGCTACCGTTCCCTTAAATGTGACACTGTCTGGTACCGACAGATTCCTTATGTTATAGTAACAATTGCCAGTAATTAAAACGCTTAATGTAACATTTAATGCACATTTTGATCCGGTAGTGTGGGTGAAATGTGCAAACGGCAGTATTGCTGTCTGTCCTTATTTTATGTAAGATGTTATATATGTTTTAAGTCATTGCCAGGCCTGTAGCAAACCCGGAACTCATACTAACTAATATTGCGCAATGTTGCTAAATCGCTCGCTGATGTGACGTCACGGGTACCAGCATGCTGTTGTTTGCGCTTTTAGTCAATTGTCCTCCGTGGCAGGTTTTTTTTCCGCAGGAGGAAAAGCTCGAATAACTAATTTGCATTCTTCTAGAAACTGCGAGGATGGCCGGATCGGCGCAGCCTCCTTCCTCCCTCGCAGCGAAGCCGCGGGAGACAACGCTGTGTATCTGAATATTAATGTAGTATTTATGCGTGTAACAAGGCGTGTTGTCGCTGCACACAAATTAACCAGTCGTCAGAACAATATTTTTTTAATGAAAATGGTAACTATATATTTAAATTATGCGTAAAAAAGTATTTACAATTAAAATACAATCGGTTCGATAAATATATCGCCATTCATTTCAATAACATCCGTTACATCTGCTTATTTGCGGCGGAAATACAATGTACGAATGCACAGCATTCATAACCAAGTGCAAAGTTCCCTGACAGTTCATGTGCTGGGCATAAGCGCGGCCCCTTCGCGGCTCCGATGCTCATAGCTCCGTCTCCTTTATCTGGGAGGCTGCTTCTGCTTCGTGCGTTTCCGCCGTGACCCGAACCTGGGATGCCTGGCCATTCGGAACCGCGCCCGATTCCTCCGCGGCCTCCGCCTTCGGCGCTGCTTCTATTGCGGAATCTCCACGCACGTATTTTGTGTAGGTTGGGGTATGCAGTCCTGAGAGGAGAGGAATAACGGGGAATACATCGTTTAGCACATTCCTTTAAATATAGTTCTTATTTAAATGCACGTATAATTTAAAACTTGTTAAGAAAAAGTGTTAAAAAAGTGTTAAAAAAGTGTTAAGAAAAAGGGGGGGGGGGATACCTTGTCCGTTCCTTTCCTTGGACTGCTTTTCTTCATGGCTTGATTTTGATTTACTGCTCTCGAGTGACTGATCAGTGTCTTCGTTTTCTGAAATTATATTTAGGATAGCTTGTTAACATAATGACAGAAAGCCTATTTTCCGAATTTGACTTGGAGAGAAAGGCAGTGCTGAGGTTCACTGACTCTCACCTTTCTTCCAGAGGGCACACTGTTTCCGCAGCTTGATTCCAAAGAAGATCATCACCACCAGAAGAGCGATGATGAGGCAGGTAACAAGGAAGATGAGCAAAGGGGAACGCTTCTCCTTCCTCCGTGGCTCCTTCCCATTCAGGCTCCCTAGCAATGACAACAGGACAATATTTGCCTTTTGCAAACTAGCTTCAACTCCCAAATAAAGGCACACCCTGCAATGAGCTCACAACTTAAATCCATGTACACACTGCAATTTAAATAGCGATAAACATTGAGCTGTAAAGCAGTATCGTAAGTAAGGTAAACAGGTCTGTTTTTGTTTAGTAAATAAAAGCTGCGGAGGCTGTAAATGATGCTGATGATGTGACCTAATCATGTAATTGGACAGCTTAACTTTCATGCATTATTACCCTACTTCAATACCGACTCTATAATTCAGGTGCAACGTTGTGTGCAAATGAGCCCGATCGTGTGTCAGCCTGTTGATGCATGCCATTGTAACCTGTCCTTGTTCCAAGTTGTTGAACATTGTGGCACCCAAGTGTTTTTTAGTGAACCACCAATTGTCAATGAAACTTACATATGGGAATCAGGAGAGGTCAGTACCTATTCAAGTAATGACTTCAGTGGAGCGTTTCATAGGCAAGTGCATGAAATGAATCTGCCCTGTTAATTTGATCTGCCCTGTAAATCCTGCCTGACTGACAATGTGGGTGTGTCATATGCCCAGAGAAGTCCATAAATAAAGTCACGAATGAGCAGTAAATAGTCACCTATACTGTACACTAACAATACTGTTGTTGGATTAAATGTTTAAATGTTAATCCACTACAGTGAAAGTAATGTGTTTTGATGGAGTTAGTCTGTCAATGATAAAATGTTTTTTTTTTTTAAATAGAGAACACCACAAAAGAATAATGTAACCTTTACCTTCAGCTGTAGTGTTGTTGTTGGTAGTAATATTCGCTAATGTTGATTCTGTTGTCACCAAGATAGATGTCTCATCTATAGGGGCATAAGAAAAAAAACTGAATTTCCAATTCAGGAATATGGAACATTAAGAGAATCATTAAGAGATTTCTATTTTTATCAAACTACAGAGGCTACTAGTCTAAAGAAAACCATTGATTTGAAAAATTATTGTCACCATAGTTCAGTGATTGTTTAGTATTGTATGTTATGTAAGGGTTATAGATGGTTATGAGGTACTACTCCTTAAGTGTACAAATACCCTATCACCACTAGGTGGCAAACTAGGGCATTAATTAAGATAGGCTTGCAGTTACCATGCCCAACATTCAAAACTTTCTGTAAAGAAAGATTATACTTTCCACAATTCTGGACTAGACACTGTACATATGTCCAAATCTCATCTTAGAATTCCTCAGAAATGCATGAAAAGATATGCTCTCAAAATGCCAAAATGAAATGGACTGGTTATAATTTCAAGAGTGATAAACTTTTCACTTTTCAAATTGTACTGTAAAACTTTGTGAATACACTCTTCAGCTACACTGGCAGGAAACTGAGCCGTGGTGTGGTGGCCTGAAAATGTAAGTTGTGGTCTCCTTTTTCGCATAAGTCGTACATAATATTTTCACTCTCGCAGTATGTTCCACGAGTCATAGACATGTACTCACTGTCAGTGACGAACTGTGTGCCAGGTACCGATTCTGTACGCTGATCTTTTGATGTTCTAGTGCTCGGAACATATCCGGGTGTTGATATCAGTTGCGGTTCTTCTATAGCTGCAAGACAAGACAGTATATTTTATTTAACAAATATTTTAACAAGTTTAACAAAAGAAATTTACATGAAACTTAAATGTAACAAAATCGTCAAACATACAGTGCATCTGGTGCCCCAAAAACCTGCCCAGTAGATCAAAAACTGGTCCACAGTGTCTGATACTCACGTGGATTTAGTTCTAATAGGGAAAATACACAAGAAACCCAGTGTGGGTGCTTTCCCTGGCTGACAACAAGGCTGGAGGCCTTTCACTTCCTGTTTTTAAATGACCACTGGGCAATAGGCGACCTCTTCGTTTACAGTTAGCTATGTGGGTGTCCTAACTTCTACTTCTCCTCATGACCAACATTTTACTGATATTTATTGTACTGATATTCACCCAGCTTTGACTTGTAATTGCTTCATATAAGATTTTTTGGAGAGCAAGTCACATCAGTTGCTGCTTGTCAGTCAGGTGTAACTTCTAAAAACTGTTGGATTCTGGGACCAGTATCGGGCAACATTTGATTTAAATATATTGTTACATAACTACAATAAGCAACACAATCATTAATAGAAAATCATATATATATGTATATATACTTACAGTTGTTACCAATGGCAACAAAATTAATTAGGTATGTGTCGTACAGGGCTGCATGGCGAACGACACATTTCACCATTGTTCTTCTCTTGTAGGATCGAACTAGTAATGTATCCTCTGAAGAGCATTTAACTAAATCACAGTGATGCTGGGGCTGAGCTAGATGAATAAAATAAACAGGAAACAATATATGCCATCAGACATGAGGTACATATAAATGCTTTATATGTACATATAAGTAAGCAAATAAATGGGTAAATAAACAAGTATATTTATGCTTTAGCACATCTAAAAATAATACAAACAAAAGCCACAGAATTATAAAAATAATTGTCAAGGCTTTCTATTTTTATTGGGGATATACAGACTTTCATTTCTTCTTTTTTGATGAGAAGTAGGAAAATATTTCACATCCATTGGAAGCTATTGTTTTTTAGGTCTCATTTCTGTATTTTAATTCTGAGAAAAAAAGTCAGTTGATGTATGTTTTTCACAGTGACATACTGCTATTAATTTTAGGTCGGCACTCACCATCAACTTCTAATCCACTTTCAAACAGCCAGTATATTTTTGGTGGTGGGAAATTTGCCTGCGCTGAACATTTGATGGCAGTCTTGCCATTATGTTCGGCTATCTCAAGTTTTGGCCGACCTTGAAAAACACAGAAACATTATTTATGTTTATGTTAAATATACCATCTCACAAAAGTAAAGATCTCCCTGCTACAAAGATCTTGCTTATGTTTTGCTACAACCAAAAACAACAAAACTTACCCACAACTGTCACTTTGTACAGTTTTGTTTTGACTGGATGGGAGTATTCCAGACATCTGTAGTAACCCCCATCTTTAAAATTGACATTAGACAGGCTAATGGTGGATTCCGAATTGGAGAAGGAGAGAAGCTTGAACCTTCTGTCTTTCAGAACTGCAAATGAAATACAAACAGGATTTCTTGACAATTATTCTTCAAAATTTATGCAGTGCATTCAAGCAATATGTAAGCATGTCCTTTTAATTTGTTTTGCTAATGACAAATCTCAAGATTTTTTACAAAGGTTTCTCCTATAATTAATGACAATAGGACTGAAATTACTTGTAAAATATAATGTATAATGCAAATTTTATTTTGTACAAAATTATAAACATTTACACAAAACCACAATAAAATGGACAAATCACTTGTCAGAGTAGAAAATATCAGGTCAGATAATCATTAAATGCCATCAATAAATGATGCCATTAACCATAAAGTCATTTGTATCTTCTGAAAGTTGGTTGCATGTGCAAGTGACATATAAGTGAAAAAAACCTGGGGTCAAGGTAATTTAGTATCCAGTGCCCCTGGAGCAGTTGGGGTTAAGGGGTTAAGGGCCTTGCTCATAGACCAAACAATGATATGGTTACACTGCCATAAAATTTGAACTAACAACCTTCTGAAGACAGGCACAAGTCCCTAGCCTACTGAGTCAAACTCCTTCCCACGAATAATGTTAAATAAATGCACCAAGACCAAGTTGCATATAATGGACTGTAATGGACACATCTGAGTTGTGTAAATTTCAGGTCCAGAAAGTAAAAATCCAGACCATAAATATATATACAGTCAGATCATCTTTATTGTTACAGCACATTTAATAGACAAAGATTAACAAAAGTGCCGCATAGTAAAGTCAACTTAGGCAACACAAACTGAGAAAAGGTAATGTAAATAATGTGAAACTGAAATCAAACAGAAATATCCATCCATCCATTTTCCAAAACTGCTTGTCCTATTGAGGGTCACAGGGGATCCCGAGTCTATCCCAGAGGCTAAGGGCACAAGCCAGGGAACAACCCAAGATGGGGCACCAACCCAGCGCAGGACACATTCACACTTATGGTCAATCTGGCAACTCCGATTAGCCTCTGCATGTTTTCAGAACGTGGGGAGAAACCGGAGTACCCAGAGGAAACCCCACAACGACACGGAGAGAACATGCTCTACACACATGGAACCTTGGTGGAGACTCACACCCTACTCCCAGAGATGTGAGGCAACACAGTTAGCAAATGTGTCACCATGCTACCCCCAAACAGAAATAAAGAGTAAAAGACTATGTGTATATGTATAAGCATCCATCCAACCTCACCTTTTTGTTCATTGAAAAAAAGCAGGAAGTCTCCTGGATTTTTCCACTCCAAGTGATCGCTTGTAGTGAAGTTAAAAGGGCAACTGAGGGTTAGTGTTCTTCCTGCTACTATGGTCACATTCTCATATACTGAAGATTCTATAACACCTGAAGAGGGAAGGGAGGGTGAGAAAATTCATGATCAAAATAGAAAAAAATGGAACACTATTCCAGCTAAATACATCTTTACTATAAAGCATTGTAGATGGCCGATCCTCTCAGAGATCTGTAATATTCATGCCCGAAGGTGTCACCATACCACAAGAACGATGTGTGTCCTCTGCATTTAATCCATGTGACATTGTGACACAGAAGTGGGCAGCTATTTCAGTGCCCCAGGAGCAGTGCTTGGGGGTGGTTCAAAGTACATCTCAGAGGACATGGGGGCTGCAGTGGAAAGTGCAGAGAAACCTGTAGGTCGGACTACGGGAAACCATAGGTTTGGGGGTCTGTAGAGACATATTTGTACGTGGTGGGGGGTGAGGGGGTGGTCGTTGGGGGAGGAGTCTGATACGCTTCTGGTTTCTCTTTTTATGGCAATGGCACGGTCGCAGGATGTGGTACAGAAACACAGCGGTCACATGACAAGCCTGAAAGTGAACCGTTTAAAACGGTTTAAAAAGTAGAACTGTAAGTAAAATTTACAGTAAGAATCAGCTTCGCTGGGGGCTTGAACAATGGATTTGAGGGGGTTCCTCACGCCCCCTTAACAGTGGGCACTGGAATATTTTTCGTTGCAAAGGTCACGTGTTTTTTTTCTCACACTCTGGGGCAAGAAAGACCACAGCATTAGTAATACGTACGCAGACGGCACTGCAGACGAGTGGAAATGTGGGTGTTTGAGACACAGTGCAAATACAGTTTCTTTCAGCCAGATTTACTTATAATAAGTAATTCATCACATTAAATTTCGAAAAAAAAGTCTTGTATTTTTGTAAGGAATATGCATCTATTGTATAGTTGTCAAGACCAAATAAAGTATATTGATCATTTTCCATTGAAATTGCTTTGCAATAAAGAAATTACACACCTGCAGTACTATGGTTATATTTAAATACTGCGGCTCACCCACTCGCCTGAGATGAGTAATTTAAGGACGGAAGAATGAATACTAAAAGCTGAACACTAGCCTGCTGGCTAGTAAAATATTGCATGTTGGACTACAATCTTCCATAGCCTGAACTTCCATGCCCTGCTGGCTTTGGGCAAAAAATCTTACGTTCCACGCCTGCTGTCAACTGTGAATAAGCGCCAGCTTAGTCATGCAAACTGTGCATGATGTGGATGCAGGTGGACATATATAGCAGGTAGACAGGGTTAGGAGGCTCACACATGGTTTGGTAGGGATGAGAAAGGCTGCGGTACCTGCAGAGGTGCTGCTAGAAATAATGAGACGAGACCCATGAAACCACATCATATTGGGTCCCGAACCCAGACCAATCCAATTACGTTCCAAATTTTTTAGGGCCCCTGTTTCCCCCCTTGGAAACCACCCCCACCTTTACAGTACTCCGTG
>JAODKN010000104.1:17644678-17677218 GCA_026774425.1 Petrocephalus zakoni | reverse complement strand
ATAGTAAAGTGTTAATTTAAGTTGTTTAATTTAAGTTGAAGGTTTGCAGTTTATATTTGCAACAGTTTATATTTTTGCAATGCAACTTTATCTCAGGGCTATATTTCCTATCAGACTTATGGAAAATAAAAAATAATGGACGGTTTTGAATTGAGAATTGTTTTTGAATCGAATCACGAGGCCAAGAATCGAAATGGAATTGAATTGTGAGGTTTTCTGAATCGTACAGCCCTACTAGTTATCAATTTGTACTTGTCACTGAACTGCCCATCAGATGATGCTGCTGCTTCACTGGCACTTAGCCGCATCACTGGCCTCCAGATTGATGGAAAAAAAATGCACAGCTGTTGTTTCAGCTGCTTCAGCAATTGCTGTATTGTATCAAATCTCAGTTTCCTTTGTCAGCTGTTTTTCAGGATGGTGAGTCTGACAGTAGACCTTCCTCGAGTGGACAACTCAAAATAGCAGGATTTTTTTTTTTAACTTTTAAGACTGTCATGCAGGATATTTCAAATGAATGAGTCCGTATTCTAAAGTCATCAGGCCGGATTGGAAACTCGATTGGCGCGACTTTATATGTACACGTATTACCATGCAACCCTCCTGCTATTGTAGGCTTTTGTGTTCTTGGTAGGATGTTTGCCTGTTGTGAAACACAGGCTATCTCCTGGATTCCTTGTACTGATGACGGGTCTGTGATGAGTTACCCTTTCCTTCCTAGGGAAGCACACGCCTGCTGCTGACGAAGATTCCATTTTTCAAGGAGATTATCATCAGCTCTTTCACATGCCCCCACTGCAGCTGGTCCAATACTGAAATACAGTCAGCGGGCCGCATTCAGGACCAGGGGATTACGTACACTCTCAAAGTTAGGTCCAAACAGGTAGGCCTTGGCTGCGTCTGCATTACGTACATGAAATTGCGAAATATCATCTTGTTTCCCAGTTGGTCAGCAGTACTTATGGGCTATATTATGCTGTCATTTAGAAGATGCTCTTATACAGCTGTAATAAAATGAGCTTACTAGGTATTTTCAAAGGAAAAGTAAGAGACTGTTTATAAACTGAACAGGCGATTAGTTAGGTGATGATCATGACATCTCTCCCCCCTTACTGACTAATACCCCATTGAAGCTCACACTGAAACCTGCTTAAATATCGCTATTTTACCTTTACGACGGCGTGTGGGAGTGATAGCAGAACGGTAAAGTCTAGCTGTTAATCTATCCCGTGACGACCTCATAGCATCAGCGGTGATTTTCGGACACGGATCTGGTGGGAATGCGAAACCGTAACTGATTACCGTGTTGGGGAAGGGCAGTAGGGTGTAGGGGCTTCACCCCCTTTATGCAACACCCTTTACACCACAGTTATGGCAGAGTGTAAAAGTGTACGTATCCCGCATTATTTTTACCTGATACATTAATGGGTTTCCTATGTGATGGGGGGGGGGGTCACATACCCATAAAGACTCGCTTCCCTTTAACTGAGTGACATACACAGACTTAGACTGTGCGCAGTGCAGTGGGGCTGTTATGTTATTGAGGTGGGCAAGCTATTGCAACTGCTAAAAGACAGAGAGGGAACATGACATCACTAAACAAAAAAACAACAATGGTCTGATGTTTGCTCCCCCCCCCCCACTAGTGCCTGCGCCTCCTCTTGGGGCCCCAAGCCTCCAAGCCCCAGATTAAGCTTCTTGGTTCACAGGAAACGCTAAGCTTTTAAACATACTAGCAGTGATTGCTTTTGACCAGGCACAGGCATAATTTGACAATTGGCTTACGCTATATTTTGTTTACGGAAGACGACCTTAATAGGTTATTTATGCCACATACCTATGTTGACATTAAACCAAAAATGCAATGGCCGTTAAATTATTTGAACTGTAACTCTCTGAAGCTCCTTCAAAGTTTAGCAAGCTAGTGTAGAAGGTACAATATCTCCATGCTCTGGCTTGTTTACTGCAAAGGCTGGTGCAGAGACCCATGTACAGTACTGCTGTCTGCAATGGCTGGTTGGAATCCACTGGTACGTCAGTAAGGGTGGATGTTGGCTTTTTACATTGTACATAAGAAGACTTGCTGTTGTATTAAACCCACGCAGTGTGTCACAGTGGTTACAGTGCATGTGTTCATGTGAAATGGCCCCACACTACTCCATTATGCATTATTACGCATTCAAAAAAACCATAAGAAATGTGCATGCTGTCGTAGCTAAGGTGAATGTCACTGGCATAGGCCCTGCATAACGATTATGAACAAATACACATCAGCTTTAGGCGGTAAAAAGAGTAAGCCTACTTGCTGTTACGGGAATGCGCGGGACTTGCAATTTTATTCATTTAGTTTAGAACTCTCGCTCGACTAAATTCTTAATGACGAATAATCGTTAATCGTTGATTAATAATTAACAAGCTAATCTAAAATAATTTTAGTATTTAAAAAAAGAAAATAATACAACTGACAGTGCAACATACAGTAGTTTGTATGTAATGCTATTCCATTCAGGAACTGTTCTGTTAATTGGGGAGAAAATATTCCATGTGTTTAGATCCTTAAATGTGTCCTAGAATTCTTCTGCCTTTCTCTAACTGAGTTGTCTCTTTGGCAGGATATGAATCGCGAGGTTGTGAAAGCAGACAGTGCAACAGTTAGGATTCCAGAGCTGGATTTTGAAATTCCGGCTTTTTCACAAAAGGGCTGTAAGTATTTTTTAACACTTAATCACCGGGAATTACGAGTGATATTACTTGTCTTGAGGAGTGTGTAACCAGAGCAATTTTTGAGCTCATCCTTTCTGCCCTGACCAGCTCTCTCTACAATCGAAGGCCTAATTGACCGGGCAGTAGCAGGTTTGGAGCAGGACCAGCCAACGAGGAAGGTGTGAATTTTGCAAAGTAGAATCAAATTATTTCCAAGCTAATAACATTTTGTGCTAACATTAATTTACTTCCTCAGGCAACAGCTCCAGAAGTTGCAGCAAAAATTGATGAATTTATGGAAAGGCTGAAGAACTTGAAAGACGTCGAGAGTGAATTCACTTTGGTGAGTAAATGTGGATTTTGCTGACAAATTTAGGTAGCTGTAATCCCACTGGTTCTGTAATTTTGACATAAATAGCCTGTGTTTAACTGATGCCTTTTAATCCCTTTCAGTCTTGTGGCATTTAGAAGGCATATTCCCAGTGCTGTATTTTGGGAACTGTTTACATGCACCCGTATTCTCCTAGCATTGTAATTGCAATGGAGAGGGAGCCAAAATCAGTTTGTTCAGACGGGGAAAATTAAATGGTTCTATAGCAGAGCAGAAGCTGGCTTTAGGCCTCGTCATACCGAATCTGGGAACCCACAAGACCGCATGGTAAAAGGAACGGAATCAGGCGACAGGGATGTGGGTGGCTGGCAGCATCTGAAAGCAGAGATGATGCAAAAAAATGTAGGCGAGTAAAGCCAGAGGAATTTTTAAATCTACGTCTCTTTTACAAATGTTTAAGTAACGAGAGAGAGCTGCCCAGGCCTTGTTGCTTATAGTTTGGGGGTTTCGCATCTTTGAATGCATTTCAGGTAATTGACGACCCCTCAGGTAACAGTTTTGTGGAGAACCCGTTTGCCCCTCAGAAAGATGACGCACTCACCGTTACCCACTACGAGCGGACGGCGCAGCAGGACACTCAGCTGGGATTGAAGGTGAGACGTGCCGTTACATCGGGTTTACCTCTGAATGTTAACGTGAGCTGTCAGATGCACCATCTGCTTGGCCGTGTGGGTTTTCGCTGGTTTCCATGCTGATTAAATACAGAGAAGGCGTCTCATGGAGACTGGCTGAATTTCATCTCCCTTTAGTGGGATACACCTCCATGATTTGTTGCCACGGCAATGTGTTAATTACTCTTAAATGCACTTTGTCATGCTCTTTAGAGTGATGAAGAGGACGAAGGGAAACCAGGCAATGACCTAGATAGCATGAGGAATGAGGCAAGTATAGTTTTATTCATGCGTATTTGGCACATTAATCCCTCAAATGTAAATAAATGTCTTTCCACTGGCAGGTATTGGTGTTTAACACCAATTGCCCAGAATGCAATGCCCCAGCATCAACAAACATGAAGCTTGTGCGTATCCTTTTGAGGGAAAGGAAGCTGTCCTAAAGCATGCATCTACAGGGAAATGAGTTAGAAGCATCCCAAGTCCTTTCTAGACATTGTCTCCTTTACAGTTCGTCAGAAATCCCACACTTCAAAGAAGTTATCATCATGGCGACGAACTGTGACAGCTGTGGGCATCGTACCAATGAGGTGAGTTTGTTCTCAGGACTGTGTGAAGCACCTGAAGGGTCTAAGTCCCTGCCGATTTGTTACACTTCTCAGTATGAAGTGATGGCTACCACTGACCCTATCATGACTGTTGCAGGTAAAATCGGGTGGTGCAACCGAAAACCTGGGAAAGAGGATAACGCTTCGTGTCACTGACCCTTCAGACATGGCCAGAGATCTGCTCAAGGTAACCGGACCGGACTGATCACTCTAGAGCAGTGTTTCCAAACCCAGTTCTCAGGGACTCTAAGACTGTCCATGTTTTTGCTCCAACTGGGGAGCTGAGATTCTGATTCTGATATTGAGGATGATGTCAGACCTTTGCAAGGTAGTGTGCCTCAGACAGGAACGTGGGATGAAACTATAAACGAATATGCTATAAACTATAAACATGCAGAGAGCTGGGGCTGGGTTTTAGATGCGAAACGCTACTGGTGGCTGGCTTCCGTTCCTGTGTGAGCCTCTCTGTCACCCTAGCATTCAATCTTTTGAGATATTGGATTTGAATATGACTTGAGGTCAGGCTGATCGCCACAGTGAACTTTAGCTACTCACCTGGGGCAAAGTTGCATGTTGGATGCCGTGTTAAGGTGGGCCTCGATGCCAGCTTGAAGCCTTCTCGCCCTGATGGCTCCATGTCTGTGTGTCTGCAGTCAGAGACGTGCCACGTCCTCATTCCCGAGCTTGAGTTTGAGCTCGGCATGGCGGCTCTCGGGGGGAAATTTACCACCGTAGAAGGACTCCTTAAAGACGTCAAAGAGCTGGTGAGACCCGTTAGTGATGCTTTTCACCCTCCGCCATAGTTTTGCTTATATAGTGGCATCTCCTCTGATATCCGTTCGTCTGTGAACTGGAACATAACGGTGTGTGTGTGTGTGTCGCAGATTGTGTCGAAGAACCCCTTCACTTGTGGGGACAGCTCGACAACAGAACGTACAGAGAAACTGGAAATATTTGGCAAGAAAATTGACAAGGTAAGGCACTTGTGTGTTTTATTGGGAATCAGTCCTTTATTCTTCTAAAAGCTGGAATTACACCGGAGGAACACTGACAGAATTTCTCGCATCATGGCCATGTGTGACACTGTTCCTCATCCCAGCATCAGCTGGTATCTGCTTTCCTCAAGTCTGGGTTCCAGTTCCGACACACAGGCGGTTCAGACCCGTGTTCTGTTTCAGTTGAATTATATGCACTGGGAAAGCTGCTTTCAGCACGGCCATTCCAGAACAAAATTTGAGATTCACTTCTCTAGAATTTCTTCCTGTGATCTGTTGGCTTTCCTAGAGCAAGGTGCTTTATGTTTTCATTTATGTGTGATTATGAAACGTGTGTGTGTGTGTGTGTGTGTGTGTATATATATATATGTGTGTGTGTGTGTATAAAGCACGAGTAATGTTCTATTAGACTGGTGTTGTATATGTGCTTTTGTAGTATTTATGATATGTAAATTAGGTGTAAAGCTTATTGTTTACAGATGAATTCTGTAATGCATTCTGTATTGTACCTCCCTACTGTCTATGCATAAAACATATTTATAGCAGAGAAGAATATATACCTGTTTTCTCCTATCTGGTCCTTGGGGACCCACAGTCGCTCCATGTTTTTGCTCCATCCGAGCTCCCTGCCAGACGGTCCACATTTTTACTCCCTACTGGTTGCTGGGAGGGAGTGAAAACATGGACTGCTGTGTGACCCAGTGGACCGGACTGGGAAATACTGATGTATACAGTTTCTTGTCGTTTCAGCTATACCTGCCACCAAATAACACATTCCTTTGTTTGCATTTTGTAATTTTAGATTATTGCTGGGGAAATGGAGGCTCATGTGATTCTGGATGATCCAGCTGGCAACAGTTACCTTCAGGTATGATTCGGTGCCTCAGTCCAGGGCTAAATATAAAAAGATATAAAATATTCAGATTGTGTGTGTGTTTAACATTACAAAATGTATTCCTAACTAGAGCTTTGCAGTGATGTGACAAGCTGTCCCCCCCCCCCCCACAGAATATCTATGCCCCAGACCCAGATCCAGAGATGAAGATTGAGAATTATCATCGAACTTTCGAGCAAAACGAAGACTTGGGCTTAAACGACATGAAAACCGAAGGCTACCAGGAGGAAGCCAGTGACTCGTAGCTAACGTATTAAGGAAGGGGCAGCGAAGTCACACCTCGTAATGCGAAACTCCACTGTGCGTCTAATTTTAACACATTACGTTTCCTTTGAATGAACCTCTCCAACAATGTAAGAGTATCATTCTCTTGTAACATTAATGTTAACGTTTTTTGACAGTTATTTCCTTAAGCACTTGCATACACATCTATGAGCTAAATTAGCAGTTGCATCAAAGCAGTAGAATCCTGCTTCCCTAAGTGCATTCTTTATTTCTCCACTGAAGTGTATCATATGACTGATCTTTTATTTATTACCAAGAGTCTGCTAAGATGAGGATTAAATAGACATGAAAATTCAAAATAGAATGCTTTAACAGTAATTCTGCAAGCTTTAAAAGATGTCGATTGTATCCTTCTTTTGTTTACAGTATAGTATGCCTGGGATATTAGTTTGCTATTCAGCACCTTTGCTTGAAAGCCATTTGACTCTTAATTTGTGAGCATTTTGGTGCTAATTTACTTTTGTTTAATAATTGAGGCATTAGCTGCCTTAAAGGTATTGTTACTGTAAAGTGCAAACTGCCAGTGAGTATGTTCTGATATGCCCAGGTGAATGCGAGGGAGGGGAATATTACTTTGTTTCTTATAGAATTGTTTTATGATTAAAAGGAAATAAATTGTCTCAATTTAAGTATTGGGTGTACAAGGGCTAGTTTTAATGTATTGAGTATAACATTTAAAGGGTTGATTTGAAAAGGCATTATTTACTCTTTTTAGGAATTCATGAAGCAACCGAATTTGCTGTTCTGAGCAAAATGCTTCGTCAGTGCAGCATTGAGATTTGTCTGATTCAGTTTTTAATTTAATGCACTAGATAGTTTGTAAATTTGTCATTTTAAATGTGGGGGCGGGGGGTTGTCAGTACCACATTCTATTGCTCTGATATGCAGAACTCTACATGTTTTGCTCCCAGATGTATGAATGTATGTAACATTGAGCCTTCTTCTGGTAAGTGTGAGGTCAAATGACAGTCTCGTGTTTATTAACACGTCTGTGTTATAAATTGAGTTTGAGCCCTCTGTCCATTTTTAAGGATGGAGTTAAAAGCCATTCGAAACCATGAAAGGAAAATATAATACAAATCGAAGCCACCTTGTCATGTTGGAAAACTGAGCGCCATTGTTTGTAATTCATGCTGTTAGCCATCTGCGAGAATTCGCGTTTCAGAAATGTGGCAATCAGCTGTGCGATCGGCTGTGCATGGTGTTGTCTTGTTTTTGGACGTGCTTCGCATTAAAATGTAATCGTTAAATTAAGACGATGGCTTGTGGTAGGAGGCAGATCTGTGTCCGGAAAGGCTGGAGCGGCCACAGGCGTGCGGGCACCGCTGGCTTCCCCGAGCCTCCGCCCTCGCTGGCGTATGCGGGATGGCGGGCGGCTTTGTTCGGGGACGCCAGCCGGACTGTCAGCATTTCGCTGGTGACAGCAGCAGCCGACGTGGGATCGCGAACCGGCTCCCCCGGCCCCGCACACTCGAGCGGCGGGGATTAATGACTGCGCCGCACCGCCGCGTTTATTCTGGGGAAGCGTGTGTGCGGTGATCTCATCCGAGCCAAACACGGCGCCGTGCGCATGCGCAGCCGTGCCATTTCATCAAAGAAAATATACAACAAAAAAAAAAATAAGCTTTGCATTGCGTGCCGGGTTACGCCAAAGAACATTTATTAACGAACCAGAAACTGCCGTATTGGTATTACACAATCATCCACTGACCAGGGCAATGACATCACGTTTCCACAAAGTTACAAAGCAGTAACAGGGTTACAAAGAAACTCAGTGTTGGTCCATAAACGAAGGATAATGTGGTGCCGTCCCCCCCGCCCACGGACCTGCCACCATTTTGCAGTCCCGTTACCTTCAAGTCCGTAGCGCAAACACAATGTAATGACAGCTCTGCGAGTCATGTCGGAGCAGTCACCTCGGCGGCGCATTTTTATTCCATTATGACAATTGTCCAGAATAGAAACCGGTCACATGTAGCAAGAACACAACTCGGAAAGTTGAAGGGCATCTACACAAGGGCCAAAATAAAATAAAAATAATCTTCCATCTGCAGACGACCAGAACCCCAGGCAGGACCGTTTGGCAGTAGTAAAGTCAGGAGGGGAAAAAGCTCTTTAGATAAAAATGGGCGGCTCTTAAAAGAGCCTTTGGGTTGCTGTTGGGTTTGCGCCGCCTGCTTACTTGCTCTTCGCCGGCTTCTCGGTCTTCTTGGGCAGCAGCACGGCCTGGATGTTGGGCAGCACGCCGCCCTGCGCGATGGTCACGCCGCCCAGGAGCTTGTTCAGCTCCTCGTCGTTGCGCACGGCCAGCTGCAGATGGCGGGGTATGATCCTCGTCTTCTTGTTGTCTCTGGCCGCATTGCCCGCCAACTCCAGGATCTCGGCGGTCAGATATTCCAGCACGGCGGCCAGATACACCGGAGCGCCGGCGCCGACTCGCTCGGCGTAGTTGCCTTTGCGCAGCAGTCTGTGTACACGGCCTACGGGGAACTGGAGCCCGGCTCTAGATGAGCGGGATTTCGCCTTTGCACGGGCTTTCCCTCCGGTTTTACCTCTACCGGACATTTTCTTTTCAAATTAAACACAAGGGTTTGCAATGATTCTGAGACTTCCTATAAAACTGTACCCACCGTCTTTCACTCTTTTGTACTTTTCTATAGAGGGAATGTCATTTTATACTCGACAGCTCATACTGATTGGATAAAAGAAATAACCCGTATTTAACCAATAGTTATCACATACTGGTTGACTGACAATGCCAGGGTGACCAATCACGAAAGGCCTTGTTCGTGCAATACTTTGCATGGCGATGCTATAAATGGAGGAAAGAAGGGCGGGGTTACCGTATTCCTTATGCTTGGTTTTCTCGCCGTGTCCGCCGTCACTCAATCCACGGAGACGCCCGATAAAGCGATAGAATGCCGGAGCCAGCGAAGTCCGCTCCCGCGCCGAAAAAGGGATCCAAAAAGGCGGTGACGAAGACGCAGAAGAAGGGTGACAAGAAGCGGCGCAAAACGAGGAAGGAGAGCTATGCCATCTATGTGTACAAAGTGCTGAAGCAGGTGCACCCCGACACCGGCATCTCCTCCAAGGCGATGGGCATCATGAACTCGTTTGTCAATGACATTTTCGAGCGCATCGCGGGCGAGGCGTCGCGCCTGGCCCATTACAACAAGCGCTCCACCATCACGTCCCGAGAGATCCAGACGGCCGTGCGCCTGCTGCTGCCCGGAGAGCTGGCCAAGCACGCCGTGTCCGAGGGCACCAAGGCCGTAACCAAGTACACCAGCTCCAAGTGAACCATCCGTCGGATGGCTGAGCTCGAGAAGTTCATCTGTGACTTCACGATTTTGGGGGGGTGGGAGGGGAAAGGCGGCCATTAAATGCAATGTCCTGTACTGTATCTAAGGAAAACGCGGTCCTAAGCGGGGGGACTGGCATCCAGACCTTAAAGGAGAAACACACATTTGCTCGTCCGCCTCCTGTACATCGGCATCGCTGTGTCCGATCCCGAGTGATGACGTAACATTCTTATTACGCCTGTCTGCGCTCCTGCATGCACCTGTACGCTCGCCATTACCACCCGAACCCAGGGGGGTGTCTTCCTACCTAATGGGATTGAGACTAATGCTTGGCTGCGATCTCACTGTCCTGCAGAGCCTTGCCTATTGAGGGGGGGGTCCTTTCCAAGTGGGGTCGGTGCGGACTGCGGCGCATCACTAGGATGCGTTATACATTTGCAACCTGACTTGTCCATTGCGCTCTTTATATGGTATTCCATACTTTGTGAATAAACTGTTAAATATGTTTTTAATCTTCGCTATGGTGATGTTTAAAGAAAAATAATAAACGTTTTGATTTTTCGGAATCAATGACTGTTCTGTTAAAGTGATGCCCTGTATTCTGTTTTCTGCGTGTTCGGTGTGCGAAGTTCGGCAACATCGCCATTAAAGACATTCGTGGTGGATTTATATTTTAGGATCTCGTATCTTTGGAGTCCATGGTTATTCCTAACAAGGCTGTTTGTCCAGGCATATATTATACGCCTTTGCTGCAGTGCAGTATGTGGAGGGAGAAAAAGGAAAATAAGACTTATAGGCTCACGCTACAGGCGGCATATAAGACGGTTGACCTGTATTGTACACCATATGCCGACAAATAAAAACATACGAACGTTTACATTTTTAACGTGATTTTTTTTTTTCACCTATAGCCGGGGTTACAAATGGTGTACCTGCCTCAAACATTGCTTTGTTTGTCACACTATCCCCCGCAAAGTATCGTCGTATAGTTAACTAATCCGCTGTTAGGAAATCTCTCTGGATTATAAATATTAAGTTGCTCATATGCTGGCATGTTCCAAAAGATCACATGCAAGCCATTGCTGGTTTCCGTCTTCTGGGTTTGCAAGAAAACCTATCCAAGTCATTTGTTATGGTGACATTCAAAGGACCGGGGTTTTGTCTGAGGGAACAAGAAGCACCTTCTCAGACAAAGGGTAGCTGAAGGGAGACCTGATTTTTATACAAAGAGGTAGGGGTCCATCTAAACATGATACATTTATCAAACTGGTTATATATCAGAGAGATGCTTCATGGTTTTGTTGCTGTTAATAGATTTGGAATCAATAAAGCTGTATTCATTTGTAATACAATATGTACATATAGCCAACCTTAGATTACAGTTTATTTTAAATATGACTGGCACATACTATTTTGTTCCATTATTTTTTAGAGAAGTAACACATATATGTTGGCCAGGTGGACCAGTTCACCCATGGATACATGACCCCTGGTATCTCCCATAATAATAAGAACAATAGTAATCACTGTCATTATTGTTATAGATTTTGATTAATTGATTGGAATGCCAGTGCACATGCTCCGATCATTTATAAACTCAGGTGCATTACACATATTAAATGGTTCTTATTTGTTTTTAATTAAGATGGAAGAGCCATGTGTGGATGAGTGGGTGGGTCGCTTGGTTTCTTATGACCAGAAGGTCACCGTTTCTAATCCCGGGGTCAGCAGAGCCATTGTTAGCAGAGCCACTGTTGGCCCCACTGAGCAAAGGCCCTTAACCCCCAGTCGCCAGGGACTGTCATCTTTCTTTTGTAGTTGTATATGATTATAGACAGAAGCACGTGCCAAATAAATTTCTTTGTAATCTCAGCCCTTTTGCTTAAAGTTTGCAATAAAATTTTACGTGCAGTATATATATGCACTGTTATATATATATATATATATATATATATATATAGTATTTTTCAGTTTTCTCAACTGAATATATTTAATCTATAAATCACCCTTACTGCTTAGACATACCCATATTTAGCATATATTTGTTTTAAATATATACTATATATAACATAATCTTAATTGCCTAATTAGATATGTAAGAGGGCTATGCAAACACATCCAGTAGAACATGTCCCTGTCACATTCCAGCTGGAGTTTACATTCAAACATGCTGCTCTTTTGGCTTCTGAATTTTTCTCATAACCCCCTGTTTTGTGTCCCGTGCCCATTTTCACACCCCTGAGCTGGAAAAGAGGCCAGTATAAATACCAGCGGCTCACCGGGAGAAAAAGGGAGAGAGCGAAAGTGGAGGGCAGAGAAGAACTTCCAGCGCAAGGTAATGCCTTCCTTTTCTTCTATGGGTGTAAAACAAACCAACCTGTATTTTTAAATTCATTAAAAAATGTATAAATTACAATATGTATGCTCCGCAACATTTTTGAGAATGGGGTAGGCCTCCCTGTCTTACTTTATTTTCTAGCTATCATTTTCATTTAAATCTATTTTGTTTCCAGAATTTGCGCATTTATGCATCAATAAAATATTTTTTGTGTTACGTTAATTAAGGCACTTTTCTTCTGAGAGATTCATCACATTTTTACTCTAGTCTTAAACAACTACTGCTTATATAAAGACCTTTTTTCTGGCAAATTATTAATAATGTGAACGCTTCTGATAAGTACTTCAAAAATGCTACATAAATGTTTTAGAGGAAATATAATTTTTTAACTTCATTTATAGGGATTCACCATTGCTTCCTCACTCTTGGCAGTTATCTGGATATTTCTGAAATCGGGTCATATTGGGGACTTCCTGATAAATACTTGTGTTCCCTCCTCCAGTTCGAGGACAATGTGGCTGGCCTTGCTTGTTTGCCAGCTTGGCCTGGTCCTCTTCAGTGAGGCTCAGAATCCTTGCTTCTCACACTCAACATTCAGGGAGCCAGGTCAGTCTATGCTCTATCTCAGTGTTCTCCGCTACATCACTGTGAGTCATTCCACTCATTGACCTCTCGTGTTATGCACCTGGAACCGATTCAACCACTGGGGAACCTCCAAGAAACCGGAGGAGAACCCACTGCGCCAAAGACCTATTGTTGGGCATTACTTTCATACTATCTATTCAGGGGTGCGGCTGTTCCTGATACTTTCTCATTCCATGATTGTTTATATAAATCCTCTTGTTACGGGATCCTTGTGCCTTGCAGCCAACTCTGACATCTCAGTGATATGTGGGACAAGGACAATGGAGCTGTCTATCCTGTTGTGCCCCATCTACTATGGTGGATACAACGAGTCATTGATGTCCCTCAATGCGCAATATTACAGACCAGAATGCTACGGGATACCTGATTGGTCAGCCGATCCGCCAGTCTTAAAATTCAACTTCTCCATAACTGAAGAAGCCATTTCCACCTGTTCGAACAAGATCAAGGTATCTCAGCCATTTGAGTGTGCGGTCTGTAAAAATTTGGCAAATGTTACTCAAGATTATTTAATTACAAAACATGAACTCCCCTGCAGGGAGTACCCTAGTGATGTGCCCTGTGCTGCCCACAACCCTTACCTGGATAAGTAGCTGGAGGGTGGATGGATGGATGGATAGATGGATGGATTTTATAAATAAATACATAAAATTAGAATTTTGAAAGGCAGTGAAAAACCCTTTTATAAAAGAATATGTTATGGATTCTTTGTCAGTGACACCAGACGTAGGCTTAATGGGTTATTATTTTTTTCCCCATACAGATCAGTCAAGAAGTGGGTTCAGGACTCTTCTCAGATTATTCCAGCGTCCAGTTTGTCAATGTCTCAGGAATCATAAACTCCCTGGACCCCAGTGCCGGCACCATAACCTATCGACAAGAGATGATGTACATTTTCTCCTGTCGATATCCACTACAATACCTGATCAACAACACTGAGATAAGCGTGTAAGTACACAATGATTTTTCTTTTCTTAAAGAAAAGGATGCTGCTAAGCAGAGAGCCTGCTAAACTTTTTGTGATGGTGACAATAAAATAAATCTTATCTTCTGTTTGTCTTGATCGGATACATTGCAAAAATATTTTGATAAAAAAAATTCCATTACTTATAGCCGCTACATAATTGAAGGTTAGAACTCTTGTTGCTTCAAGGAGACAATTTCCCCTGATAATTGCATAGTGATTTATATGAAACACCTGTATTTAATATTAACCGCAAAAATGCATTAATACACTTTGCCTGGTCGACATAATTTTACTACAGTCTAATTTCTCCCTCCGATTCAGTATGGAACTCTAAATACCGCTGTGCTTTCCGACAGATCTGGGGTGAGCCTAGCAGTGAGAGACAATAACGGCAGTTTCATCAGCACATTAAGCATGCAGCTCTATGAGGTGCGTATATCTGCGGCATTTCAAGTTCATTAAACGATTTTTCATTTTAGTTTGGGGGGTGATATTGACATCCTGTGTTATATAATAGTTTACCTGCTGCCGCTTATGCAGAGCATTTTGTGAAATGTACCCTCGGTGCTGACTGTTAGTTTTGAGTATTTTTATAATTCGCTAATAAAGCGCAATAAAATACGCTGTCGATCTGCGGACGGGCGGAATAAGTTGAGGAAAATCTCTGCCATTTCAACAGGTAGGACTGAAACGGGATTCTTTTTAAGTGCGTGGGAATCTGTCGCTTAAGTTCATCGGCTATTTCTGCGTTATTTTGGCTCTAAGGATTCGTCTTACTCTACGCACCTCAAAATACCGGAAAGTGGCCTTAAACTGAAAAAGAGAATCTTTGTGGAAGTCAAGGCCACCAATCTCACTGAAAGGTAAATGGGGGCTGATTCTTTTTAATTCTGAAAGCCATGAGCCTATTTTTCAAATTAATTAATTTAATTAATTGTTTTTCCATTTGAAAATGCAGTGATATGAATTTTGATTTTTAGATTTATAAAAACAGTTACTGCGCATTAATGAATATAGTATATAACTATTTGCAGCTAGCCTAAATAGTTTGCCTGATTAATCTGAAATAATTGCAGGTGACTGTGGTTAATTTCACTTCCCATTAGCTAACTCTGCTTTATCGGTTCCATTTCTGTCCTGTCCAGCCAGGCAGTAGAACAATGCACGGTACTACTTAATACTCGTATAAACACCTTCCGGAACGATATGTGAAAACGTTTTACTGACGCCTAAATAAAACTGTCATCATTTATGTTAATGTTGTATGTATGTTCATTTTCGTTTACCTAACTATTTTATTTACCTATTTACAAACTGAGTAAATAAAAAGGCGTAATCCCCAAACCAGTGATCACCAATACTACCGAGAAAACAAATATTTTCGATGATTAGGCGTCTGCCAAATGCTGTAAATGATTACGACATACTTGGTAGAATTTGGCGTCTTATCCCCCCCCCAATCCTTCCCCTTCTTAATGCGTCGCTAAAGGTTCAATGTCCTGCTGGACCGCTGCTACGCCACAACCAACCCCTTCCCCATCAACAGCTCTTATTATGACCTCTTCGTGGGGTGAGTGATCGCACCCACGCCGGCTCCGCACGCGCACACGCACCCCCGTCACGTGCCATCGCCCGACGCTCGCCCGCTGACGTCTTTTCTCCCCAGAATAAAGGCTCGCCTTTGTCTTTCGAACCTAGATGCAACCGTGACGGTCAGACCGTGATCACGTCTAACGGGCAAACCCAGACGGCTCGCTTCTCTTTTGAAGCTTTCCGCTTCGTGGAGCACAAAAACATGACCGTCTCCATCTTCTACCTGCACTGTGCCACCAGACTCTGCGAGACGTCTGTCTGCAGCTCCATCCTGCCGGTAACCCCGCTGGCTCTACCGAGGTCTCAGCAGCAGCACAGTATAGGGAGCTCTACGGGAACCCAGCTACTATATAAACATTTTTGTAATGTTACTTCTAATTCACTGCATTTTAATTATTCTGTGTGGGATTCACACGTGTGTATATCTTACTGTCCTACCCCTCAAATACAAGCGCTCCAAGATTTTTCCGATAGATGCCTTTACTTGACGTCACTAAGAACTCAATATCTGGGCGTGCTTAGCATTAATATATTAATTGTAGAAATAATGTTAATAAAAAAAAACGCCCTGCAATATGTTTTTTTTGTTGCGAAAATTGAAAATTAGGATTTCCGTGCGCAGGAATTGGCAGAAGTCCGACACATTTTGAACAAATCACATCACATTTTTACAGTCCTGCTATTATGGCGCATGAACGCTAGGTGGCGCTCACGAACTTCACCCTCGTTCCTTCGTAGAATTGCTCAGCCAATGCCAGGGCAAAACGAGACCTGCAGTCGCAGGCGCAAAGCACCACCAGCGTAAGCGAAGTTGCCACGGTGACCTCCGGCCCGATCATCACCAGAGTGGACAGTGGTAAGCTATTCTTTTTTGACAAATATATTATGAAATACAATAAAGACAGACCAAAACTAAAAGCATTTCTGAAAACTCTCTGTACTTGGCATGTAGTGGTGGACAGTTCTGGTTCTGAAAGTAAAAATCCAGACCAAGATTTCGTTTCAGCCAACCAGTTGAGTATTAAGAGTCATAGTAACAGAGTACTCAACTGGTTGGCTGAAACGAAATCTTGGTCTGGCTTTTTACTTTCAGAACCTGAACTGTTCACCTGTTTGGGGCGGTTTATTTACTCATTTATATGTTTATTTAACATTTAAAGATGTTAATAGTGATAGCTACGGTTTTAATATCCTGCGTTTATGTTACGTAGGTGGACCTCCAGGTCAAGATACTCAAGGTAAGCTTTCTCTCTTCTGAAGGATGAAAGAGTCAGCGTCAGCAGTACTGTCATGCTCCTCGAAGATCAAGAAATGAAAAAGTCCATATAAAATAAGGTTTAAACTACTGTCGTATGCTTTCTGTGCACTGGATCGCCGCGATAAACGATCTCAGTAAGAGCTGGGACAGCTCCGAGGCCCGTCCTTGTGCTCATCTGCATCTCTACCTCTCCGCAGTCGCAGAGGAACCGTACCGGGACAGCCCAGTGTTCAGGGCGGCCGTGGCAGCGGGCGTGGTGGGCGTGCTGTGCATCGCCATGGTGGCCTTCACAGTGCTCCGGATCCACTTGTCCAAGCGTCAGAGCAAGGAGAAGACGCTTTGGGAAGGCACAAAGGGCAGCGAGCTGGAGCAGGGCCAGTGAAATACAGCGCGCCCCTCTCCTGTTCATGGCTAAATATAACATGCGCCATATACCACTGCATGATAGGGAACATTTATTTTGTTTTTTTTTCTGTTAAAAAGCATTCATTGTGTGGTGGCATTATCAAAAGAACTATGTACATCTACTTAGTATTCTTTATAATGGAAATCTATAGGTCATACTGTTGAAAACTTAAAGTACAGGAAATTATACGGTTCAATCCTGTTAATAACCAAAATAGGACTTCTGGCAGTAAAAGTGTTTTAGACAGCAATGTGCTTCTGATTGCGGGACTTACTGGGGTTGTTTTCAGTGCTATATTCAGACAGCAATGCTTCCCTGAATGTTTCCATTATTAAAAATGGTGTTTAAGATATCTACATGGATGCAGGCATGCTAACTAAATAAAATTGTAATTTTAATATAAAGAGTGAGGGGGAAAGTCAGTTTGGGAAGTTGTTTTCCTTGTCTATTTTTCCAAATGTGTGATTTCAAGGAGACTGGGTCATGGTGGGTGGAATGAACACACACATGTGCACACACACACACCTCTCCTAACTACCGACTCTGACTTGTGCCTTTGAACTTGACCGTTTACATTACCGTTCACATACAGATCTTCCAGTTCCTTTGGTCAAGTTGTGTTAATATGAGGTCATTTGTTCAGAGGTGGGAGGAGCCTGATTCAGTTAGGAGTCTGACAGGCAGGCATACATGTGGTACAGGGCCATAGCTGTCATGAAACACCACTAAAAAGCAAACTTAAAAAAAAAAAAAAAAATTTATTAACACTTTAGAAACAAAAACACAGCCCCCCCCCCCCAAACCTGCACTAATGTGCAGTATAGAAACCAGCAGTGAGCTCTTTGAAAAGCCGGCACCGCAGAGCAGCACATGGAGCAGTGAAAGGACCTTTCAGCGCCGGCAGACGTCAGTGCAGTCAGATTTAGACGTCGTATGGCATACCACAGGCGAACGCCACTAAAAATCGTCAGAAGAAAGGAACTTGAAGTGACGTACAGCGACACATGCAAACATTTTCTGGACGGAAAAGCTTAAAAAGGAACCGATGCGAAAGTTAAGGTTTTTCATCCATTAAAGAAATGTTCTCCATATTTATCCGTGACAGCCATTGCGTTTTTCCCATTATAACCACCTGTATGTTATTATTTTACTGAGTATATGGTACTTTAGCAACTATTGGCTTTGATCCCCTGTCAGAATTCCCTCTCGTTTATCAGAGACTAACCACTGTGGCAAACGTTAGGGGCTTTGCTCATTCATTCAGACTAAGTGCTATACGGCCTTCCGTACCAACCAGCATATGACTAACAAACATTCAGCAGCGTCCCAGGAAAATCCTACAATAGAAATAATCTGGTCTCCTCTGTTGGCTTAACTTCGCAGACCCTCCCTTCCGTGTACTCCCCCGTAATCCCAGTTAGATAAGCATCTGTCCCATGAGGTACTGGAAATGTAGAGAAGGTAGAGAAAGCTTGAAGATGAAATGCAAGAGAGATGCATTATCTGACAAGATTCTCAGAGGTCAATCAACACTAACGGGATCTTGGTAACCACCACAAAGGACCCTGTGAGATTGCAACTGAGCAGAGAGGTGGGGGGGGAGAGGAGGTGGGGGGCAGCTAATTGCCAGTGCACAGAGATGCATTTCATGGAATAGGTCTTATTTTGCATAAATACTTTAACAATGGTAGTGGTGACCTGCAAATGAAGACGACATGACATCAGAACGGAAGAAAGCAGATGGAACTTGGCAGAGCCGTTTCTGCAGTTGCCAAAGGACTGTAGGTGCTCTCTGGTGGTAGGGGAGCAGGTCAGGTGGCTAGGAGATGACAAAGAACTGAAAAAGCTCCAAATGTTCTAAAAATGTACACCAAGATTTCTCTGAGCTGATCCAATTAAACATTTTGATTTAACTTTTGGGAGACGGGGAAAAAAATTAATAAATACATCAAAATATCTGTTTACGTTCCAGTCGTTATAATTCATCTTCTATATGGTTTTCCGATTTATCACTCTCCGTGGGTTCTGCAAGGAGACGAAAACCAGTCATGATACAGATGTAAGGCCAAAATAAAACTGCGAAACAGAACTGAATTTGACAAGAATTTGATGACATAAGCAGGTCACTCGGAACATACCTGCATCAGGTGCGGCTTTGGTGGGACTCTGGGCTTCCGTCTCGCTCCCATCTTCAGCACCTTTTTCTGTGGGCGGCTCCTCAGCCGGTTTCACATCTTCAGGGTCAGCCTCTGTACTGTTGGATTTGCCATCTTCTGAGCTGGTGCTGTTCTTCTCCTTGGGTTTGGCTTTGGGCTTGGGCTTGGCAAACTTGGCCTTGTTGAGCAGGTAATTGACCTCGCGGTCGAGAAGGGCCAGCTTGGCCTCTATGTCTTTGGACAGCAGGGCGGGCTTCTCAGTCGGCGACCGCTTGTCCTGCTCCGCCAACGTCTCGTTCTTCCAAGTCTGAAGGACATACCGACTTAAAGCTACATCGCAAAATGACTCATACATTTCCAGCACGATTTTTAAAGGGGGGTTTTACGTACAGTCGTCTCATTGATGACCTTCTCCAGTGTCTTCAGCTCAACTTCTGTAAAGATTTGGTCATCTTCTGGTATGAGTCTGGCACTCCTATATCAAGACATTAAAATCAATATTTTCCGATGGGGGGGGCGGGGGCAAAAGCCATTTTTGTGTTCATAACAAAAAACCATAAACCATTCTGAAAAGGCAAATAACCAGCTGAATATACTTTACAACTGGGACCAGAATAAACAGATGATGGATGGATGGATCATTAGGTATTATGCCACAAAACTCACTTAAGAAAAAAGCTGGAATGGTTCAGCATGCTCTCGAGGGCTGCCAATCTGTCCGGCCACTTTCTGCGCTCCTCCACTTTGAAGAACATGGCCTTGCACAGCTTCTTCAGCTCGGCCAGCTTCTCCTTCAGCTCCTTGGTGTCAGCCGCGTAACCCTCCTCGTCCATCCAGGTGGAGGCCTCGCTCAGCTTGCTGGCAATCTGCTCCTTCTCTTCCTCAGAAAGCACCACCTGGTACTCATCCTGATACATCTTATCCTGGTGGAAGACATGGACGCTTAAACTGCTGGTCCATCATCTCAACTGCCCCTCCAACATCCAAATGATTTTCCCGATCTACCAGCACAGCTGATAGAATTCCACTTCCCAGAACTAGGTAAATAATTTGTTAGGAACCATCATTAAAAACGAGTATTTTCCATACCTGGGTTTCGAAGATGAACGCCTCAAGACTGTTCAAGGACTTCTCCCTCTCATGCTTGGCCAGATCTCGATCAGTTAGGTCTTGCAATCTGGTAGTAAACAAATGGAATTTAAACCTCTACACCTGCATTCGACTGCCACATAATCCCATCCATCCCTCTCCTCAAAGCGAGAAAACTTACTTCTTCTTTGAAGAATCAATCTCATCTGGACTTGGGTTCAGAACGTCGTTTATTAGTAGCTCTACATCAATTTCATCAGAGACCTTTACTTTCTTCTGCGGCTTCTCCTTTTCTTTGTCTTCAGCCTTCACTTCTTCCTCATTCGTCGTCTTTTCTTCACCCTTTCCTTCACCTCCAGTCGCTTCCTTTTCAGTCTGCGGCAAAAAAAAAAAAAAATTAAAACGTTTCTATCAAGCTAGTGACCCAAAGAAACCCAACACCATAATAAGGCAGCTGACAACAAAAACAAAATTAAGTCAATTCATCATTAACTGTCTTTAGGGCATCTTTAGTGTTCAGGTGTGCCATAAAATTAACAACTATGATTGGGCCAATCAAATAACTCAAATAGATAGGGCTCTGTTAAAAAAAATAGTTTGACAATACCACCAAAATACTGTATACTACGGTATAAGTTTAAGGTAAAATGCCCACAAGAGAGAAAGGGTAAGCACAATGTAAACAGCACAAAGTACATGAGCTACCTACGTAGGCACACAGGAACTGAGCCACACACCAACCACACCAAGAGGCGCTAGATACAGCCTGCTTCCAGCTCGCTCTGGTTTTCCAAGGCAGAAATGCTGGCTTAGTAAAAGTGTTGCCGGGTTTTGAGAGCGAAAGTGATGTAAAACCAAAGAGACGCTTATTTACATCATGATTTACTAATGTGTTCATTTCTGCTAGCAAGTCTGAGAATGATTGTTCCTTATCAAGATTATCTAGCATATGTTTTAAAAATAAATAAAACATCAATCTAAAGTTTACCTCCGCTACTTTTGCATGAGCACCGCATTCTGTTCTCTGAGACAAATCACAATCGTTTTCATCCTTCATGTACCCATGCTGTTTAAATCGCTCAAACTGGTTCATGAGAAATTTTATTTAGAACTTTTTGCTTTATAAATATCCCTATAGTTTACCGTTGCTTTTCTGAGTTCATAGCCATTTCCCAAGGCTGCGGCTGTATTGTGTTTCAGAGGCAGGCTGTTTTTCCAGCGGAAAAAAGTGTCTGCATGTCCCGCCCCAAAGTAGCCCAGTCAGTTTGACACTTCCGGTACTGGAATTTTTAGTACTGGTACTTGATCGTAAGTCATTGGAAAGTAGTGAAAGTACTGTACCAAAAGTACAATTTAATGGCGCAGAAAAGCTCCCTGATTTTGCTACCATAATACCACCCGAGCCTACATCTCACAGAGAAATTTTAAAACGCACACAATACAGTGAATGTCGGAAAATTAGAAAAAGTGCTGAAGACAGACATGGATATCCATCAATAATTATCGGGTGGCGGAAAGATCACATTATGCAAGCTCAATTCTCGTTTCAGCTGGACATTCCGGTTCACCCCTAGTGTTTGACGTCTCTCTTGGTAACAGTCTCCAGCGCCTCCTAGTGGTTAGGGAGCATGATGCGCTACTATTTATTTCAAAGTACTTTTATTTTGTTCATTTATAAAATATACATTTAACATTTGTACACAGTGAGCAGGTCACAAAGAGCGGAGGGGGGAAATGCAGCCTGTGGGCAGCCGGTTGCATTTCCCTCATCTTGCCTGACCACAGACCCAAGTGTAACCGAGTACAGGTATGTACAGCAGCGTATAACAAGCGCTGTCAGTTACAGCCTGGCTAACTTCAACTGACCAAACTAGTGCCGCCTCCTTGCCTCCTTTCAAGGCCCAGACATCTCCAACCATAAATGCTACCATGAACAGGCATATAGGGAAGTGAGCCTACGTATTGAATTCAATAACTAACATTTGTTTTGTATAAGAGTCACTACTGAATGCTGAAGACATAAGCACAAACTCCAAAGTAAATAAAGCCCACCCACTCCACATTAACTCCCTGCATAACAGCTGCAGGTTGGACTTGGAAAGCATCCACACAGCTTGATCCGTCGGAGGGATCGTGTAATGGTTTACTCCTACAAATCTACAAATGATCTTCAAAGCGATGTTGCACTAACGGAATCAGAGGGACAGAGGAGCATGGGAAGTAGGATGGAAACTGGATATGCAAAATGCCCAAATCCATTTACATAGACGTTTCCATGGAAACAGCATGGGAAAGCCGAGAAGAGAAGGGTCTTCATTACTACCTGAGAATCCGAGCTGCTGTCCAGCTTCTCCCCCTCCGCCGTCTTTTCTGGCTGGCCATCTGTGCCCTCCTCGGCATCCTGCTTAGCGTCCTGCGGCTCCTCGTCCTTCTTGGCCTTACCCTCCTCTTCCTCTTTCCCAGCCTCAGGTGCTAGCTCCTCCTCATCCTGGTTTCATATTTTAAGGGTGTAGGTGCAGAAAATAGCGAGAGGCCTGAGTAAAGTCCTCCGGAGCGGCTTTCTCTCAGTCATTAATGATAAATGGGAAAGAAGCGTACCTGAACAGGCTCTGTGACATTCGCATTTGGTTCCGAACTCCCTCCTCCAAAGAGACTCGATATTGTGTTTCCAAGTTCTTAAAAGACGAATCGTAATGCAATAAATACAACTTCAAAAAACTTCAAGAACACAGGATGTGTCAAAAGCATTGAATACCGAAGTGCCTGCAAGTACATACTTGTCAAAGTTGATTCCTCTTCCTTCTCCTCCGCTATGGTCTCAAAGACAGATTCCACCTGGAGGAAAAAGCAACAGGCAAGAACAATTATTTCTAATTTTATTATTGGCTTTAGGACTGCAGAAAAAACAAAAATGTCCATAATTCCCAACTCACCCGGTCTAGGACAAGCACACCGCTTTCGTCCATGTTAAAATGAGCCTTAATGCCCTTTGACTCTGCATCCATGTGCTTCTTAAAGCTGCTGCCCACCCCTGTCAACTTGACTGTGGTCAAGTTGAGGGACCCAAACACCCTAAAAAGGAAGAATCACATCAACCTCCAGTCAAAATGGCTATTCAATTCTAAAGCCGTTGGGCCTACAGTTTCCCAACCCAGGCCTCTGGGTCCCCGCAGAAGGTCCACGTTTTCTGTTCCCTCCCAGCTTGCCCCTGCCTCCACAACCAGTTACCTGAGGTCATCTGCACTCAGGAATCCAAGGTCGCCGTAGTTGACGTAGAAGACGAAGTCATCCGTGTAGCGGTTGAACGTGATGACCTTGCGCTGGGGGTACGGGGCCATCCTCTGAAAGAGGACCCGCTTGTTGTGCTTCAGCATCTTCACCCCTTCCTCCTCCTCAGTCTCCCGCGTGAACTCCACCTGAAGCGAGTGAAGAAGGCCAGTTGAACAAGTGACAGGATGGGCTCCCGTAAGACCCGGCCAACATCTGGCCCAGGGGCGGCCTGCTCACCTGGATGGGAAACACCGCGGCGTCTCTAACCAGGAAGGGCTTGACCTTGAAGGCCTTGCTAAGAGCCGCCGCCTGGTATACAGCTCCCATAGCTGCAGCTTCATCAGCGTTGATGTTTTTCCCCAGTTCTTCCCTGCAAAAAAGGCAGGGTATCGCGATGGAACAGTCATCACAAAATTACTATCATTTCAGATAATTTACAATAATTTATGGAAGACAGCGACGGAAGATCCATTAAGGACCAGAAGCAGACATACTTTCCAACTGCTTTTAGCAGAATCTCCTGAACTCTGGGCACCCGAGTTGCTCCACCTACCAGGATGACCTGTTCAATCTCTTCCTGGAGAAGAATGCAAAACATGCATGTACACAGATCTTCGCCATCTTCTATTCAAACAACAGGACTTCTGCAGTTAGTGTACTCTGAAGCAGAGAGGCCGGGCAGGACTTGCCAGTGACATTTCAGCTGAGGTGAGGGCTTCCTGAACGGGGCTGGAGACCCTCTCGAAAAGATCAGCACAGAGGTCCTCAAACTCAGAGCGCGTCACCTTTGATTTGAAGTCGATGTCTTCCAGGAGACCCTCCACCTGCAGAAGTCCGGCAACGTAAAACACACTGTACAGGTATTCAGCCAATATGACCGTTTAGAAGACCTCTCAACCCACTCACTACAGAGAAGAAATAGATTTTTTTCTATGTTTTGCTTTTATATAATGTCATTTCAAAATACAGTATGCAGTGCAGTAAATATAATTGGTGTAACAAAGCCGCAGTTGACTTTCTTGCAATTACGCGCTCTGAGTATTCCACTACCATGACAGACAATGAACCAAGATGGCGGCAAAAGGCGACTGTGCAATACAATCACACACCCCCAGCATGCCCCTAGCAAATGCCCATGCGAGTGGAAGACCATTCTGAGCCACAAAAAACGTCAATAAAAGTATGTATCCTGACAGGCCTAGGAGTATTTTCAAGCAGTTCTCACTATAAAAAAGGTTGGACATCACAGTTATAAATAGATCCTTCAGAGAGGGGGCCCCCCCAAGCAAAGAATAATGCTCAAGGTCAAACAACTTAACAAGTTAGTGTCTAACAACACCTCCAGGAGGACCAGCTGCTAACAGAGCGGCGCTGGACACGAGCTTACCTGAGCCGTATGGTCCATGTTGGCGCTGAGCACAACCTTTACCCTCTGTGCCTCCTTCAGCAGCTTGGCCATGGCTCGGGCATTCTTCCGCACGTCCGTCTTGGTCTTGCCCTGCTTGTTGAAGGCATCGGCCAAGTGGTCCCGTAACCTCAGCTCCATCTCGAAGCCACCCAGGGTCCGGTCAAACCTGCGACAAGCAGGAGAGACGAACAAAGTTCAGGTTTAGCCCAGGGGCAACAGAAATAAAATCATTTTTTCCCAACCAGCATACAAAATTGAAGCTCCATTCCACTAGCAATTATTAAGCTACCTTAAAAAAAGCACAATTAAAGCATTTACAGCAGGTGAAACAGTGTCAGGTTACTGGCAACCCAACATGAGAATTGACCATTAAAAGCAGCAGGCATCACATAGGTCCCCAGTGAGTGCTGCGAGGACTGGCTCACCCAACTCCTCGGATCTGTAGTTGAGGCTGAGTGCCAGAATCTTTGGTCTTCACAGTCTGGTACGTGACAATAGTGGCCACGGTGCTGCCTGAACCCATGTCATAGAACATCACGTTCTAAAGGGAAAAGAACCAGGGAAGAGAATCTAGAATCTCCACCAAAAAAAACACACACCTAAGGTTACTCGCCTGACCTCGGTGCCTTAGGGCAGTAAGGGCTGCTGCGTGGTACCTGGGCCGTGCTGTTGATGTCCTTCCTTCGGAAGACTCCATGGTTCAGAGCGACTGCGGTGTTGTCGTTGATGAGCTGCAGGACCTTCAGACCTGCCATGTGGGCAGCGTGGATAACAGCTCTGCGTTCCGCCTGATTGAAGTACGCTGGGACTGTGATCACAGCGTCTTTGATTGCTTGTTCTGTGGGGGAGGAATCTTGGTGTAATTTATGTACTCATCAGAAGAATTGTAACCAAGTACAAGCGCAGTATGGGACACCAACCTGCAAAGTCCTGCGCTAAGCCACGGGAATAATTCAACATCATTCCCAGGATCTCCTCTGGAGAATACTGGATCTCCCTTTTAGGATGGACAGAAAGTATTAAAATGTCAACGAGTATAAGAAGAAATTTCTGTACTTGACAGTGTTCTTCAGACATGCCAAAAAATAAAAAAAAAAAAACACTTCACAGGCAGATGTTTACTCACAAAGAGATTTTTGGGGGTCAAAGATGGAAAGGTGGAAAATTAGAAAACATACTTACTCCGAGAACTTGAAGAGGACCGTGTCTCTGTTCTCATCTTTCAGAAGCTGGTGCTCAGGAAAATGCTTCTGGTATAAAGCCACCTGAGGGTTATCGTACTTTTTCCCCAGGAGGTCCTGAAGGTACCTGTACACCAGCTTGGGGTTCTTCACCGACTAAACGGGGAACAGCATTTAGGAGCAAGGTGAGCACACGCTCAGGTAACATTTCCGTAAATTTAATAGCTGAAGCTTGAACAGCTGAGTGAATGCATACGGGATGACACAGCAAATACAAAAATCGGAAGTTTTAGAAAACTGAACCACTTACGACTCCCAGAGCTCCGTCCCCAAAAAGGCGCTCGTTGTCCTTTAAGCACACCGCTACTGGAGTTTTCCTCCTCGACTCCCTGCAGTAGAGAAAACGCACGAGGAATCGGAACGTGACGGGCAGCGCATACATACATGCGCGTGACAGACGAAAAACACGACGCCACACTTACTTGTTCATCACAATTTCCATTGGCACGCCAGGTTTAACTATGGCCACTTTCATCCACTCGCTACCCAGGTCAACAGACATCACTGCTACGGATGCTGCAGGGGATACGTCAAAAGGAGAAAAAATACCCAACAACATTAAAGGACAGAATACAAGACAAATCTCAATGAAAATGTATGCATTTACGATACAAGGCTGGGGATGGATTTAAAGGGAAGTAATTTATCCACTCCTTTATTATATAAACCAACAAAGACACTGAGATCGGTAAATAAAAGTCAGCTTTAAGAGTTATACCCAAAACCACTCCACTCAGTAAAAACCTGCAGAAGAATGATTGACAAACATACCTGTTGGAGAAGGTAAGGCCAGGATAAAGCTGAACACAGCGGCACACACCAGTGTCACCCCCATCGTCACTGCCTGCAAGGCAGTAAGGAGTTATGTCCTGTACATGTAGACACATCACACATAACTCAATACCTACATCTTTTTAACCAAAGTGGGTGGGAAAACAAGACGTTTTTTTTTCCTTTTAAAACAAAGCCAGAAAGATCTGCATCAACACGCAAGGAACAGACAGCAAGGATCCTGGTACCCAATACCAGTAAGTTCAGTCAGTTTGGATCCATAACATTATACTCTGCTGCAAGACATTCCCTTCAATAAAACAAAAAAAGCATTAATAATAACAAGCTAACGAGGCTGCAGCGCTCGACCATGCATTAAATCTTGCAGCTCTTGAAGAAACGCAGAAAGGGGGAAAATGACCAGGTGCATAAACTGTCCTGCGGCTCCAGTCAAAGACAACTCAGCCTTCAAAGAGATCCCGAAAGAATTACACGCTCACTTATAAAGGTGCACGCCATTAGTGGCATTTCCAGACTAAAAGGATGTACTACTTTTAAACATAAACGATATAACTGTGATGCAGTTTGAATTAATCCAACAATTCTGAAGGTACGTTCAGATTAGTACACATTTACTCACACACAGTTAGCTACTAAAAAGTAGCTAACTATAGATAACTGGTTTTAAAGTTGCTTAATTAAAAACAATTAGTAAAGGTGAAGACGTGCGAGTGCGATACAACGCAACTGATTCCCCAGGCATAACGTGAATCAGTATTTCCCAACCCAGTTCTCGGGGAAGCCGGGACAGTCCACGTTTTTGCTCCCTCCCAGCTCCCAGCCAATCAGGAATACCGGACACCTGGTACAGGTGCGCTGGGACGGAGCAAAAACGTGGACTGTCCCGCCTTCCCCGAGGACTGCGTTGGGAAACACTGCTGTAAAGCCTCGACCAGGGATGATGGCACAGAAAACTGTCCAGCTGCTGCGCCACTTTGTTTTTTTTTGGGGGGGGGGGGCACATTTTTTTAATCAATCAATTAAGAGTAAACCTCCCGGTGCTGATCCCGCACTGTAACACGTGTAACACGCGGCCGCCAAATGTAACAGAAATGATATCACTCAGTTCCGGTAGCCAAGCCGACCGAAGCGCGCCCCGGCGAATTGGCTGCGCGGGCGGCTGTCAGGCCGTTTGCACCGCTGTATCCGGTGCGGCTCCCGATCACGGGCCCGTCGCGCCGAACCGCATCGCTAGGCAAAAAGCCACGGAACAGCACAAGCGCGGAGACTCCCAGCGCAGCCAGTCTGACGTCGGCAGCACCGGCCGCCCCATGCCGCCTGTGCTCGGCCGGGCGCACACAAAGAGAGCCGGATCGGCCCAGGGGCTGCCACCACGGGACGCGGCGCCCAGGTGTCACCGTGTCCCCCCGACACCACCCTCTGGCTCTGGCTCTGGCTGAAGCACACGCAGCGAGGACACAGCACCCCAGAAACGGCACCATTCGGGTGCATCGGTCCGCTTAGAGTCCGTGCCGCCCCAAGCGCAGCTGGGAGGGCACCACCGGCGTGCGCCGAACTTACCGGCCGCGCAATGACAGAACTTACCTTTCAGCACAAGTGCCTCTGCTCGGAGTGCGGACCCAGCTACGCTACAGCTAATGCCCGCCGAATAAGACTGACACCGCGTATTCCTATCGCAACGCCCGGGCTACTATCCGGCTCCCTTCCGACACCCACTCTGCACAAATTCCTAATTATTCCCCCTACTGCCTGCGAGAGCCGGCTCGCTGCGACCATAGGGCCCGGGACGCGGCGTGATCTCATTGGATCCGCGAACCGGGTTGTTCCGAGAAGGACCGCATCACCTCCGTAATCGCCGGAACCCGCCCCCTCCGTCGGCGCGAATGGCGCCTGCTGATTGGTCCACGTCGCCACGCCGCCGCCTTCGGAGGAACCCTCCGCGCACGTTTGGCTTCCTCTCATTGGTCCACGTTCAACTACGGGGCGTAAATCCCCAGGAAGGAAGTGCGCAGGCGCGGTGACGCGGGAGCAGGTGTGGATAAAGCTGCTGTCATTTTAATAACATAAAACATCTACTCACGAGTTTAATCGATATGGAGCCGATGGAATAAAATAACAGCTCGCATTATTTCCCTGCTGTCAGTTTAAATGAGACACAATGCTGACGGCACTTTTCATTAGTAGGGGCATGTGACGTTTAAACATATTTCATGGGGAAGCTGCTATGGCTTTACTGAATGATAAACCTCGTTACATGGTCCTGTCTCTTCGCGGGTCCCATTTTACGTATTTCATACGGTTTCTGGGAGGGGGTGCGGCGGACAGGAATCTCAGAGACATGAGCCTCGTTAGTAGGACATGCCCACAGACGTACAGACCTAGCGCCCCTTCGATACTGTGCCTGGCTTCATACATTCCAGTTTGAACTTGAACCACATAAGTAACTTTAGTGAGGTTTCGCCATTGTTGCCGTTACCCCCTGTGCGGGGATGCCTTGTGTGCGTTCTGACTTCATTTAAGACACGGCAGTGTTTCCTTCAAGTTACAAGTAAAAGGCTGATTTGTGATACTCGGAATATACAAGCCACATAAATACGCGTTCATTACAATTTGCAGCCAGTCGTCCCTGTATTTATTTATGTCGTTAGATTATAGAAAGGTTATGGTTGTACACATACAGTCACGGTTCCGTTTATTTGGAAATGGGGACTATAACTTTACTATAACTTTTCTAACAATTAATTACACACTTTCGTAAACCCTGCAGCCGAAGAAATGATTACTCAACAGGACATTATACAACCGTTTATGGACTTTAAAACGAAGAAATAAAAGTTAAATAGCGAAAGCATCAGTTGTCAGTAATGAAAAAAATATATATATATATTCATTATATATATATACGTGTGTGTGTATACCCCATCTGTCCTCCTCCATGTAGGCTGACACGCGATCGCACTCTGCCATCGGCTAACAGGTCTGCTGCCGCTCACGTGACTTCTATGTTAGTCACATGACCCGCTCCAGCGACAAAGTGGGAAAATGGCTGCGTTCTTGCAGTGGCGACGTTTCGTTTTCTTTGATAAGGAAATCGTAAAGGATCCATCTGACAATGGCAAAAATCTCGTTGTCCCTGCCGGCGTGTCGGCCTGCGATTCCGGACGAGGATATATCGTGCTTGGAGATATCCTTCATTACAGATTTCAGCCAAATTCGCCTTGGGTTGAATAGATAGCCTTTTTAGACATCGCCTTGAATTCATGTTGTGTTTCCAGATGTTTAATGACGATTTAGGAAGCTAGTTAATAGATATTTTAAAGTATTGTATCGTCAACAGTACTGGTTGGTTGCTAGCCGACTGCTGTCTTACTTCCTGATTAATTGCTGAATCCAGATGTCGCTGTATATACCCGGTTTGTTAGTAAATCACGAGACGATCAAACGCCTTGCTCAGTATTGCTTGATGGTTTAGTTCAGTCAGCAGAAGGATGGGTTTAAAGAACGGAAACATATTTTATGAAACTAAAATCTTTTGGGTGTTTTAGATGGCCATACTTTATTTTCAAATCTTCCTGCCCAATACGCAAATCCATTTAATTTGTGTCCGATTTTGATGTACTCAGGGTCTCTAACTGCGGAGTTTGAATGTTTTCCCTGTGGTTATTTAGGTGGTATTGCAAAGAGATGAAGTGGAGGTGTCTCTAAATGTCCACCGAGTGTGAAATTGTGGGACTGCCGTCTCCGTGTAGCGTGTAGCCTGCCAAGTCTATCTACAGTACTTGTTTCATTTAGCTTTAGCTACTGTAAACTATACAGCATGACAATTTTTTTTTCCTTAAGCCAGTCATTTTACATATGGAGGGTCAGATCTGGTCGATGGCACGCTCCTTGAAATTAACTTCCTTTCAGGCATACAAGCTGCGGGTAACGCACCTTTATCAACTGAAGCAGCACAGCATCTTGGTGTCAGTGGGTCAGGACGAGCCAGGAATTAACCCTCTGGTAAAAGCTTTAGCCGCACTGCAAATCACGTACTGGTGAAAATAATCCGATACAATGGTGTGCTAAAATTCCTTGGGTGTGGTGCATGGTTTCAGACGCTTGCTTGCGGATTATCGTTTTAGCAGTTTATTTTTCCGTTTTCCCAGGTCAAGGTTTGGAATATGGATAAGCGGGACAGTGGGAATCCCCTCTGCACGCGGATCTTTCCGGCAATTCCCGGGAACAAGCCCACCGAGGTGTCCTGCCTCAGCGTGCACGAGAACCTCAACTTCATGGCTATTGGTAGGTTTTACTTTCATGCCTTTTTTTCTATGGCACAGGATCTGAGTTTGAAAATATTTGTCTGCACAGTTTCTGCTCGTGTTCCCTGCATCTCTCCTTGGCCGGTGCAGCCGTAGGTGTAAGACTCAGGGCTGCTTGTCTTGCAGGGTTCACTGACGGCAGCGTGGTGCTGACCAAAGGGGACATCACGCGAGACAGACACAGTAAAACGCTCACGCTGCACGAGGGCAACTGTCCGATCACGGGGCTCGCTTTCCGCCAGGCGGGCAAAGTCACGCACCTTTTCGTCGCCACCCTGGAGAAAGTGCAGGTAACGGAGGCTGCTCTTTGTTCTCTGTGGCACTGGTTTGAAGTCTGCGGCCCTCTGACTGTGTCTGACTGTGTCTCTCTGTGTGCGGGGCACGCAGTGCTACACCCTATCAGTAAAGGAGTACCCTCGTATGGAGCTGGACACGCATGGATGCGCGCTGCACTGCTCGGCCCTCACTGACCCCTCCCAAGACTCTCAGTTCATTGTGGCCGGGGACGAGTGTGTCTACCTGTACCAGCCTGACGAGCGCGGGCCCTGCTTCGCCTTCGAGGGCCATAAGCTGCTGGCCCACTGGCACCGGGGTTACCTCCTGCTGCTCACGCGGGACACCAAGTCGCCCAACAAGTAAAGAGCGGCGCGGCTTAGCGGCCAAACATGGTCTGTAATGGTGATGCGGAAAGGGGTCATGGGAGACCCCACTATATGTTAATAAAGTGGGCATTTTGAATGGCATTGACAATCAGTGTGTGATCGATGGCACACTTGCTAAAGGCTACTGTTGTATCTACTGAATCTCAGTCAACTTTATTTATTAATAAGTACAAGTATGGAGTTTGTTCTGGTGTGTCTGGTCATGGATATTGCACACAATCAATATGCATATAGTGCAGTAAGTTATAATACAATGCAAAGCACAGACAGGGTAGCCGCTTGCAGTACTACATCTGTGCAGCAGGATGGATAGTATCCTGTTGTCTGTGTTCGGACGGTGGCATCAGTTGGTCAGTCTGGTGTGTCCGGTCTGTGCAGGCCTGAATTTAGCTCCCGGGAGACCTCACCGACGGAGAAGCAGATCCTGACTGTGTATGACCTGGACAACAAGTTCATTGCCTACAGTGCTGCCTTTGATGACATGGTCGACGTTCTGGCCGAGTGGGGCTCGTTCTACGTCCTGACACGGGATGGCAAGATGTATGTGCTGCAGGAGAAAGACACCCAGACGAAGCTAGAGGTATGTCCTGCAGGCTCTCCAGGGAATAGAGTAACACGTTG
>JAODKN010000104.1:17589512-17618496 GCA_026774425.1 Petrocephalus zakoni | reverse complement strand
TGTGGTCAGAATTTCCAAACTGGACCCTGTCCTGCAATTCTGTAGGAGCCTTCAGCGTCTACAGCCATACAGCAAAACAGGGATCCTCCCGATTGTGTCTGAAGTCACTACTTTCAATGAGCATATTATGAGACTCAGGCCAAGGCACTCTCTGGGTGTCCTGTCTGTTGTCTGGGTGTAAGCTCCGACCATGGTGAGTGATGTCTCGATAAGGAAAACTGTAAATAAATAACATACAACTTTCAGACCTGTAATAACAGGTAAAGATACACCCCAGATACCATACATACAATGAGGATTTAGCGAATTTCCCAAACTGCCACTGGATGGCAACATACAGTCCCCTGTATAAGAGTGACCCACCATGGATGGTGAATGTGAGCCTGGAACCTGTCCCGGGAAGCCCAAGGTACTTTGGAGAGGATGTTACTACATCACATAGCTCTCACACACTCACATTGATGTCACTTAGAGACATCAATGCACCTAAGCATGATTTTTATACTGTGTTGGACGGAGTAACCAGAGAAATGCACAGCTGACAAGAGAGATCATTGATGTTAATACAGATAAGAACAGCAAAGAAAGGGTTCTGCTTGGTGACATTCTGTGGTGTTACGAAGAGAACAGGACATGTAGGTATTAGAAACAGGACATGTAGGTATTAGAAAACAGGACATGTAGGTATTAGAGAACAGGACATGCAGGTATTAGAAAACAGGACCTGTAGGTATTAGAAAACAGGACATGTAGGTATTAGAAAACAGGACATGCAGGTATTAGAAAACAGGACATGCAGGTATTAGAAAACAGGACCTGTAGAAACCGCATGCAATAAATAGAACTGACCATGTAGCAGCAGGTTTTCAAGTTTTACTGGGACATTAAATAACACACATGACCAAATGGTAAGAATAACACTTTTGAAATTCCATAAGTCACCTAGTAAAAATAGAAGTACACATTATTTACCTTGACAACCACTAGTAAAAAAAACTTCTCTCTGTGTTTGCATATGAGTTTGTCGGGGGAGTAGTAACAGAGTGCAGTAACAGAGTGACTGGGTCACTTCCCGTCTGGCAACTGATGCCACCGTTACTTGGAAAATAGGAAAGAATTTCTTACACTGCTACTCATACCAATAACACCAAATTGATAGTTTTTATCAGCAGTCTCATATTAGTAGGACCAGTTGATGAAGCAGTAAGCATAACTAATACATTTTGAAATTTTTGGTTGTTCACTTAAAAACTCCAAGGTCTCTAGAAAATCAACATGAACTGGCACCTTATATATAGTGATCTAATTAGGGAGTTGCAGCGAAAACCTGCTTACACACCGGCTCTTTGCGGATAAGACTGCCCACCCCTGCTCTAGCGTAATATTTAACGTGAAAAGAACAAGAAAAAAAACATGGTTTTCAAAAATATTTGTATATATATTGTGTATCACAGCAAAATCCTTGAAAACTATGTTTGAAGTAAATTATTTTACATTATGATTTAAAACAGCATTCTGCAAACATTAAAAAATTAAAAATCTTAAACTTCCCTAAAACATTGTCAGCCCTGAAAAACTTAAAATTGCAAAGCAATTTGTTTGCTAATTAGTTAGCTGGAACACATGCATTTTTTGTTTGCATTGGTACTTTTAGACCCGTAAAGGGCCGGTGTGTATGCAGGTATTCACTGCAACTCCCTAATTAGATCACTAATTAGAGGACTGATTGGCTGAAGAATTCTCACACCTGGGTTTGAGCCACTGACCTTAGAGTTACCCCAAAAACCTGCATACACACCAGCCCTTTGCAGATAAGATTGGCCACCATTGTTTTAGAGGCTTTTTAAATACATTGGGAAAGGTTACTATGACAACAAGGTACCTGCAGTAGCTAATTGTTTATTTGCTCGTAGGATCGCATTTCACATTCCACTGGAAGAGAGAACCTGCATTTCGGGAGTCGAGATGTGCTCAGAAAATGCAGGGGATTTGTCTGACAGATTCGCTGACAGTATTACCACTGGATTCTTTTTCTTTCTTTCTTTTTCATTATTGCGCTCTCTCCGTTGCAAAGTGGCCGTTGAGCTGGTAGCGATCTCTGCTGCCTTGCTCTTCCTGTGAGAGGAAGTGAAGCTCGGTGGCACAGTCGCACAGAGCAGCAGAGCACAGCAGATCGGGAGAGGAGCGGCCTACCAGCCAGGAGAAGGAGGGCCGCAGGCCGCTGTCGAAAGCAACGGTGTAGGAGTAGTTCACGTTGGCGCTGAAAGACAGAATTTGTCATAAATATGCACATAGATTGTGTATAAGGCGGCTAAAGACACACAAGGTAGTAAAGTTTGGTACCTGATTCTGTAACTAGGCAGTGACCAAGCAGCCTTCATTACACAAAAATAAACGTATATTATAGTAAAATGCTGCCAATTCATGCATCTGGCGTGACTCTCTCACACACGTCAGAAATCTTTATCATTCCATTATTAACCTAAAACTTGCTACATCAAAAGCCTTGTGGTAGTTTGGGGTAGACTGTTCACAAGGTAATAAAACTCTTGCATGCATGTAAATGAGTGTGCAAACATGACTCAAACTGAAAATCTCACACTAGCCAGAAAATATTTTGAAAATGTTTTATAATTATTCTTCTGGATTGATCCATGCAGTCCCCAGGGAACTTGCCTATGGCCCAGCAATGACACTGATGGTCCTTGCTGAGTCCCAAGTCTGTGTTTGATGGACCTACTGCTAGTGCTGACACATCCTACTAGCACTCCTGAGCAACCCTGTACACCAAGTGCGCATTTTAAAAGGTCAGAGTTTCAGTAATCTGTCACAGTTGCCTGTGTACCCAATAACATTTGCAATAGGCAGGGTTCTGTCTACTCAACATTGAATCAACACCCACTAACTTACATGACAGCATCATTTGGTTTGATTAAGGGCACTAGATAGACAAGCATCAATTAATACATGGCTCACTGCATTGACATTAGCATATTACTTTTGGGAGTAACATAATGTTTATAGAAGAACAAATGCACATGTATTATTCTGGTGTCATTCTCACTTTACTTTGGATTAAATTCAGTACGCTATTACTGAAAACTCAGGAAGCACACACCCTGTGGGTAATTTAGAGGTAATAACGTCTGAATCTGAATCACATCAATGTTTTTGGCCTCTGGGAGGAACCTGAAGTCTTGGGAGGAAATTCGCACGGTCGAAGAGAACAGGAAACATACAGTGCAGAGGCAGAATTAGAAACCACAAGCAAGGATCTGTGAGACCACGGTGCTGTGGTATGTGCCTCTTACAGCAGAAAACCATGAGAGGCAGATAAACTTAACACAAGCAAAGCCTAGTCTATAAAAGACTACTCGTACTCCTCAAAACATCAACATTTAGTTCTTATGCAAGAAACCCAGCATCCAACACTGAGCAGCCAGTTTCAGGAAGTGTAACTCTGGTTCCCCCCCCACTCAGACCCAATTAGCGCTTTTCTAGAGGTGATGCAGTTGACCATTGGACGGGCTGACTGCTCATCTCAGCTGCCATTAGTCGACCTGTCACTCCCAGTTATGTACATCACACACATAAACATGACACATAGTCATCAGGCAGTCGACTTGAAAAATCCAGATTATTACAACTGATTACATTTCCAAGAGAATCCAGAGACGCAGGTCTTGGCCAGTCTAAGGTTTACGTAAAACGGGTGCCCTAGAAAACTTCCTGGCATCAACTGGTCCTGAAAGAGACGCCAAGTTAGTCTGACCTACTTTCATGCTAATGGGTCCTCTTGGGACAGAGCATTGCTGGATCCTACTTGGTCTCCCTCTCTGGGTATTCAGGTGAAGATGCCCTAAAGCAGACCTCACCCTGTAAGTTCACTCTACTGGTCATTAATTATACGGTCCAATACGCAATTTCCTGCTTCACTGAGGCTTTCAGGCATTACAAATGACTGGAAGAAAAGTTCAACTTAATGGAATCAACTGGCGTAAGGTTAGCAGGCAAAACTTGATGCCTGCATTGAATTTTACTTGATTGGTGAAAATATAATTAAGAGTTGTTTTTTTTTTTGAAGAATACACCTCTAGGTAATTTCTTTTGGTGACAAAACCTAAAAAGATCACAAACAAGTACCTATCACGCACTACACCACATATAATTCATTAAGCAAAGCCTTCTAGTTACGATGGCAAAAAGTTTAGGCATTTTGCAGTGATCTGTAACATTAAAGCAAATGTAAATGGTCCTTTGATGCAAAGTAATAATCACAGGCCATGTGTGCAAACCTCACGTAGCTGAAAACATTTTTAAGTAGGAGGGAAATTACAAGGCACTTGTACTCATCTTTTGAAATTCACCTGGCTTCTGGCTGGAACACTGTAAGTGAAGAGAAAAAAATACATTCATTTTGCATAAGTGCATCCTCTTAACTGCAAGACTTATCGCTGCATAAAAACCACTGATTTTCTACAGCACTCAAGGAGCTCAAACATACACATAAAACATTACTTGCAGACAAAAAAAACATTGTACCAAGGAATGCCATTATGGGCAGACTGAATGTCTATGGACCTGATGGTACTGGGCTACAAATGAAATATAATTTGGAGTACAACTGAAACTGCTTTGTGACGTGGACTCCCAAGTTATTTAACTGAAATTTAAAGTGTATAAAAAAAACTGAAAAAACAAATATCTAATGTTGTTTTTTCCATTCCTTCTTGTAACCCCCAACTCGTAATTCGTGACCCATTTTTAAGGGGAGAGAAGATGTAAAATCTGACAGAATGGCAAAGAGATGTCAGTGGTTCCTCAGATATTCATCAGACAAAGCAGACCAAAAAGTCCAAAAGAAATACAGCCCTCTCCTGGAACGACAAACGTTAAACACCACAATTGAAATCCAAATTTGCCGGCATTGGTTTGGTCTGATGTTCAATGCCCATTTCCTGAGATGAATTAAGGACAGAAAGCGTGACAGACCGGAAATGCAGACTGGGACACCTGTGACTGAGGAACGACGGGAAAGAGAGGAGCCATATACTTTTAAAAGTCTCACCAAAACTTTAATGTACATTTTTCCATGGATGCTGAGTATATTACCTTCATGTTTACCTAAAGCAATGTATTTAAAGTGATTCTGCAAAGCAATCAGGAGTATATACTGTAACATGATGCAGAGGACGTGTTCCGTAGTATTTCTCTTATTCTCTTTGTAAAATAAAGACATAAAACAAAAACCGAAATAAATAAAAGAATAATACAGTTAAAGACCAGACTTCAGTGTTAATCACTCAGTTGTGTTGTGCGATATTAATCCTTGGAGTAATGAAAATAAGGGATGTATCAACAATAAAAAGGACTGACGCATTTGTGTAATTTCTGTGTTTAGCATGAAACCTGTGCCTAGCATGGAAATGATGAGCGTGGTTAAAGTTATATGTCCGCGATGTCCTACGTGAACAGAAAACAATGGCGACGTCTGCTGGGGACGATAACCCACGTCGGGCTTAGACGTATGACATCCACAGCTTTAAGAGAAACACAGGAAATGAATTCAGTGGCTGCAATTTATCAGTTGAAAGAAAAACTCAGAGAGGGAGGTATGGCTTTGTATTAAAATGAAGATAATGATGTGCCGAGAGAGATGTATGTACAACGTGTTACACCATTAACAACAATTAAAAAAACCGGAACTAAAGAGGCAAAAAACCCTTCAATGAAATGTTAGCTACAAAAGGTAAATCACATCAACATAACTCCATGAATAAAACACTTCTAAGAACCAATGTTTTGGCGTGATTGTACTGTGCCCAGCCACACTATGCACCTGTTCTTCCAATTGTTTTCCCTTTTTTAACTGCAAAACACAGCACATGACAACAATAAAGAGTGAGAAACTGCATGCTGAAACCCAAAAGTAAACAGGAGGAATGCTTTTGCTTAAGTTCAAACGGCATCAAACAGATTACTTCCTTAACCAGCAGGTTGAGATGGCATCGTGTACAAAGTGGTTCCTTAACCAGGAGGTTGAGATGGCATCGTTAAAACTATCAGTTTAACTAGCAGGTTGAAACGGCACCGTACAAAGTGGTTCCTTAACCAAGTATTTGACTTGATTTTCTTCCTTTAAACTGAATAATTGCAGTGGATCTCAGACTTTAAGGGCAGCATTAACTTTTGATATATCAGTCAGATTCACTTCATTCTTTATCAAGCACTATCTAGCAACCCTGAGAAAACACACACTCACCACACAAAGAATTATCACCATCTGCTCTGGACATCCCGAATGAAAAAAGAAAGACCATGTCACATTTTAAGATGGCTTTTACCACATCGGCGACGGTGATCTGGCCCACTTAATCTCCATTCCTCTGTGCCAGCCAGTGTAAACACTTTGGAACATTTGTGGAGGAATGGAAGTCACAAAACAAAATTTCTGGTTTCACCTGTTTTCGGAATGATATGCTACAAAATAAGTTAATTTTGAGAGAACTGGCATTTGATCCCGGGTTACCCTGTGCTGCTCCAGGCTTCAAAGCCACCCTGACCTAGAAAAGGAATGAATGGATGGTAAAGATAATGAGTAATTGCCCATGTAATATAAACATGACATGGTCTCTTCAGTAATAATAATAATAATAATAATAATAACAATTAAGCAGTTATTCTATTGCTTGTCTTTTACATTTGAAAGATGGCTTGGATTCTTCCTCAGGGTTACCCAGAAGGCCATACGTTTAAGCTTCAAGTTGCAGTTGGTTTCATAAACAACAAGTGTAAAGAGCTTACAAACAGGCCAAGTGCTCAGGAATAGAAAACTGCAAAAATGTTCCCCACCGTGTTGGAAAGCCCCCGCTCCGCTCTTAAGTAAGAGTGGTGACCAACACGCAGAGGGACTGCACACATGCAGAGTGTAAGCCATTAAAAAGGAAGGAGTAAAATACACAGCGCCACAGTCTGGATACATTGGCACACGAGCATCTCCACCAGATTTGCCCGATGGCTTTATTTAAGCGAACAGGCTATAGCTATCATATAGCTAGAACCTGCATTCATCATGAAAGCCAGTTAAATAATCAGTCATTTTAGCCTATAATGGATATTTGTGCACCAAAAACACACAAAGGCCTCACATTCATAAACTTTATACGCATTATATTTCTTTATAATTCATTAGAATTTAGTAATAATGAGTCAAACGTTCTGTACAATTTTAACATATCAAGTGCTGTTTTAGCTTTTTGTAAACACTGATAGAGAATTCAAGCATTATATGCTTATATTCCCCCCAAACATCTGAATGAACTTGCAAGGGACAGAGTGTGTTGTGCTCATTTGGGGGGGTGGGTACACCCCTTGGTTCATGCAAGTTTTCAGCAGGGCAATGAAGACGCTCCACTGTGACGTAATCAGGGCAGACGTGTTGGTCACCACTGCGCACCACTAACCATGTCCCCCGAGGCCGCGACTTACACTTCACTTCACACAGCTCCTCACAACGTTCCCACCAAAAACCACAGCTACCGCATCACGCTATGTTACAGAAGTAAAACAGGTTTTTCGTTTTTTTTCCATTTCATTTTTTACAAAGTTAAACATCTTCATTATAAATATCGTCTGTGCTGTTGTACCCTCTATCAATATAAATAGCAAAATATAGTGTCTCAAATTTCCCAAACCTAGCTGTAACCCCTTATTGTTCTCTCTAATTAAAGCATCTGTTTATATATATTTTAAAGATAGAATACACTAAAAACATGAACAATTTGAAACTATAAATGATCCTAGAAAGGTATCAACCGAAACTGGTTGATAAATAATAATAAATCAAAAAAAAAAAAACAAAAGTGATCAAATGAGCAATGTCCAAGAGGGGTAAGAGTGCATAGATGCCGAAGTCACAACATATTTCAACCACTGATGCGAGATGAGGTTCTGAGGACGCTCTGAGTGCTAGCTGGTCGTTATGCAGAAGAAGGTGATGCTGTTTCCTGGGCGCTCGGCACTGTGGACGATCCACGGCGCCCCCTGGCCGCCCAACCCCGCCGTTCCACATGGAGTTCCAAGCATGACGACATGGGTAATGGCCCATGCAGGTTTCATTTCCTTTGACATTTTTTTTTTAATTTAAATGAAATCATAATCAATAAATATATAAACAAACAGTTCATTTTTTTGGAGGCCGAAGAAAGTTTCTAACACTTGGTGGTGTACATTCAGGAACATTCATATTGAAAATGAAAAGAAAAATTTAACAAAAAAATGAACAAATGCAACAATAACGAAAACATAATCATTGTAACTATTAATATTAACCATTGCCATAATAATTTATAATATGTTACAAATTTCCTATGTGTATCGTTCTGGGTCCCAAGCTGGGTTCATAGACTCCTTTATAATTTCTCTTTTGAGGGGATCCAGATGTAAGGTCCAGATTGTTCCTCTATCACAAGCTTGCAGTGGTTATAAATGTCCTCTAAGGTGTCTCCTTGAACCAGGGCTGGAAAGAGAGACAGTGGTATTAATAACGTTAGAAATTACTTTTGCTTCTAAATACTGAAATCCCTACTTCTCTAGCAGCTGCACAGATGACCTTGAAGATAGAAACGGGGGCAAATCTCAACAATCCAACATGAATGGATCATTGAATGAACAAAGATAATCTGATATGTTGACATATCCAATTGAGCTTGATACATAACATTTTAAAGCCCTGTATTTCTCTTTGAAACATTTTCCAGGGTGTTGGATCAAAACTACACCCTGTGCACAGTGGATGTAAACAAGTCCTTAAAGTGCATGCTAATAGAGACTAAATGCATTACTTGTGATTGCAGTTTTTGCCTCACCTGTGAAGTACTCGCCAAACTCCTGCTCCAGTTTCATGGCTCTGTCGTACGTCTTCTTCGCCTGCTCCTCCGTGAGCCTCTTATTCATCTCCCTGGGGAAAGAGTGGGCAGCCCACAGTATATAATAAAGCAAAGCCGCCCCCCACCAGCTCCGTCTTGCGGGCTCACGGGGGACTGACCGCATCTATCGACGACTCGCATCAACGCGCTTATCTTTGATGGAGCAAACGGGCGACTTACATCAGAGACTCGGGGGATTTGGGCTTTATAAAGATGGCAATGGGGTAGAGTTGTGCTACTTGTAATCGCTTAATGGCATTTCCTGACACGTCCAGGATGCAGTGTTTCCCCTGGAGGAAACAGAGCAGAAGACCAGAGTCACCCCATCACATTTAATGTCATTTATTAACTGACGGTGCACAGTGACCTGAATATACATGAACATATTTCAGCAAATGTGCTTAATGCTAACCACTATGTTTATGAACAGCATTCCACCCACAGTCCAGATATGAAAACCGGTATCTTTAAATTACCCATAATGCACGACTGTGTGAGTAAGTGTGTGTATATGTGCCCTGTGATGGACTGCTCTCCTGTCTATGGTGTAACCCCACAGTGTGCTCTGAGCGTCCTAGGTTAGGCTCCAGGCTCCCCTGTAAACCACACATAAGCAGCTGGAATGCAGGCGGATAAATGGATTAATGGACACTTTTGAAATAACCATCATAACAACATTAAGCTGCATATATGACTACACTGTGCTTATCAACAAAAATGTCATGTGCTTGCGGTTTTCAGGAAAACACTGAAAGTCTAGATCCCATGGTCTCATTCTCTACGTGGTTTATGGTGTCCAAGTTCAAGCAAGCACTCACTCGCTCTGCCACGTATTTGACTGACTGGACGCTGGTTCCGTACAGATTGTCATTGTACTGGCCCGCTTCAATGAACTTGTGCTCTTGGATGTCCTTCTCCATCTGCTCCCTGGAGGTCACAAAGTGGTAGTCCCGCCCATCCACCTCGTATTCCCGCCTCATCCTTGTGGTATCTTTGTTAAGAGGAAGATGCAAAGGGGCAATGAGAGAGGGCTCTACTGCACCAGCATCACAGTGCTTCAACGGGACAGAGTCTTTGAAGTGTTTCTCAAGCAAAACCCACTCAAAAGTTTAGGAAGAAGTCGATTAAAATCTAAATGACTCTAAACATCATTCCATCCCATTGATGAGTGTGAAATTGTTTCTTTTGAAAGCTGTACATCATCATACCTGTTGCTCTAATGGCCGTATCTGGTGTTTCCGTTGGCATAAAAGCCCACTGACTCAATTATCTATTTTGATCAAATAACGTAGAAGACAAACAAAGAATGGAAATATGATACTAGAGTCTTATTTTGTACAAACTGTCAGGGCAAATCCTCACACAGGGGGCACATATTTACACAAGAAACAGCTGCTAAGGGCCACCAGAGCAGATCAGCCTTACAGCTGATGACATAACTTCCTTTATACCAGCAACTCGTTTGCTTACTTACCGATGTGCCCTGAACGGTTAGCCGCTTTATAAGGTTTTAAAAAACGAATAAAAAGACATACATTAAAACAAAGCAGACAGCAAAACAAAAATGTTCAACAAGACATAAGCAAACATAATACTAAGAAAAAATGAAATGCTACACAAATGACAAATAAACATTGGCGCTACTAGTGAAAAAGTCAGTCTGTTCATTGAAATACTTAAGAAACCAAATGGACATTATTGTTGATATTGGTCTTTAGGGTACATGTATCAGCCAAGGTGAATGTCTTAGGTGTTAGATTCGAAGGAAAAAAAACTGCGAAAAAACTGAATGAAGACAGTGACAATTGAAAATAGCTGGAAGACAGGCGATAAATCACGGTTACCACTCACCACATTCTTTGTTACTTGGTCCCTAGTTGCATAATCTGAGTGGATCCTTACTCTACAAGCCTTACTCTACAAGTGAACCTCCTACCATCTCAAAACATGTTCTTCAACTTCAACACGTCCCCAAACCAGTGATGTTTGGTTTTACATGGACAATGGAAACCAAATAAATTAAGAAACAAGAGTAGGCTGTAGAGCGAGCTTAAACCATAATTAACCTCAAATCGTACCACATCAGGGCACACAGAACCCTTGGGAATAAAGCCCAACTTTCACCTCCACGGTGAAGGATGATAACCTTATGACACGATGCAAAAGAGATCCACAGTTTTCGGCATACTTACGGGGTACACACGACCCAAACTTATCCGGAAACTCTGATATAAGATCATCGTTAATTCTGTCCTTCATTGGTCCCAGGATTATAACCGGTCTGGCATAATTAACTGTGAGAGAGAGAAAACCAAGCAAACACATGATGGATACTGCAACGCGAGAGATGATCCTAAAGACAAGAAGATAAATTATCCCCAGAGACTTGGTTTATTCATTGCACTAGTATACATAAATTCCTTAATTCACAGAAGTGGCAGCAATCTGTCATTTAAATACAAAAAAGGAATTGCTTTGAATTAAAATGTTGCCTAAGCTACTACAGTAATAAAAAGTGCAGTGACCAGCAGGGGAACTTACTTTCTTGTCGAATGACAGGCTCATAGGACAGAATCAAATCTTCTTGACTCCCTGGTGATAGAAATGAAAGAAAAACACTTTAATGGCATTTTTTACCAAAAAGAGCAGGCTGACAAGCTGGCTAATATGGAGAAGAACACGGAGGGACTGTGATGTTTGAGAGTCATAACTGTGGGATTAGAGAAAGGCTTTCAAACATGAAGGATGTAGCGGCGAGTAGGCGTGTGACACGGGAAGCGAGGTGGCGTGGTATGCGAGCCACAGATCTGCCCGCCTGGACGTGAGGATCGCCGTGGTGCCTCTCCGCTAGGCAAGGGGTCAGAAGCAAAGCCAGAACTTAGCAAGCTGGTGAGGAAAGTCGGAAGATTAGCGTTACGTTGTACTGGACCTCAGTTTTTCCTTCACCTTGTGAAGCAATCAGATATCCCAGATGTCAGGGATACTGTCTGGCCATAAATAGAGTGTTTGGGTTTCCACTGATCTCCACCAGCAAGCGTTTCTTCGTTTCTCCTTGGAGGTTGATGTGGGCTGGGCAGGTGGTGCCAGGGGCTGGGCATGGTTCTTCTCGAGCAGGGCAGATAACCCAGGATCTGTGCTGGGCAGCACATGATGGGCCAGCCAAACCCATCTGAACAAACAGCCTCCCATAACCTTGTTCATCAGGGTCTAATTAATCACTGCACAATTCCTCAGAGGAGAGGAAGCTTCCCGCTGCTCAGGACTGCTGGTCTGGCTAACTCGCCTTTCCCACAAACCGGAATGTAAAGACAGAAAGAAAAAAAAGACATGACAGTGTGGCGGAGGTCTGAATGAGGTCTGATATTATTGTTCAAATCATGGTCATCTGGAGAGAAGCTGGAGATGAAAATGTCTCATAAAATCAGGATCTCATAGAGAAAAAAGTAGCATTCTGTCAAATCATCCCATTGAATAATTCTAATTTGTAAAGAGAATATGTGTATTTTACATTGCAGAGAAAAAAATCCCCAAAATCCACGTGGGGCTTCAGCAAAACTCAGCTACCAACAAAAATACAGTTCAGTGGTATTTTTAAAGATTGAACGCTGGCGTAGGAGCAAATACGTTCTCGATCATGGTTAGAACTGATTTTTAATTGCATCAGGTCTGTAGCTAAAATGATGCACTGGGATACAATATGACAATAACACCCATATTTTATGATAAGCTCTGCAGCATTGTGATTCAAAAAAAAAGAAAAAGGAAAAAGAAGAATGTTCTGGAAACCACTGTTACCTGGCAACTTGAAGGTAAAATAGACATACTGGCTCTGTGGAGTCTTGATAAAATCTCCAGCCCCATCCCCCCCCCCCATCCATTATGCGTCAAAGAAGCTCTTCCTCACTGCCTGGCATTTCGGCTTCTGCCAGACTCTGTGGTCTGTGCTGAGACGGCCACATCACTATGGTGACAGCCCTGTGGCATCTCGGACCGCCACAAGCGTGGTGCGGATCTCGCCAGAAACGGCCAGCAAAAATGTGGCCCCTACAGACGGACAATCAGCAGCCTGTGAAAGTGCGGGTTTCAGACAGCGAATCCTTTGCATCAGTCAACACATGCAGTCAAAACAAAAATGAAAAAAAATAAAAAGCCCAGGCTAGACGTGCTCCGTGCCGACGAGGCCCCCGCCACGTGGGGATGGGATCCGGCGAAGGAGCACAGCCCTGCGAATGAGACGGCGCGACCGGGCGGCTTTGGCAGCTTATAAAAGGAAAGCGGCATCCAGACGGCACACGGTGAGACTAAGAGCACCGCAGGCACCCTCTGCAGGTGTTAATGAGTCTGTTCTATTACCTTTACAACAGAACTAGATGGATCCGGGCGACCTGCAGGCCGTCGCATGCGGGCTTTCCTTTTATTGCGACGTCGCGACACAGAACATTCCCTTTTCTACGTGAGGGGACAAAATTTAAGGTAAGGGAGCATTCAGAAGGGACATTTTATTAAAAAAACGTCTGCAAAGTGGCACCCTGGTAAAGGTGCCTTTGCGTTTTTTTTCTTCCTCGTGTCATGCATAATTTTTTTTTAAAGAAAGAAAAATAAAAGGGAAAATGAAAGAGGTGTAAACCAGACAAGTAAGAGAGGACAGACCTGGGGACAACCAAGGGCGGGGAGCAGACAGACAGCTCACCTATCCGTGCATGCCGACAGACCCTCGAGAACGGGCGCTTGTTAAGACGTAACGGAACGAGGGGAGGGGCCGTGAATCAGACAGTGTAAGCAAATCAAAAGTGTGAGGGGGGTTACAGGTGGGACCATTCCTGACGAACTTACTCAGTGCCTTTGTCCCATACCCGTCGTCACCTATTCCCGGGATGTCCTACATGGCCGTCCCCAGAGAGCATAGAGAGGGAGAGAGAGGGTGGGAATAACCGCGGGAGAGGAAGGAAGAGGTCAGTGACGTTAGAGGGGAGAGCGGACCGGGCCACGGGGGGTGGGGAGGTCATCCGAGCAGCCCGCGACGGTCCTGGGCCAGCCTGCCACATGTGCCGAAGCCTGAAGCCCAGCCAGTGTGAGGACCCTCTGCGAGCCAATATGTCCTCCATACTGTCTGTCACAGAGCTAGCAATCCAGATTGGGGAAGCCCTGTACTCCGCTAACGTTTACCGGCTCCCACGAGGAGAAGCAAAGAGGAGGCCTCCTGGAGGCTGTGGCCTTGACGGCCGACACGTGTGGCGAGCCGACCCCCGGCCTCCATCCTTGGGCTCGGATCAGACGGAGCACGGCGGCTCCCAGAAGCACCTACAACCGCGCAGGTGTGTGTCGGGGTCGACCTGTGTCTCTACACTCTGTGTGTGTGTGTGTGTGTGTGTGTGCTGTCCCTGCGGAGGTCTACTTACTTTCAGAGTCACTGGCATCCTGCTCACCCATCTCCTTGTTCTTGTAGAATGGGAATTTTCGTGAAAAGATGAAGTTCTTTTTACGCTTGTCATTGAATGACTGCGAAGGAGAGAAGGCATGGGGCAAACAGGGATGTCTATTTGTTGCCACACTCATGCTGACAAAACAGCTGGTTGCAGAGGTGGAAGGAACATCAGTGATAGTCCGTAAGGGTGACAGGAGCCTCCCATTCCCACGGGACGATGGAAAAACATCAACTTAGAAACTGCACAAAAAGTACCAACAAATTAATTTGGGTACGGAGACAGACACTTTGCTGGCGGACGGACTGTCACTGCTGCTCGTACCACAATCGCATAGGACGTGGTCTGGAACAGTGATCGAAATGAGGTTGAATGGGGATTAAATTAAGCAAAACAACACAAGTCGGCCTCATTCCATGTAGCAAAAGAAACCAGAGCAGCATGCAGCGGAAACTGAAGTAAAAAACAAGCAAACAGATAAAAATCCAACCAGTGTCAAGCATGCAGGTTATAGGGGGACAATAGGATGGGATCCAATGAATGACCAGTGAAATCTGAGGCTGCGATTTGGTCCCTTAGGTGAGTGAAGTGTGGTAAAGTCTGTCAAATGTTTAAATAAATAGATCGGTTAACAAAGTATGCTTAGAAATGCAATGCAGCAGTTTGGATCCAGGAAAAATGCATCTGTGTGAACCCTAAAAAGCCAACCTCTCCTGTACGACGTTCTAAATAATACACAGCATGCTATTAAATATAAGGTTTGTGTGTAGTGTATGTAGATTGGAGCTTCTGGGATATATATATAAATTATTATTATTATTCTTTTTTAAACATCAGCTTATGGGGAATATACCTCCCTCGACCTTTAGCTGCAAATCGTGAGAACAGGTCATTTAATTCTTATAGTAATTACAATACTCTCCTGAGTAAGAGCACTGAGTAAGTACTGAACTTTGGGACACCTTTCATTCACGTCAGTCAATAATAGTTATTTTATTGGAAGCAAAACTGTAAACAAAATTAAATTCTTGAGCACATATTTTTAGATACATTTTTGCATTTTCCTGAAAACCAGTTAATGTCAAAGTACATCAAAGGATTATAGCTATTCTCATATACTCTCAAATACGAACTAATATGACAATATGTTAGGCAAATGCAAAAAATTACAAAAGCTATTACAGCAGCATTAATACAATCGGTACAAGAAAAAAATCCTGGTTAATATTCACTAACTGTAAAGCTTATCATGTACTTCGACGTGTTGACCCTGGGCTGACCGCAAACACTCTGACCTCTGGGAATGTGCACTGTCAGAGATCACAGAGCGCCAAGTACCATGATGCTACCATGGAAACCAAAACCTAACCAGGAATATATATATATATATATATATATATATATACATCCTGATTTTATACATAAATCCTACCCCTTAGGGTTGCAAGAGCGGAAGCGATTACTAAGGCTTATTTTATGCTCACTTCGATATTTCAGTATTTTAAGACATTTTTGCTTAATATAGGTAAGTTTCATACAAAAATCCCTGGATGACAACACAGCAGAAACTGCTCAGATCTATTTGAGTCAGCCCCAGTGAAGGTTTTTATTAAAGCATGTTCAGCTTTAGCGTTGTTAATGCAGTTTTTTGGTTGACTGATTTTAAGCAAACCGGACAGGCCTGCTCCTAATGGACTGGGCAATTGCTTAATTCCTAGGAGTTAAAACGAACCCGTGAAAATGGAAAGTTAGACGTCTCTTCTGTTTTTAACGCTCTTTTCTTTAGGCAAATTGTCATCATTGACAGACAGAATGTAAGGCATTAAGCATTAAACTATGCAAAACGTCACCAGCCCAAACTGATGCATTTTGCTTCGTGTTACTTGCATCCCGGTGAAGAGCTGTTGCTCCAAAAGGGCCAGAGTAGAAGTAGTCAAAGAGAACATAATTATTTTTTAATGAAATAAAGTCAGCTATTACTTTTTCTTTTTTTTGGGGCTAATAATTTGATCATTTGCTCTTCTATCAGAAAGTTTTAAACAGTGATTGTTGCCACAGGAAGCATGACTTGGCACTAGGAATAGGTCTGGATTTGTCAGGAAATCTGACTGGCCACGAGGTAACCGGCCAGCGAACCTCCTTTGCTTGAAAGCACTATGCTCCAATACATGCAAGATGTTAGCATGTTAGCATAAAGCTACCACAGTGTGGGGGGCACTGGAGCGAGCTCAGAATGCTTCTGTCGGGGAATAAAACTACATGTGATAAGCACTTTCTAGCCCAAAGACAAAGCAATTATTTTACACTGGCTTCGGTTGAGTCACTCCTTTGGGATGACTGGTTACTTTGCATCTCACAGAGAGCTGGTTTTCAAGGTGCAATACCACAATAGTTATATAGTTAGGTAAATTAAGTAACCAGAAGCCTCCCTTATCCCACCCTTATCCCACCGACAGTCACTGAACGATGGCGTTCGCCGCTTACCGGTTTGGAATCCAGCGTTCCCGGTTTGGAGTTGAACTTCACCGTCTTAAGGCGTGCTCGTTCCTTTCTCTCCACCCTGCAGAAGAGCAGCAAAGACCACCACCCCACATTAGATCAGCTGGCAACGAAACTAGCACCTCTTTGTGTTCATATGCATTACAGACTTTGTGATCATTCCCCCCTCTTCTATATCAGCATGCAGTCGGTCTATTCCCGGAAGCATTTACACTTATGTAGCAGGCATTTTTATTTAAAGTGGCACACAATTGAGAAAGCAGCGCCAGCCGTCCCCTGGAGCAATTGGGGTTAGGTACCTCGCTCAGGGGCTCAGCTGTGAAATTACTCCGGAGAGTCTGGGATTTGAACCGGCACCTACCAATCACTGGCACAGCATCATAACCCACTGAACCGCAAACCACCTCCCAAAAGGGGCAGCATAGTAAATACATACTTTGCATATACACTGCATAATAGCTTGTTTATTAAGACTTCTTTATTTCCCAGAATCATATTTTTAATGTAAGCGCTTACAGCCTTTTTCTCAAAGCTTGTAAATATACATAGATATCATTGCGACCAATTTGAAAGGTTTTTAAAAGGGTAGCGTGCTGTTCTGCGATAAGCACAGACAGCCAGGCTGCTCTGCCACTTGTCCAAGGTGAGCAAACGTCTGCCACGAGATTCAGATAGCTGCGTACCTCCTCTTGCTGGGAATGACGCCCATCTCCTCGCTGTCCCCATCTGGCGTGACCCTCCTGGCCTGCCACCACTCGTCGTCAGAGGCGTTGATGACATGGAGGATATCCCCATAGTGAAAGCTGAGGCCTTGGCTGGGTAGACCGCTGTCCTTAGCCTTCTCATAGTCAAACAGTGCCCTGCCACACGCAACACAAGAAAAGAATTTTCCGGAGTCAGCCTCTCCTTGCCAAGCCAACTCAGAGAGCTTGTTATCATGGAAGCGACAGACCGCTGGGCCAGAGGACAGCAGCTCCTGGTCACTATAATGACACTGGGGAGATGTGCACATACACAAAGATGGGCGCACGGTGCCACGAGCAGCCTGCTTAACCACGCACCCGTGGAAGAACCGAGCACCTTCCCCATGGCAACAGCAGCGGGGCTTCCTGTAAAGCGGCGGATGGCAGGCCCCACCGACAGACTGTCAGCAGAGGGCATGATCGCCTTGTCATCTTGCATCATTCTGCACTCACTAAAGCATTCAGGGCAGCTCTCCTGGGGAACAGGCTTATGTAATTCAGCTATAAGCCGAGGCTGAAGCAGGAACAAACCAACAGGCGCTCTACTCAAGCGGAAAAGCGACAATTAACCCCAATAATGCAGGGTCATAATCACAGAACATGAAATATGATCGCCTAGACATGAAAGATGAAAACTTGGAAATCTCAGACCCGTACCTGTGTATACTTCGTAAGGCAGAGGACTAATTCTCATTATATCTGGCCAAATTTGGTCAGAAACATAACAGCTATGGCCTGCCTATGCCAGTTGCAGCAGTTATTCCAAATACCGTACCCATCATGCATTGCAGTAGTTCGCAAATTCCACAAACTTGCTTTTTTCGTTAAATACGTGCCTCGACAACTTAGTCTCACTACAAAACATTAGGAACTATTAAAAATCAAAATTGTTTCAAGGATATCAGTGTCTTAATCCTTTCAAATGCTCGACACACCTGGGCCCTGGGTGCGATAGGGGGCCAGGCCCTGAGGCACCTGCGACCGGGTTCCCTGCCCACCAGTCCACCACTGGTTAGGAAGCAGCGCGCATGTAACGCAAGAGCCGGAGCGAAAACCCATGGGGACACAGCTGGGGGGGAACAAACAGAAATAATGCGATGCTGTGTAAATGCTACCAAAACAAATTGAGGAGGTGGCGGACGGCTAATCGGCGTCGTCATTTAGACCATCATGTTATTCTTAAAACGGAACACAAACCGTGATGTAACGGAGCCTGCGGGTACCGATACAGTGGGGCCGCCCGCTCCGTCCCAGAAGGAGATCCGGAATGCAGGGTCTGTTTAAGGGGCCGCTGTTGATGTTCATTCTGGGAGAGAGCAATTTCACTACTACATATTATACCGTTCGATAAACATAAATTAATTTTAATTCTTGTTTTGAAAGCGCTCCAGCTGCGCAATAAAGCTTATAATTTTTCTTGCAGCCATTACGCACAAAGTATAACTATGAAGGAAATTACAACTAATTAATGTTTTATTTCATATTTAAACTGTAACCTAAAAATGAGGGATGATGGAAAGTTATAATAAATATAGAGAACTGTAACTGAACACAGGCTGGCTATTTCCAGCAGTAAGGTATAGCGACAATCAAATGCATATTAACATCCAGATGGGTGAGAATTTTCATTATTGTTCAATTTTAAATGAAGATTTATAAATCTATCCCAGCCTAACACACAACCATAGGAACCACAGGGAAGAAGACATTTAGAAAATACATTTCGAAATGAACAAAGAGACAAATAGCAACAGGAAATAAAATAGTTGTGAACACATCATTTATCTCAGCTAAATTTCATCGATACTGATTCCAGGAATAACATGGCTGCACATTATCCGCATCAACCCAGTAAGTCAGACATTTAAGGCATCACCTTTGTAAGAGTATGCCTTAGACACCCTTTTAAGAAATTATGGTTTATTCCCCCTCAAACAACCAGGCTTTCAGCAAAGCACAGAGGATCTTCAGGGAAGAATGATAAACCATCTCGCAAACAGCTCCGCTTCGGGGTCTCCAAGGTAACCGAATGTGCGCTGGCATCACCTCTGTGGACAGGAAGGAAGACCCCAACAGGAAGACGTACTCAATGTACAGAATCCTCACTGCACATGTCATCCCCCCCCCAATTCAGTTATGAAACGGAAAGCATAGGAATACATCTGCCATGACAACAAAGACCAAAATCTGTGGAAAGTGGAGAAAAAATAGGCCAGGGGATGATGAGATAAAGACACCAGTGCTGCATTTGAATAATTACAATAATTCAGTTGCCGGAGGGATAATTGTGTTTAAACTGACTTTCATACTTCATTAGTAATTATTAACAGACTGAATTTTAAGGGAAAACAACATTCTGGCAGTTGGTTCAAATCAACACAGCTGGGCCTGCAGCGAGAAAATCGGGTATGAAACCAATGACCAACTGGAGAGTAAAAAGCAGCATTGCCCTAGATACACACACACCTACATACAGCACCCAGAGTACTGCCAAATATAGGGAAACAGAAGCCATCTGCATCCTGAGAATGGGGCCACGGTTTTCCTCTTTCTCACTTTACCAGCTAGTAACCTGCCCGTGGTGATATCTAGCTCCCGCTGAATGACGAAGGCCAGTGCCCCCCATGCCTGCCTGCATCAGAGTGACATGCATGTAAATGTAAGCGAACACACGATATCGCCCAAGGTGCGTACAGAAAGAAGGAAACGATATACTCTGGGCTTCCTCTGTGATGCTGAAGGTAGGCAGGATTATCCGAGGGAATCCAAAAATAATGGCGTTTTCAGCCACTAAAAAGTAATTAAAACGATTATGCTTCACACAATAAGCTTCTATATTAAGCTATGTAACAAAAATGTATTTAAAAATGACTCAGTAAATGCAGATGCCACTTCTCCAGAGTGGCTTTAATCCATTTTCGGATCCACCTAGACATCCTGCCTCTCCCAGTTCCGTAACTGAAGCAAACTGGGCCGCAATTATCCCAAGCCTGCTCAGATCGAGTTTAGTTTAGAAAGATGAACGACTTTTAAAAGAGGGATAGAAATGGCATGGAGCACCCCCTCTCTGTACTACTCCCCTCCCTGCCCACTGGTGCCATTCAGCCCACAGAACCTCAGCCACAATTGCGTTAAGGGAAATTATACCTCGTCAGGCGGAGCAGGGAGCCTGAGAGATGCAGGCCTCCAGGATGATAAACAAAACCGCAGCTGAGTCACACAAAGCATCCTTTATCCGGGGCCACCGGAAAGAAAATGAAGGCATTATGGGCGTCGTTGCTTTTGGGTTTATATCACATTCCAGTCAATGCTTTTCTTCGGTAGCTATTGCGACTTAGATATGAAGGCTAGCTGGGGCAAGTCCAAACCCCTAAAGGTTTTCAGCCATTTTCGAGGATGCCCCAGGTAATGGCCCTCCCGCAAAACAATAAACACAGCGAGAGACTCCTAATCTGGGTCCTTACTCCACTACTGGCATTTCCGGGATGCGCTTTAGTGAAATTCTAGCTCTGGGGGATGGAAAGCTTGAATGGTGAAGCCCTCTGCCGCATATATTACGGGGGCTCTAGTGAAAGGCAGAGTTGTGTGGGAGGAAGACAGTTGGTGTGGGCAGGTATGAAGCTGACATCTCGGTAAGAAGCTCAAGGAACGACTTCCCTCCCTCAGCCTCCTCAACTCTGCACATCCTGTATGCTCTCCGATTGGCTGTGGTCTAGGACAGGCCCATTAACAGCATCTTTGCAGTGATTTTTTACCGGGAATTTCTATGAGAGCTTGAGGTGGCCCCTAGTAGTGATGGCAGAAAATAGGTTTTGAAACCTGCAGGGGGTTTGAGTAAGAAGCACTGTCAGTCAGTCTGGGTTAACCCAACAGCAACTAACAAAGTAACCAAGAACATGTGGGCTGAACCATTCGGTGACTCTCAATGGGAAGTTAATTCCACCCCCGTGCCATCAACCATCTTTGACAGCAGACACAAAGTGGACTGGTGAGTTAACATGGAAAAATCTAGGGATTGCAGAGAGATAACCTTGCAATTTACAGGATGGCGATTCAAGTCCATTACGTCTAAAATTTGAATCTTCCCTTCCGCTACCTGTCAAAGACACATTCACATAATGGCAGGAAGCACAGCTCTTCTTGTGAATGAGAGAGACTGTATTAGTCACCCCGCATGAATGATGTCCATTTCTGCACTGGTGTGTGGAATCGCTCGCCATCACCATGACAACGTAATGTTTTAGGAAAGATGCCCTTTTGATGCAGACGGTGAGGTGCGTCAGTTAGATTTACAGAGAGGCACAAGGCCTCTTTGTTCCTGGGGTGGTGATTGTCCAAGGAAAGGAATCACATGTAAAAAACACAACTCTAAACTAAAAATGCCACAGAAATATTCTCTACTCACACCAGCAAATGAGCAAATGACAAACTTCCTGACTGATAACCGAAACATTCATCTTTTGCTCATTTGTATCTATTTCATAAGTCCACTATCTCTTCTTATTATCAATTTATGGACACAGTGACAGATTCATTATTGCGGGTTCCATTATTTATAAGTTCCTGATCCATATTTGATTTCCAAGGTAGATTTGTACCTATACTGATGAGTCATTCTGTATTTTTCTCCCATGCAATATTTGGTTAAAAAATAATAAAAACCTGTCAACCGTTACTTTACCTATGCTGGTGTATCCCAAACAGACTTCAATAAGGCTTGAAAATGGAAAATAATGAAACGCTCCGCAAGGTAGAAATCAATTTTCTTTCCCATTACTAGCCAGATTACTGCTGCCCTTGTGGAATGTAAACATTTACACAGATCGATATTTTGGACAAAATCTTGTTTCTCCTGTTTCTTAGAAAGTCATGCTAATTCTTTCTTGCGACAGGATGACTCATACATCAGGTGGATGGAGCAATTTCTGGTGTCTTTGTGATAAGCTGGACCCAGACATACTCAGAGGCCAGTATCACAGCAACAGGATGAGAGGCACGCTGCAGAAAAAGGGGCATTCTGGTGGAATTAGTGCAGCCGCCTTCTGTTAAACGGATGTAGAGTCACACAGCCTCTCCTACATCTGTTAGACTATGCGTCGCCCTTACAGTAATTCCCGTTACAAGGCCTATCACTCCAAAGCAATCATTAAAAACACCACCAGCTCACGCTTCAAGAAAGTTTTACATGCAGAAGGAGGAAAAGGGCATGGTGTTATTATTTTTCTAACAGGATGAAAACACTATGCTCATTTACAAGAAACAATCAGGGGCAATCTGCTCAGATTTCTACAGTGAAATTCTGCGGTAAATGAGCAGTATCGAATGTCACTGGCTCAGTGGATGGCAAACTCATTAGCTGTTATTTTCAGTGACATGCTCATGTAGGAACAGTACTGCCCAGCTCCCAATATCCTTTCCTCTGGGGGCTCTTACCATCCATATCCAACCATCTCCTCAAATAATTCAACACGATTGGATAGACAAACACTATATGAATATGTTTAGCGAGAAGCCCAGTAAGAATAGAACTGACAGAAAATCCTAGGCGCAGTTGTTCAGAAAGAATGGACCTAGACTGACTCTCTGGCCATAATGCTCACATCCTCTTGTTACCCAAAGCACCCAAAGACGTCAAGGTGCCTTGGCACGGAAAGCGAGTATGTGCTGTGGGAAGTGTGAAAGACAGGGGTGTTGGCATGGCGACCAGATGCAGTGTGGAACATTCATTAAGACCAGGGCGCTTGCACCATTCTGAACTGAGAACGCTATGACAGGTGTAAGAAAAAAAAATACTACAGCCGTTCTGAAAATCGCAGTAATGCTTCATAACTTCACAGCTCTATTGCAGTGTATGCAGAATTTCACAATCGAGAAATCAATGAGGGAGGGAAGGAACTTGCAGAACAAGTTTTAAAAAGAAGCTTTTTCTAAAAATGTTTAATCCACCACTAGTGTACTGCTGATGGACTATGCAGACACTGAGAACTCCATTAAATACAAAAAATTAAAGACTACCCTTTAAAATATACTGGATGTAACTTTTTACTCATAATCAGACACATTATACGAAATGATTTTATTCTACACTTAAATGCTGATAGAACTGAGACAAGCAGTAACCTGTAATGGTTAACATCTACTGGCATGACCAATTCATTAGCCTGCTTATTGTAGAACCAGCTTCTGACAGGATAGTAAAGGCAGTGGTTACAGTGGGAGGCAGTGGTGTTTTTTAACAGAGATTCATGAGAGGAAACACACTTGCAGTGTTTCAGTGTCGTTTGACACTTGTAATGTTATACCATCTGAGTCCAGGAAATGGCCATACTAAAGCTAACGTAGCAAGAACAGCCAAGCCTCATGCTAACTGCAGTGGACTTCACTGTAAATTATAACCAACTATGGCACAACTATTGTGTTGTGGAATCACACCTGAGAAATGCAGTGAAAGCACTGAATTTTCATATGGCAATTACTCTGAAGACCATGTACATGTCAAACTCCGAAAGACCAGTCTATGATCTGAACAGCTAAAGATGAATATTGTTGTTTTGGCAACATTTATGAATCAGAAAATTGGACATTAGACCATTGTGAGCTCTCTCTAAGGTGCTTGCTTTTGGAGACTCAGGCTGACACTATCGCTCTGGCTAAAGTATGCTCCCACACTCAGTGTTTGGCTCATGTGTTGAGCCACGGAGAGAGATCTGGCAGCCTGTCATGTCAGTGAAGCACAGTCACCCGCTGTTAGTTCTTCTTTAGTAAATCATAACGTAAGCATGATTGGGGCTCCTTTGGTGTGACCAGTTGGGTCTGGATCTTGGATCACCAGGAGTTAATCTCATCCTGCTGGCCCATAATATCTGGAGGGCAAGCTACAGGCAAAGCCAATCATGATATGCATGTCTAGTTGAGCTTCATCAAACCTGATGAGATGCTTCTAGCAGATATTGTTACCATGGGACCTGCCCTTCAATTTCAGTTTAACTTGCTTGTGAATGGAGATGACTGGTGGCTAATACGGGGCAATGCTTGGGAAACTAACATGGTAATTGGGTTTGTTCCAGGCCATCGCTGGTGGCGGCATGTGGCCCGGGGTGTGCAACACCGGCACCGGACTGATATAACGAAAGACGGCATTGGCTAATGGTGGGGCTCGACAGCTGGGGATGGACTCCCCGGCATGACTGATGCTATCCAAATGATACCTGACAGCTCGCCGGACTGGGGCGGTGATACAAGCACATTCTCCACCATGAGGCCGTGGCTAAAAATAACAGCGTGCACTGACAACAGAAAGATGTCCATAAGGACGGAATAATCATCCAGGCCTTCTATCAGCACACACATTTACGTCTGCTGCTAATTATGTTAATGCGTTAAAGTAAGAATCAGCTGTGATAAACATTGCAATAATTACCGTCACAATTTTCCCACAAAGAATATTAATTTGTTCTACTTCTGCTCCTTAAGAAAAGACAACAGTTTTTCAGCAGTTTTTAGACCTGAACATGTTCAGATACGGAAAATGAACTTAAAAGACCTGGGACTGAATAACATATGATTTAAACGTCAAAACCAAATACATTCATCAGATCCTCTCTATAGCTTTGGCTTAAAATCTCCAAATTCCAAAAAGTATGCTCCCATGCCCCAGGCAACTGTGGACCTATAGTTTTCAAGGTGCTACTAATAATTTCAGGTCTCAGGCAATCAGATAGAGGGCACTTAGATGCCAGCTGAAATCACAGTGGAGCGGGGGGGGGGGGGCGTGTCTGAGTTCACGAGTCGGTCTAAGTGAGCCCCATTCATGGTCATACTTTCAATAAAATAGCACTAGCATCTGCCATGGCACTGTCAAAAATAAATAAATAAATAAACAAATAAATGAATAATGCAGGAAGGAGTTATAATTGTGTTGTCAGGGATACCCGATATCACCAAAACCGATGAAACCATTAGGATGCTTGAAAACAGAGAGGCAGGAAGTATGCCAGTAGAGTCAGGACTTTGTGGGAGAGCAGGTGCTCGCCACATCTTTCTGTGCACAGCTGAGATGTTGAGTCACCTTCCTCAGGGTAAGATCCCACCTACTTCTGTTGGCCTGCACAGTAATTCTGTTCTGTGCAATACAACCATGCAATCTTAATATAATCTTAATATAAATACATGTTACAGCGCATGACATGTTGTAATCTCTGGGACTGTATTTATAAGGCAACACGAGATATTTTTGAAGCTGTGCACCTGGAATTGTCTCTAAAGACTCAAGAACGAGAATCTGGTGATTCATGTGTCGAACTTAGTTTCTGCTTGTGTTTCAAAAGTAAAACACACAAAAATAAGTGTGCTGGTCCACAGAAAAGTGTGATCATCAGTAAGTGCAGCAAATCTCACCAAGGCCTCGCTTTACATTCTTGAACGGGTCGCCAAGGAAAACTGGATGCGGCACAACATGGTTTCTCAGTCTGAAAGAATTCATGTTCTACACGCAAACATTAAGACCATGGATTACCACAGATGTGCTTTGACTGACAGGTACAAGAATGTTAGTATTACTTTACAGCACATTCAGTAAGCAAAGATGTCATTTTTGGTGCATTGTCAAAATGGTTGTTTTACTAAGATGACTGCAAAATTTGGGTTTTTGTGCATTTTTTTTCATATTATATCTGAACCAACAGTTATAACTTTCTGGGCGACTGGCACCCATCTGTCAAGCTCCAGCCCCGCAGCTTAGTTAGACAGAGATCTGGGACAGCAAGTGCAGAGCAGAGCACTAGCTGATCTCTGATGGTGAGCCATTGCAACCCCAATTTCAACAGCGTGTACCTATAAGCCAACTGCTGAACGAATCAGCATGATTTGTGCTTTGAAGAACATCTGCTTTTGGTTTACACTGCAGAGACCCTAACCGAAAGGCATATCTGCCAAAATGTCAGCTTCTCCTAGCATAAAAAAGTAGAACGTATGCCAAGGACCATTGAGTTTTTCTCAGACTAAAGGATCATTAATGACAGCACTTGAGTTTCGCAAGGAACTTGAACTAGGCTATATTGAAACACATTGAAGGGATTAATTTGCAACAAAGGTATGGGAGGCAGCATTTGTGTATGTGTCAGTATGTTACAAGTGAGGCAGAAAATATTTGCGTTTGCAAAATAACGGCTGCAGATGGTCTACAATATGGCTGCTATAAAATTCTAATTTTTACGGGGACAATAATCACAGCTGTGTGGCTGTTCAGGCTGGTTCTGAATGTGAGCATATCAATGCTAGACATGGCTATCTCCAGAGTATCATAGAAGGTATACTCAGCATAACGACTTTCACAGATAAAAGAGGTGCTGGGACACCACTGTGATCTGTTCTCCAGGGATCTACACTAGAATCAATCAGAGTTTGCTGTCCATGGTGCTGAAACACAACTATGCCCTGCACTCATGTTTAAAAGCAATTAATTATAGGTGCTTCAAATGTAAATTCATTTACCTAGACCGTTCTGAGCTGTCAGACTCCAGTTAAGGTTTGTGAGAATGACAGAGGGCTAGGGGCTGTTCATAATTCAAGTTGTAGAAGATGACTAAGAAGGCTAGATTGTTATTATTTTTTTATTCAATATTGTTTGTGGACCAGTGCACCTATCTTTAAGACATTGAAAGACATCTGAGTAAGAAAACAAAGGCATTAAAGACAATCAAGTATTATATATATTATGCAGTGTTATATAACACAAAAGGTATAAAACGCTGTTCAACACACATCTGGATGGATGTCAATATCTCAAACAAACAAACAACCACATGTTTTATAGATGCAGCATCAGCATCCATAAGAATCAGTTTTCCTATATAAACTGCAAAATGTGACTTTTTTGTGTATATATACAGTATATAACATGGCATGGTCACTAGCCAAGCTATAAAAAATTAGGGGACTAAACATCCAAACATAGTGAATAAGACATACATAGTACAGTCTATATAAGCATCAACATACCTTACATAAATATGGGAAAGATTAAAAAAAAAAAAATTTGTAAAATAAAAATAGGGTGTTACTTTCAGCACAATTTCAAAATGCATGCATAATGCATTAAGAAGCAACATGTAACTATATACCTTAACGACTTATATACTACAAACATTTTACAATTATACAATTATAATATTTGTTATAAATGTATATTAAAGCTGTCATGTCTCGTTCATTGAAATTTTTATGAATGCAACGATTTAAGACAAGTGAAGGCACGCACTTTCATGCTAGTTATTAATGTTCTATGAATGCATTATGAAGGCACGCATGTAAAGTGTCACTAAAATTAGAACAACAAAAATCGACAGCTAACCATGATGAATCATTTATAGAAATGAACTACACATAATATTTACTTTGGAAACGAGGCATGGCTGTTTGTATGAGAAGGCCTTCCTCATAAAGTGATACTGCACATAGAGATACATTTCGTATTAATATGTGCATGACTGCTCTCCATGCACCAACCAGGGCTTCTGCACTGATAACGTTCTCCCTGTGTACAAACATATTGTCCGTTGCTGCTTCCAGAGGCAGCTTAATTGAGCAGACACTTGGGATCTTCAAGACAGCAGCTCAAAGCATGCATTTGTGTGTCTTTTTGGAGGAAAAGAAACCAGGCCCAAATATACTGGTGTCATCACACATTCGCGGGACAGTTTTTGAGGGCTTTTAGCAGGGTGGTTATTATGGAGAACTCTTGGTAGAACATGCTGTTCTGGCCCATCCGGAAAACTGAAAGGGCTGAGATTAACAAAAGCATGGAAGGACACAGTGTGACAGATGAGTGAAGAGGAGCAGAGGCTCGGCTGCGGTAGGATGTGTGTGCCTGCTTCCCACCCCAAGAGCTTCCACACTTTGAAGAGACCTTCAAATCCTTGATGACAATGAAGATCCTGAGCTACCCAACTCCGAAGCAAGTGAGCCTGCCTCAACAAATACTTGTGCTCCTTAAAACCCAAATGTTGACCCCCAAGAGAACACCAACAGCTTGTATTATAGAGAAGCCAACGCAAGCAGTTATTTCTGAAAGACAAGAGTCAGCCCTAGAATTGTTTCTATGCTGACAGATGACAGATGACCAAAGATGTCGAGCAGCACCTTACCTGACGTAGAGCGATCGCTTTTGATTGGTTCGCAGAGAACCTGACCCGGAGCTCATGCTGTGGTTCATCATCTGCTCCCGTAGGTCATGGATCTTGGCTTCAAAGCGTCCGTACTCTGACAGAGTTGAAAGAGAGACCACAGGTCAAAGGCATCACAATGACCTTCAGAAGAATACTCGTCCTAGGGTGCAAGGTACATGGGGCACTGGATAATTAAAGGAGAAAAAAACAGACGTAAATGGATTAAT
>JAODKN010000104.1:17564353-17578333 GCA_026774425.1 Petrocephalus zakoni | reverse complement strand
CACCCGGCCCCCTCCCTTTTTGAACCCCTTCCCACCCCCCCCACCCCATCTGGCCGTGCCATATTTGGGGGGCAAACCCGTGTGGGTGTGTTGGGGGTGGGGGGGGGGGGGGGTGGGGTGCTGGCAGGGCGGAGTCGCCAGCTTCAGGAAGACAAATATGGTGGAAAGGTCAGTGGGAGGCCTCTGTGATGGGGAGTGGGGGGGGTCGCCTCGGGAACATGGTCTTGCCGCGTCAGGAGACATGGCAGAATGGTGTCTACAGTCACACAGCTGGCCGATTCCCACCGAGACCCAGCATTTCTAAAGCCGGTGGAGTGTTAAAGCATTAGAGTGGATCAGATAAAATCGAACCAAATGAGCTTGTCAGGCCGCAATGAATGGCTCTTATTCTAACTGGAGCTTCTGACAAGTTTTACACTATTGCATTAACTAAAAAACCCATTTATTTTTTTAAAAACTGGTTAAAGCACTCACACTGGGCTGTTTTGTCTTAAAACCCCAGCGAAGCAGGATACACTGCCCTGTGATCCCAGTTTTATCCCCAGCCATCTCTGCTTTGCCATGGCGCCCCAGTTAAGCCGATCAGTCCATTTCAGAGGTCCCCTGAAGTAAGGCTGCAACGATTCAATGAGTAACTCGATTACAAAATTCTTTGCTTCGATGCTTCATTTAATTCATGCGACTATGTACTGCTCAGTGATCACCGTGTTTTACACGGAGGATTATTGCTGTCGACGGTGTGCTTACACTGCATTACGTGTAGCCAAGGAGTAGAAAAGAAAAGAAAGAAACAGGAGTGTAAGAAACAGGGTGGCGCAGCTATACAGATCAGGTAGCAACAAGGCTGTACAGATCAGGTAGCAACAAGGCTGGACAGATCAGGTAGTGACAAGGCTGTACAGATCAGGTACAGATCAGGTAGCGACAAGGCTGTACAGATCAGGTAGTGACAAGACTGTACAGATTAGGTACAGATCAGGTAGCGACACGGCTGAACAGATTTGGTAGCTACAGCGACACTCCCGTCTAAAAAATGGCGGAGAAATTTTCGTCAAACTTCTGAGTCATGAAGACGGTGAAGAGTACCAAACATTGACATTCACGGCATAGAATCACGGTCATTTCCATTCCTAATTACCAAGCAGTTTAAGCGGTATGTTGATAAAATAACAGATTTAAAAAAACATTTAATACATTGGCTGTCATTAATATACTAAATACTATTTTGTTTTTATATTGCCGCAGCATTAGCTGCTAATGGCTATCATAATTAAAAGTTATGACTGAAGGTAGCTTAGCAGCTATCGAGGCTAACATCCCCATTTCACTGATGATTTTGTCCACTGACGCAGGGTAACGTTACATATTAAGTTGTTCTGGTTATGAACTGCTTCGTAATTACATTTAGCTGCACTGCTACCATGTTAATACAGCTGATTAAAATATCAGTTTACAGCTCTCCTCAGGTCACATGGGTCAATGTGAATTTACTACCAAATTCATGGCAAAATAGTATACATTATTTTGTGGTAATTTACTTGCCAAAAAATACCGTGTTTTGGTAAAGTGTCTGTATCATTACATGTGCTTTTCCAGTGCTGCATTTGCAAACAGCGCTCAAACAAAAAGTGCTTTTTTCCAGATTATTTAATCTCCCTCATGTTGAATTACTTAATATACCAATGAGTTGTTCATTTTAAGAGACCTGTCTTTTTTCTCTTTTGAATAGTTACTATTGCACTTTAACGAGACAGAAGTATTTATCTGTTTACTCTATTAATCGATGGAATAATCGATAGAATACCCGATTACTAAAATAATCGATAGCTGCAACCCTACCCTGAAGTGAAGGTGTCTGGTGAGACAAACCTCACGATTATTGTTCCACGTTAGAGAGGATGTTCAGACTTCATGGGCCATGTTATGGCTGAAACGTTATATGATTTATGCATGCTATCATTTACACCTACGTCAGGATATTGCTTGTGGATTCCAAATCAGCATTCAATGCTGCCATCCCATCAAGAGTGGTCTCCAAATTCACTGACCTTGGCATCAGCACCACACTCTGTAACTGGACACTGGACTTTCTCACCAACAGACCCCCATCTGTTAGGTTAGCTCACGGGGCTGTGTGCTGGCTCTCTCCTCTACTCCCTGTTCACCTACAACTGTGTCCCTATGTGTGAATCTATCCTCACCATCAAGTTCATACATGATATCACAATAATGGGCCTGATCAGCGAAAACAATGAGAAATAATGAGGTCCAAGGTGAATGGTGTGTATTAACTTTGTAAAGTACTCACTGTCTGAGTACTTTGAGCAATAAAACTGAAGTCAAATCTGATTTAATCTAAGACTAAGTTAACAATCAGCTCTTCTCCAGTTCCGGTGATGCCGGGCTGCCTTTTTAGGAGGGCACAGGCTGCAGACAGTGTGTGCCAGCAGGACGCCAGCTCCAGGCAGGGCCCTCGCAGAGGCATGTGGCCAAACAGGCCTCCTCCAGATGCTAAATGTCAACAGTAAGGTCAAATACTGGCCATTTTCCTTTTAGAGACCAGCTTAAATGCCCTTTACAGGGACTGACTGCTGTTGCAGGAGCACAGCAGCGAAAAGGCCCCCGGGACTGCGGTGGTAGGAGAAAGGCTGAGCCCTAACCCCCCCTTTGGCCTTTTATGGCATTTAAGAACGGCAATGTGCTCTGTGCACTTTACAGTGAATCCACCTCGCCCCAGTGCCTGACACACACGCACACACACACACACGCACACACACATAGATACACCAATCTAGCACTAAGGCTCCTTCAAAAGCCACTTCACTCCATGAGCTCCTGGTTTTCTCCACGGCTGGCTGGTCAGTGAGGTCTCCAACACTGGGCAAAATGGGAACCAGATCTCGGTGCAGACCTTCACGCTGGCCATCTTTATAAATTCACAAGGTGACACAGGATCTTCCTCCCAGGCCATCAGGGCACTGAGCCATGAATAAAAAACTCCAGATGACATTTGGGGTTATTAACCTGAAGCGTGTTATTGATCAGTAGCAGCTCATACTTAACGTATTAGACCTGCATTTATCCAAGTTAATAAAATAAGATCAGTCATGTTTTTGACCAATCATATTCAATCACTGCAGAGTAACGAGTGTGTGTATATCTACCGTCACTTTCAACCAAACACATTAAACAGGATGACCAGCAGAGAGTGAGCTAGTTATGTGCCCCCCCCGTATGCATGCCTGAGTAGCTGAGCGTAAAACCACTCTTAGACACTACAGCGAGGGCCAGCAGGTTGTGAGTCTGGATCCTGGGAGGACAAATTGTTATGCAGAAAGACATTTCCTTCAAATTACCGTAAATGAGTAATGGGCCACATGTAATGATGCATGGGGGGGGAATTAATTGCTTTACATGAAATAGATAGTAATACTGATGAGATTACGGATAGCTAAACCAAGGACATACAGTAGCTGGAGGCAACAGTTATAATGCACAGCTTCTAATGTTGTGTGAATATATGAATCTCCTGTGTTTTGCCATTGATTTAATCACAGCAAAAGATTAAACTTCTTTCCAGAATATCTTAGGGAAAAATGTGATAAGATGCACGGAGAACCAGCTGAAGTACCACATTCACTGTGAAGATGCACGGAGAACCAGCTGAGGTACCACATTCACTGTGAAGATGCACGGAGAACCAGCTGAGGTACCACATTCACTGTGAAACAGGTTGAGCGGGGGTTGTATTTATAAGCCACGGGGATGAATATATGGGCAACGGAGAACATTTCAGGGCTGAGGTAACAGAGCAGGAGAGGCCGGCCAGAGCCGAACCAAACGTAGATGGTGGAGACACTTCTTGTCCTCGGCAGTGGAGAGAAGCGAGATACCGAGCCCAGAAGGTGTGGGGGGCCTTAGATACCACCATGAGACCTTACGTCTCAGGAAGAGGGAGGGCATTTCTTGGGAGCAGCTGTGGAGGAGGATCTTCTGGAAAACATTTCAAAAGGAGCCACAGAGCGATACAGGAGAATGTTCTATTCTAGAAGAGTGGGCATCGAGTTTGCATGCTAGCGGAATACGAGCACATTTACGAGTGTGCTATAGAGAAGGCAGCAGTTAGGAGAACCTTCTAGAAGAGAGGGGATGGCATTGGCATACTAGGGGAATATACGTATATTTTAAAAAGTGCTACAGAGAAAGGCTGAGAAACACAGGTGTTAGGAGAATCTATAACTATCTATAAATGGTGTTTGCATACTGGGGTATTATATATGTATTTCAGAGGGATTTATAGAGAGAAGGTAGGGGGAGCATCTTCTAGAAAAATGGAGACAGTACATGTGGGAGGCGGGGAGAAGGGCGCCCCCTGTGGAGGGCAGGGGGAGTTTTATGAGCAGCTTTCTGCTATATGTCCTTTAGCCCGCACACACAACCCCCCCCCCTCCCCCCCACCACTGTAGACTGCAGCACCACTGCAATGCAGAGGCCTTTGTCTTGTCCACGCATGGCAGAACGAGCCTCTGCAGCAGCGGTAGCCGCAATGGGAGCCCCGCGGATGAGCAGTGCAGTACAGCGACTGGACCCACAGGCCACTCAGTGACAAGCTCCCCCCAGCTCCTGGCTGATATCCGTCTGCTCATTTCTCAGGTGCAATCAGCGTGTTTCTGAAAAACACTTCTCTCTTGCCTACAAGCTTTCGGTGAGTGCGCCACCTGTCTCCCCCTTGTGGTGACAACCTGGTGGTGCAACCTTTGGCTCAATGCACGAATAACAGCATATTTGTCACATTTTTGGGAGGGGGTGTGGCAGGGGGTAGTGGGTGGTTCAATCAACAACAAAGGGGCCGTGATCATACTGCAAGCGATGGACAAATACAAGTGCAGGTACATGCTCTCTTACGCAGTGCACCCCCCGACTACAGTGCTCAGAATGCGTAACATACATCCAGGAGAAGCTCCCGTGCTGAAAACCGAGCCAGACCGACCACCAGCTGTGATCCGGGTGCTGATCACATGCTACAAACCTGGTGTGGGAGACGGGGCCCGTCTTGGGGAGCATAGGGACAAGTCTGACGGGCGAGAGGAGAGAGCGGCAGTCAGCACAGAGCTGGGTCTCTGCCCACCAGTGGGCACATCAAATCCAGCCTCACCACCGGATAGGGACCCTCGACTACTTCATGCCACAATTAAAAGCTTCTGCACTGCACTAGTGTGTTTCCGGCAGAATCCTCGGCTGGAGGATGAAAAGGCCACGGCGGAGGATAATTTAAGCAGACAAACTCGACGACGGGGAAGGGAGCAGATCTGTGTGTTTGGCCTAATATGACCCCAGCCTGAATGGCAGAGTTGCAGGGTCACTGCGGATCCCTGATGCATTTGGCTTTGAAGGATGGAGCCTGCCATGTTTTATCAGTCCTAGATAACACACCATACTGTACAGACACATTAAATAATCTCTGGCTGTACAGATCAACCCGGAACTACCCATCCAGACCGCCACCTCCCTCTGCCAGCGAAGCAGAGGCTGTCCGACCCACAGCCAATGTCACTCCCCCCAAATACCGGTAGCATTGTACTATCTTCTCTTTTTAGGAACTTATTCAAGGAACATAAATCAGCACTAAAATGATTCTGTCTATTCCATTCCTGGTCCTGGATGTCGCACGAAGTCCACCAGCTTGTACGTTTCACTCTCTGATGAAGACCCCTGTTCTCACTTCTCATGCAAAGGCAAGCTGCCCTCATAGCACTACTGCGGCGTCTTCCTTTGAGCACGAGCACAGAGGTCCAGACTGTTCCCTAGACATTCCAGCTTCAAGGGCCAAGCAGATACTCACCCTCCGGCCGATACTGGGCGATGATGGTGACCGTCTGGCCTGCTCCTTTGAGAGCAGCGGCCGCCTGCTCGTGTGTGGCGCCTCGGAGATCGATGCCATTCACCTGAACAGGGCGAGGGGTTAGACGGGAAACGGTGCCATCACTTCACAGCACATGTCCAAATCCCACTCCGGGGTGCAGGGTGTAGTACATCGAGACTGAGTTACCTGGCAAAGCCCTGCTCTCATGCAGAAATAAATATTTTAAAATGTAGACTATGGTCACGTACTACAGTAAAAGAATGAAAATTTAGCCTGATGTGTTTGCTAGCACAGGCAGTCTAAAAGCGTCTGCCAACAATGAACAACATTATTAATCAAATATTATTAACAAAGACTGAAAGCAGAACATTTCACGCGAGCATGATTAAAGCTACGGGATCATCTGGAACAGGGCCGGACAGGCTGTCCTAAGGAGACTCGACAGTGGTGCCCGAAGGAGACTCGACAGTGCTGTCCTAAGGAGACTTGACAGTGCTGTCCTAAGGAGACTCGACAGTGGTGCCCTAAGGAGACTCGACAGTGGTGCCCTAAGGAGACTGGACAGTGCTGCCCTAAGGAGACTCGACAGTGCTGCCCTAAAGAGACTCGACAGTGCTGCCCTAAGGAGACTTGACAGTGCGGTCTTAAGATGACTTGACAGTGCTGTCTTAAGATGACTCGACAGTGATGCCCGAAGGAGACTCGACAGTGCTGTTTGAAGGAGACTCGACAGTGCTGCCCTAAGGAGACTCGACAGTGCTGCCCTAAGGAAACTCGCCAGGCTGTCCTAAGGAGACTCGACAGTGCTGTTTGAAGGAGACTCGACAGTGCTGTTTGAAGGAGACTCGACAGTGCTGCCCTAAGGAGACTCGACAGTGCTGCCCTAAGGAGACTCGACAGTGCTGCCTTAAGGAGACTCGACAGTGCTGCCCTAAGGAAACTCGCCAGGCTGTCCTAAGGAGACTCGACAGTGCTGTCCTAAGGAGACTCGACAGTGCTGTCCTAAGGAGACTCGACAGTGCTGCCCTAAGGAGACTCGACAGTGCTGCCTTAAGGAGACTCAACAGTGCTGCCCTAAGGAGACTCGACAGTACTGCCCTAAGGAGACTCAACAGTGCTGTATGAAGGAGACTCGACAGTGCTGCCCAAAGGAGACTCGACAGTGCTGCCCTAAGGAGACTCGACAGTGCTGTACGAAGGAGACTCGACAGTGCTGTCCTGCTCATACTGACTAAAAATCACTGCAGTAAACTCCTTCACTATTAGAGTAATGGGAAGCTAAGTAGCTGGGAAGAACCCTGTGAAAGCATTCGATCACCCGCTCCACCTCGCTATCACTGGTAAACTGGTGGGCTGAAAGTCCTGACGGCCTGAGGATAAATGTTTTAAGCAAGTGACTGCAGGCTTAGTTCAACACAGGTATGAACTAAGCCTGCAGGAATAAAGTAATTTAATATCTCACAGTATACGACTCCTTCCGACCACCTAGCTTATCCTGTCGTTCACATTCTCTAACCCAGTTTAGTCATTTTCTACATAGCATGCTTACATACTTCCTTTCATCGCCATTAATTTGCACAGATGATGACCTCGTTGGAGATGAGAATATGCTCATCAAGGAGAATCCTCCAAACTAATTATAGAACTAAGACAGCTTGTCTTTCTAAGAGCTTCCATGTTGCGGAATGGGACTGTGACGCAGAACAGTATAAGAGCGCCCTCAACTGGAAAGAAAAACAACAGTAGTGTCCAGCTTAGCCATACTGTTATAATGAGCAATATTTTGTTTTTAGAGTTAGATGGTGCATGTTACTGAATCTTGCCCTTGAAAAGCATATTCTAAAATCTACGGTTTGCAAAATAAACATCAGTAACAAAAACAAAAGGCGATACAACCTTAATTTTACTGATACCTTTCCTTGTACACTTCTTCGCATAGTAATTGATTGAACTCATTTACTAGTTTTAGGTTAAATCAGATCAAATATACATCAATATAAATGATAGTGCTTTGACTGGGATACTGGCATTCCATACCTCAATAACGCCATCATTATTTTTTTAACGAGTTTCACTGATATGGTTAATTCACCCAATATTCAGACCCTTAAATTGACCTGCGCACATCCAAGCACAACACTCTGACTCCAACAGGCAGATTAAGGTTAAGAGACTATGAGCACGAAAGACTGATATAGCCTGATAATTGGCCACCGTGAATCCAGAAAAATGGAGCAATTTGTTAATATTTTATGAGAAATGTGGAGATTTCCGAAGCAAATCAAAGATGACTGTACTTGGCATCACCATAAAAATAATAAATTCACTTAATAAACTATGAACTACTGGAAGTTAACACAGCTGTGGTACAACATGAACATGAGAACCCATGCAGCAAATGGGGCCCCCTGGGCACGTCCCGGGCTGCAGTCCTGCACCCGTGAGCTATAGGCTGCCGCGGCAGCCACGGGGGCGTACTTACCGACAAGATCTGGTCCCCTCGCCGCAGCTCCCCGCTCAGGTCGGCCGGCCCGCCCGCCAGGATGAAGGAGACGAAGATGCCCTCGCCGTCCTCGCCGCCCACAATGTTGAATCCCAAGCCCGTTGACCCCTTGTGCAGGACGATCTTGCGGGGCTCCCTGTACAGGCATGTCAGGTAGAACAGGTAGTCAGAGTCCGTCGGGCTCAGCATCTTCACCCAGCCAGAAGAGACGTACACGGACGGCACACACGTCCGCTTCTCGTGCCCACCCGCCCGCCCGCCCGCGCGCCCACTCCAGTGTCTGCTCTACCGATCGTACAAGCCCTATAGGGGATTGCTCTACTTAAACACCACTTGTCCCATTTCTGAGTCGTCTCCTAGAGACGCAGAGCCAGGTCTCTGTGCTGAGAATAACGGTGTCTGCAGACAAGGACACCAACGCCACTCCCTGCACGGAAAAGCCAAGCAGAAATCTTCTAGAACTTGGCACTAGTTCCCCGAGACTTTAGTAAACACAAATCTCTCATCATATTGACCATGCCTGTTGGCTATCAGTAGACAATACTTCATAAAAGGTACGCAACATATTTTACGTGTTTTATTCACTAAAAACAAAGCTACACTTATTAATACTTTCATCTTTTGCGATTGTAGCAACATAGACTAATAGGAAACAGACAACTTTACAACATTAAGATCATGCATTCTTCCTAGAAAAGAATATCTCCCCATCCTGTGCTCGCAGTCAGCCTCATAAGGCAAAACCATTTCAGGAAGGGGAAGCTGACAGCCTGTGGTGAAGATTAGCTCTTTTGGGTCCTTCTTTTTTTATGAAGTTGCCAAAGAGGCTTTTAGTTTTGCTATGCACACCTGCAGAGTGTTTTCTATCACCCCGGCTGAGACACCTTTACTCGGGGCAGACACAGAGCCCCTCACAGGTTACCGTCCGGCGCCTCTCTTTACCCAAGCCCCCTTTTGGGGTGTTTTTCGAAAGCGATTCCTAGTGCAGGCTTCTTCCCGCTTAAGCACAGCAGTACAGCTTGCAGCCGGCCCTGCCACGCAGTGCACTCGCTCTGACATTTCCTGCGACCTAGTTGCGGAAATGTGGCTCCCCCTGCAGGGCCGCTCAAACTGGGCCACCGCTGCTGCTCGTCCTGCAACCCCAGCCCACTGAGCACCCGATCCAGCCGGAAACCGAAGAACTCCCCTCACATGGCTCCTCACTCTACAGGCAGGGACACCCACGTGCATACCTGTGCGGAGGAATACACAGGCAGGGACACCCACGTGCATACATGTGCAGAGAAATACACAGAGCCCTCTGGCCATAATAAGGACTTGCAAAACATCTTGAATAAAGACAATACCGAATGTAATTAGTGTGAGTACACTTCATTAACGGCTCATCCACCCTCCGCAGACGTATTCAGCTACTCTGTAGACATATTCATGTGAAATTGCATTAATCAAAATTATCTCCAGATAATGCATGAAAAGAAGTAATTAAATAGGTCGTAGATAGGTAGGAAACTTGCTGCTGTGTGCGGGGTATTTTAACAATCCCATTACACCTGTATTCCACCACTTAAAGATGCATATTCCAAATATGCCCACCAGATGGCAGGACAGTACAACTAATAGTTTGACTGATAAGACAGACCTTAACAAGACGTGCCTTTTTTCAGTAGTCAAACAGTTAAGACAAAGAACATATATATAATTTTTTAATTCTTTTTTTTTATTATTAATTTGAACTTTTTTTAATTAGAGCACAAAAATACAATTCATCATGAGCCTGTACTCACTCCATTAGTGACCAAGAAGGATTCAAGGATGTTTTTCGGTACGTTTTGTCCACTTCGTTCAGCTCATCACTTCGTTTGACCACTTTGCTCAAAGCACTGCTGACGTATTCCCGGTTATAATACTTAACATAACGATTAGTGAACATGAAAGAATACAAATTAATTCAGCCTCTTAAAAGATTCTACCACCTACTAATTTCATTGTGCAGTTTGAAAAAAAAAATCCCTTGGTCTGGTCCTGTCCTGCTTTCTAATGTGAATTATAAGAGCAACAAAACTCTGAGCATTCAAAGTGAATTAGCCTCTCTCTTTTACCTCGAAATTGTACTACTTCAAGTAGGTCTCTGTACAGCCGGCTGTTTCGGAGAATAGAGGCATTAAAAGCATCTCTTACTAAGTGATTCCTTAAGAATTTGTACATTTGCTATTCAGTATCATGTGCTATTCAGTGTCATGCAAGTAAGATGAGGTGATATGACGCAAAGGTAGGTACTATGCTGGCCAGTGTCCTTGCCTGCATCCCTGTTTCTGCTGTCTGCTCAGACCCCTTTAGGCCCATTTGCTTCATTCTGTTTGGAAGCCGACCAAGTTCCGCATTCTGCTTCGTCCCATTTTAACATACACAAAATTGCATCTATGTGGCACGTACCGAAGGCCGTCTGGAAATTCAAGCTATGTAAAATATTATCTAACAATGTCACACATTCGCTAAACGATTTGAGTCGCTGCGTTTAAAAGTGTTTATCTTTCTGATTAATTTTTGTATCTAATGTAGTTCCTTAATTTACTGTTGTGCTGTAAATCACTGGTATATTTTCTCTCTCTATGTAATGTCAACCAAAGTTTTATCAAAAAGTGTTTAACATCTTGAGCAATTTACTTCCTAAAAGGATTTTATGTTTCTCAAAGCTTAGACATACAAATTTTATAGCAGGTCCATATATTACGCTCTGAGCCGTCTGCCAGCTTTATAAATACTGCAGGGTTTACGCATGGAGATCTTTTATTCATCTTGTCTTATTTTCAGCATGTTGACGTCTGAGGCCCTGACTATGACTGAAAAAACAGATTGCTTCTTATCCACAGTTACTCTAACAGAGAATCCACGGTGTTGGGATCTTAACAGCAGAGTTTGGTTTTCATACCAGTGCCCATTCCGCAAATACCCACACCCCCATCCAAAAAAAAATCTAGGAATATTCCAAAAATGCAACATAATTAAGAAGAAAAGGAAGCTAACATTTACAAAATTTCTAACCCAACCCTAAACATTTCACCTGTATATGATATACTGACTGACGTTCGCTTCATTTCACTGGTAATTCCATCCATGTAGTTTGGCCATTAATCTAACTTGACAGCCTCTTTCTAATGTACTGAATGCAGTAAGAAGGCAGAGGATGTTTTTCACGCAGCGAACATACTAATAACAATACAATAACAACACAGACAAAATATGGCTTTGCAAAAACAGACTTTAGATCCCACTGACAATGTATCATGTTCCACGCTAAGCAAATCCTGTTCCTTCCCAACTTAGTCTGATCAAAAAACAAATTAATATTCTCATTTCCATCAGAAGTTATAACCTGCCATTTTATATCTGTGGTTTGACCTTTAAAAATCACTCCTGTCAAAGTCCTTCAGTTTCCATGACCTTTTAAGGGAGTAGAGAACTGCTTACCATTACCAGCTGGCCGTAAGATGTATATCTCATTAATGTTGGTCACAACGGACCCCAGGTATCACGTCTAAATCAGCAGAGTTGTTACCAGCCTGCTCCTGTCTCATTACCTTAGTCCAATTTCAGCTCCAGGTATGTTTTGCTGTTCTATGCTAATATTGTTATTTTCCAAGTCTACTCGCCAACATTATGATCAATATGCTACTCTCTGGACCGCTTCACCCCCTGGACACAAAGACATAATTGTCAAAAGCAGGATGAGGGGTTTTCTGAACATTGTCTTGAATACTTCCAGAGGAGATACTTAGTTTAGCAGAAGGGGTCAACATACTGAGCTCCCACCCCTCGACAGATGAGATGGCCTAGGTTGCCATACGCCACCTGGAGCAGCACTTGGGCCAGACTCAGAAACAGCTCCTGCCTTGAACAGCCTACCACACGCTGTCCAGGGTCATGACAGTGCTGCAAGCCCAAGGACCACATGCAGGAGGCGTGCTACAGCTTCAAGGTCAGCCACAACATCACCGTCAGGCTGGACCATTCATCACACGACCAGCAGCCAGCTCACATTCCTCTGGTACAGCTAGGAACTTTGACAAAGCAGCTGCGGCGGAGAGCCACCATTCCATCACCAGTGAGGGCTATGGTAACTCGGGTTTCTCTGCAACAAGGAGCCAGACCACTGACCTTGAACTCTGAATTTACAATGTGGAAAAGGTCCTGTATGAAAAACTGCAATGGCAAATATGGGGTTATGGTCTAGAACAAGTTTTCTCAACCTAGTCCTTGCAGACCCCTGGACTGTCCACATTTTTGCTCTTTCTCAATTCTTTGGCAATGAGTAGAGAGCAAAAACGTGGACCGTCTGGGGGTCCGTGAAGACTGAGTTGAGAAACACTGATCAGGAAGGAGCAGAAGAAATTACTGCACTCGTCCTTTCACTGTAGCGGCCACAGAAGATGGGTGGGTTTTAAAAGGTCACAAGTTTCATTAAATACTTGCTGGGAGGGGACTGCTATGTCCAAATACCTGCTGGTAAAGCATGGAGTTTGGCTACATTATTTGGCCACTCAAGTTCAACTCTGGATTTCACATCACATCCTTAAAAAGGGTGACATAACTATAACACCTGCCACCTCCCACCCTCCACTACTACACCCAACAGCACAGAGGAAATTTATGAGCGCAGTCGTGTCGACGGAAAGTGATGGACTGCGTTCTCTCATTGGCTGTGTGGGCTGCCCCTTAGCTAGGACCGGCCTGTGGTCTTTTGAGGCCCCTAGGCACATGTAATTGGGAGGCCCCCCGACCAGATAAATGAAGGAGGTGGTGCACTATATACATGTTACGCTCAGCTCCACCCTTCGTGTTTTGTCCCCTGTTTTGCTCTGGCGGGACTTGATTTGCCGCACCTGACCCTCGTTGTGTTTGCCCAGTGTAATTTGCTCCGCTTGTTTCCCCTGACCAGCTGCCTCTTGTTTGCCCCTTAATGTGCTGCCCTATTTTAGTCTGCCCTAGTCCAGTCTCCCCTGTCGGTCTTTGTCGATATCTATGCATTGTCTGCTAGCGCTCCCGCTTACTCCTGTTTGCCCCCTTCTGTACCCTGTGTACCCTAAATAAACGCCCTTGGAAGGGCTAAACCCTGCAGCCTGCAACTATGGGTCCTGCAGTCAGGTTTGCAAGCATTTGTGAAAGACTGGGTTGCTCAGAAGAGCTCAGATGTTGATTTTACCCTGTAATTTCTGACACACCCTTGGTTTGTACAATGGACAGTGGTCATTTCCCAGGGTGGTCAACTCCTGCTGTATATGCAAGAAACCCTGGTGGTCAACTGAAGCTGCGCATATAGAGGGGCCAGGTTATCAACTCACGCTGTATATATTGAGGGCCCCTGGGGGCCATGGCTGTCAACTCACGTTGTATATGCTGAGGGCCCCTGAGGGCCATGGCTGTCAACTCATGCTGAATATGAAGATAGCGCTGCTTTTTAGTTTGCACTATAAATATTGTAGCCTCTGGTGCTGCGCGGCTCCCTCTAGTCTGGGGCCCCGGGGCACTGGCCTCACTGTCCCCACTGGCCCCACTGGCCCGGCCCATCATCTGGCTTTGCTTCAGCGCCATTAGCAACCACTCCAGGCTGTTATTC
>JAODKN010000104.1:17520688-17538977 GCA_026774425.1 Petrocephalus zakoni | reverse complement strand
TTGGATAAATCTGTATGTACATGGTCTTCATTATACCATTATAGTTTTTCTACAGTTGGATAAAAAATAACCCACAACACAGTATATCACCTCACTTACAGTATTGCGATATATCGCACTATATTGAATCGTAGCTGTGGTATCGTGATATGTACCGTCAGATTCTTGCCAATACACGTGCCATCACACTGTTGTCTCTTGCCCACAGTGATCTTCCTTATGCATGTCCTGCGCTGGACTGACATCTCGCCCAGCTGGTACCCTTAGCCTTCTACCCTATGCTGCTTGGCACAGGCTCCAGTCCCCGCACCACCCAGACAAGGATATGTGCTAAGAAGATAGATGACTTGAAACTGAAGCCAGACAACATCCTTAAACTTACCCATCGATGATCAAAAAGAAAAAAAAAGGAATTCAACAAACATATCAACAGTAAAAATGGCAATAGCCAGCAGTCTTTGTCCTGGTAGAAGACACACTGTAAAACTGTGCGTGATGGGGAAAGATTCACTGTGGAGACCCCATTCAGTAAGATTCATGGCCAAAGATATGGTAGGTCCATCACAGTAAAACATGCAACTTCTACCGACCAGGTAACCAAAGACATTTTAAGCTCATCTTTGTTAATTGGAATTGAGCAACATTTTGAGCAAATCAATGACTGTTCAAGCATTCAATAAGAGAGCAGTGTGTGGTTCAGCAGGCTCTCTACCTGTGATTGGAATGTTGCCAGTTCAAAGCTTGGCCTCGGTAGAATAGCCACATGGCTATGGGCCCTCAGAACCTCCTGAAAACTAACCCTAGATAAGCACTTAGACCAATGCTGGGTGGCTTTTCAGGTGAGTGACATAACCTGAGCCCAGTTATTCAGAAGTAATATCAGCTATTGGATTGGATCAAATCCTGAAAACGGGTGGTTCAAACAAGAAAAAAAAAAGGATTCTAAAATGGGATTAGATCACATAATTACGGGTCGACTGATTATTGGCCCGGCCGATTATTGGGGGCCGATATTGCCAATTATCGTATTGGCATATTATTTTACGATAATTGATATTAAGTAATTACAAGGCGCGCTACTGCAGCTCCCCTGCTGCCTCTTCCTCCGCGCTCTTTGCTCCTTCATTTAATTTCCCGCCCATAACAATCTCTGATTGGCAATGGCACGTGAGTAATAGCCAATCAACGCTGAAGCCTTGCTGTCACTCACACCGCACTCACATGCGAGTGCAGCGTGAAGCCCCAAAGAGGAGTTTCAGCGGGACTTGCACTGTTGCCGAGTTTGGAAGGTAAAGCAGCGGACGTTTCCCCAAATTAAAACATCATAGTCCTACACACTGAAGATATAAAACACGGAACTCCGGTGAGCTAATTCAATAATGAAAAGCCTGCCCGCATTCCCAGTCACACCACTGAAAATGTCCGAATAATGACCCTTGTTGTGGTGATAAAATAAGCCTACGGAAGCGCATGCATTCGCTAAAGAAAAAAAAACAATATCCAAGCGTGTTTTTATGTACAGTATATCTCGTTAATTCTGAAAAACCAGACTGGATTTTTTTTCCTTAGTGAATGCAGTACGCTGCCGTATGAGCCGCAATGTTACCTGTAATGACAAAGTGTTAATAGCGCTATGCGGCGACAGCTAATGCTGCAACAGGAGCTTACTTGAGCTTCCATGCTGCTTATCATACTTTACATTACAGTACTTACATTACTCATCACTACATGTAACATTAGCTGACAACAAAGTGGAGTCCTTTACTGATAATTGTAACACCATACCAAACTCTGTTATTAAGCATTAATGATATTAAAGCATCTATTAATTTGATTTGTTTTATTACATGCTTTATTCTTATCATTCTTATTGTTGCCACAACTGCCTTATGAGTACTTAAGAACCTGTAAAAAAATATATATGTTTTTTATATATATTTTATATTGAATAATGAATCATTTGCCATTTAATTTAAAAAGTCATTCACTTTAAGTCATTCACTAAAAAGAGCAGCCTTACTCTAATAGCGGACTTTATATCTCCAAATTGTCATTGCAGATGGATGCAAAAAAGCACATAAAAGCAAATGCATATCGGTCACAAATATCGGTCATCGGCCCCCATCAACCAGCAATAATCAGCATCGGTATCGGCCCTGAAAAAACAGTATCGGTCGACCTCTACACATAATACAGACTTGGTTTTGATCTGAATTTGATCTGAAAAAAATTATTTTTTTTATTCAAAACACGTGTTCAAAATACTATGTATTTCAGAATAATATATATTTGTTTTTATTTTTTTGTTGTTGGTCAGGTGAGGGGGCTGGCTGTTGAAAATAGAAGAAAATAGAATGGGATTTTTGTATTACTGTAGTACTTTTGTTGTGCTATTTTCATTCTCTTCAAATAATAACACTTAGAGTGACCCCACACTGGCTATTCTACCTGTTTTCCTTTACGTAGCTAGTAGCCTACATTGTAATATGTCATCCAATTTAGGACACTGGTTATCCGGACAATCTTGAAAAGTTTGTATCTGAATCAGGGTGATTAAATTCAATGTTGCTTTGAAAACGGGCATAAAAGTAAGGTGGATTCCCTAAACCCCGGATAATAAATACAGGATTTCCAAATCTGGATAATTCTGATCCAGATTAAACTTTTTGAACAACTAGGCCCTGAAGATTACTAGAGCCAGTTAAGGGTCTGTGGCTTCACAGAGTGTGAAATCTGGTGGGAGGTCTAAGGCAAATTGCTTTTGAGCTGATCAATGCTAGAGACCAGGACACTTTCTGCTAACCCAGCACCCCTGATAACAACATTAATGAGTTCTGAGCCTTAAGAGCCATGGTTTAAACTGAGAGAAATTGTGGTCTACAGGAGAGAAGGGATATGTGAGTAAATTAATTAACAGGCCCATTATACTATAGTTCACAGAACATCCAGCACAGCACATGTGAATGAGTTCCTGCAGGCAACCTATACAATGAAAAGCTGTCAATTATGAAGCACTCTTAGGTCTTGAGCAACCATAGGTCTTGAGGGGCCAAATAAAATCAAGCCTGGGCAGGAAACTAATGTAAGTCAGCTAATAATGCTCACTGTATCAGGGTGCCCAACTCTGGTCTTCAAATACCTGCAGGATTCACATTAAATATTAACTAGAACAGAATTTACACCCAACAGCACTAGCTGATGAAGCCTAGAGTCCAAATAACTGCTCTGATAAAGTGCTTAAGCTAGCATTGAATGCAAACCAAAACACCCAGTGGCACTCAAACCGAGAAAACTATGGAGTCTCCAGCCAGATGATTCACACTTGGCAATACCTGAACCCACACCAGCACAATTGGTCTGCCAGGTGTTTACTCTGAACATGAAGTATTAATCGACTGACATGTGAACACAATTCCCCACTTAACACCGATAAAATCAGGCATGTTCCGCTCTAAACGATCAGAGGCAGGGATGTGAATAATCATATGCATTAAGGTTACAAGGATTATGAGCAGTGTGCGTTTTGAAAGATATCCACAAATAGCTAAAGTAAGCTCCATAACTGACAAGGGTCACAACATTAGACATAATGCACAGCTTCACACACTGACAACCTGCCCTTTACTTTGATATACAGTAGCTCATTTGAATAAGGCAGGAAGTTTAACTTCCATGGCTTTGCCCTGAAATGGACATTTGCATTGGCCGAATGAACGCTTCTCACCACGTGTAAGAGATGGCAGCAGATGCCTTGTACACACGACCTCCACAGCACTCAGCCATAATAAGATGAAATGAAGTGAAGGCCTGCTGGGACCTTAGAACAGGATCTCAGCACTGCTATGCAACTGAAATGTTGCGAAGACGTTCATACAGTATGAACACCAAGGGGCTAATTTTATATTTCTATGGGACTAGAAGAAATATGGATACCAAAACAGCATTTATTCCATCAACCTGCAAAATGCATATTATTTGTACACACACACACGTATTCTTATCTTAGTAAGGACTGTCCATTCATTTCTATGGGGAAAAACCTGATTCCCAATTTTTTGAGGATTTGCTATACTTGTGAGGTCATTTGGCTCTCACAAATATGGCAAAACCTGTACACAGACACACAGACAGACACACACACACACACACACACGCACCCTAGTTTAGACTCTCTATAGCTGGGAAATAATCTAGTAAATGGAATAACTAAACGGTCTGTATTTATAGCTTTTACTTCATCTGACAAAATGAAGGAGGGATCATCTAAAATGTGTTTTAGCAGATTAAGCCAGCACCTATGAAATCTAGCCTTTTCTAGTCTTTGACATCACATGCTGTAGCATGTAGCAAAAATCCGAACAAACAAAACGCAAAAACTTGATCACAAGTAACCACAAGTAAGCATGCCGCTAATTAAATAATAAAAGACCTTTGTGTTTCAGCAAAATCACACTTAGCTGATGAAAGAGCATGGATTAGCAACGGAACTGTTTCTCCATGAAGTTAATTATATCCTGTAATAATCAGCATACACACTAATCATTATTCCTACTGGAGGTAGTAACGAATGATTTTTGCTGTGTGAATTATCCGCAGGATCTGAGACACTGCGAGCAAACACATTTAAAGTACACCCCTTAATCTTCAGTTAGCTGAACATATTGCCTCACAGCTATAAAAAACACTACCCAGAGTTTACTTCTGCACTTGAATATTCAAAAAAGAGACTGGGAGTATGGCTTCTATGTGCTCTGAAGCTGAATCCTTCTGACTGAAGCTGGCCATGGACTGCATGCCCATCTGGCTGAAAAACCAGAAACGTCGAGGGGGAACCGATGTGGCTGTACCATCTGCCGGCCCTCTGTCTCATCTCTAGTCTCTGAGCATGAACTGGAAGCGTCCGCCTCGGTTTAGAGAGCAGAGAAGCGGGTCAGTCCAGTCCAGATAAAGCATGAGGAGACTATAGATAGCTGGAATTTCATGGCATACTCCCTTGATGAGATTAACTGACTGCAGTGATTTGTCCATAATCTCCAATGGGCGGCCAAGAACTACAGTGGGAGAACTAACCAGGCCAGGCCAGGACATATCCACAGGTGGGGGGAGAATGACAAAATGGGAGCTAGACCCCCCTACCACAGGACTAGGGCAGATATTTACTGACAGCACACGCATCCATCCAAAGAGCCAACTGTCCAGTCCATATTAAAGGTCAAACTGACAAGGCAGGAAAAGTCAAAAACAATGCAGTCCTCAGTCACCCTCTACAGAAGCAACAGAAGAACAGAGCCCTCCTGCAAGTGGTTATTATTCTGGTGGCGAAGGACCAGAAAAAAAAGGCTTTCTCACTTTGCTATATTTTGCAGGCCTGTTCTGTGACAGGAGGCAGCAAACATGCCATGTGAGAATCAGTGCTGTAAGCCTTCTTCAGCCTACATTCACATCGTCCCAGAATACTAATACGAGCTTTAAAAAAGTGCAATTCTAAAAACACAATCCGTACACTACCAAAAACTGTAGGATTAATAGATAGATATACAAGTGGATTGAAACCACACGCATTATCAGCGGTGACTAAATGAGCGATTTTAATACAGCTGTGTAACCATGAAAAACCATCATAAAATCTAGTTCTGGGGAATGAAACAAATGTTTGCTTATAGTAAATCTCACTGTTTGTTGTTCAGTCACAAGCTATCATGGGGCCATTTTGATTGGTGGGCAGCTGTCTCGATTGTGCAGTAATCATTCATTTGGCTGAGGAGCACTTTACCGACCACATCTTACGCATCTTTATGATGATCTGAGGTCAGCTTCACTTAAAAACACGTGGTCCCTGAAAAAAGATAAATTACACATTGTGATCAAATCTGCAGAAGATCTCATCCCACCACTCATGTTAATTACGTGGTGTATTAATCAGTATACTGCATTTTATATTACTAGTTATGACATTAAAAATAATTCTGAGTTAGGTGAAGACGTCCAGTAAATTGATGAAAAAAAATTTGGGATGCAACCTTGGGATGATCTGATTTATGTATTTATGCATGCCCTTGGTATGAATTATAACCACAGCTGTACACAACAGGAAAACAGCATTAATGGTATTTCATTGAAAGATAATCAGACCGAAATGAGCTTGTGTTTCTGAGCAGATCTCACCCAGACCATAGGTGGTTTGATGATGTTAACAGCGGTGGTCAGTGACAGTGTTTCACAAATAACACCAGCAGGGTGATCACATTGAGTTGCTACAGAAATCTCCTATATTTTTTTCGCAATGTGATTTGTTTTTAATCATCAAAATGTGTTTCAAAAAGTTTCACCGATTTGACGACTTTGTGATCTATGTGGGTTACCCCGAAAGTCCCAGTACATTTAACACATGGTTTCTAACATTGAAATTAAAAAGCTAGCAACATTGTTACACAGCATTGATTCTGATCCCGATCACCATTTTAATGCTGGTTTTGTGATGATTTCAGATGAAAATCCTCATGCTGCGCTTCCTCTCTGAACTGTGCATGCCTTTAGCGAAAAGTCGCTTTCCAGGAGCGCCTTTAGTGCTCCAGTTTATTTCGATTAATAATTCAGGCCGGAATCTATGTATAGCGCCTCAAGTACTTATCAATATTTTACAGGTGCTCAGTCACTGGTCGGAAAAAAGTCAACAACTAGGGAAGAGATGCTGGTGTGCTGGCAGGGAGGGAGATACGGTGGTATGCGTCTAGAGGGGACTTGCGGGATCGATGCAAGACTGGGTGTCTGAAAGTGTGATGGATCATTTACTTGAGAGAGAGAGATGCAAGAAACTGTGACAGAATGATCTCCGCTGGACCCAGACCTTCCAGAGCATCCCATCTCTACCTCCATCGTGTCCCCCATTTGTTGCAAACGGCCCAGGAAGCATGGGATGCCGCTTCATGGTGTCTCCATCATTACATAAGTGATGGGTGCTCCTGGACATCACAATCAGGATCCCCTCATTGCCTTGCAGTCACTTCAGTACTATACCACAGCCACGACTTTTTACAATAATTGCTTTGTATTATGGACCCACAAGTGATCGGTGACTAGATTTCAAGAGGCAAAACAAACTAAAAAAATGGCAAACTGTCACATTACCAAAACCGAAGTGAATGATTTGTACTAGCTTGCCATTAAATGGAGCAGATAGCAGGGATGCAGATTCTTAGTACTTTTGTCATTAAGTGCACCCATGGAGTTTGCATGTGTGTATTTGTTACTATGGTTCAGAACATCATCAGGGCTGAAGTGTGCGGCTCAGCTGGGCAGAAGCGCCGCTTGCTTCCGACCAGAGTCAACTTCTGACCCTCCAGCTGAAAAGATGCCAGTTGGTCCCACAACCACCTGAGCCCCAGTCATAAAAGTGCCACAGCAGGACTATAAGTGTAATGGTGTGCTGTTCTTCACTGCTTCTCAGATAAGGGTTTTTCAATAAGACAACCGTAAAGGTTGCATCGATGACATGACAGAGTCCACTCTGCCTTGGCTCTAAGCCATAGGGACACAGCAGTGCTATTTTAGCGACAAAAGGTGACCTGCTTTCCTGCTACCGAAGCAAGTCCCGGAGCCTCTCCCAACAACATCCGAACGTGCTTTCCAAGCAGGACCTAGCTGCAACCTCAGGCTGGGAGACACAACCCAAACTGCGGTGACAGCCATGGGTCCTGCTGAACTAAGCGCTCCCCCCAGCATCCCTTCCCAGCCGGCATTCGGCTCAGAGTTCCAAATGGCATCTCACAAAGTTATGCCGGAATCGCACCTCGGTCAAACATCGGTGAACTCCAGCCGCACACATCCTGTCCGGATACGACCACTTGCATTTAAAATTCGGCTCTGCTCGTTCCCCGAGAGAGGCTGCCCGGGAGCGCAGCTCAGTAATCTGAGCGCTTCTCTAGTGAGAAGCCATAAATGCACATCACACTCCCTACTCACTGAAGTGCGAAGAGTTCACACACATCAAAATTCAGCACCTCTACACTAAGTCAGCGGCAGATGTCCGCTGTAGAGAGGACTGTAGGTAGCGGCTCACACTCACGTTTCTCTTTCAGTTTTCTGTTTCAATGCCGGCATAATCTTCTCCACCTTTCTATATATACCCTCATTAATCCCACACTCTCAATTCCCGGCCAAACAAGCAAGTCCCCAACCGCCCCGTGGGGCGGGCTGCCCGGTTGCCGCGGTGATGCATTTACCTGGTAGGGGTCACGCCAGCCATGCTGGCAGTCGCAGTCGGCCCAGAGGTCGCAGCCCCCGCCTCTCCCCCCGGTGCCACCTGGGCCCGGGTTCCTCCACAGGCTGTCCGCGTGGACGGCGCCCAGCCTGCCGCGCTGCCGGGGCAGCGTGCCACTGGCCGACGACAGTGCCGGCGAGCCATAGCACTGGCTGTGGGGATCGGTCCAGGAGCAGGGGCAGGGACCCTCGGCCGCCTCCGCGTCCCGGGAGCAGCAGCTGTGCTGCTTGTTCAGGTAGGCAGTCATCCAGCCGGGACCACGACACCGGCCAGGTAGTCCCCTTCGATCCGCGTGGACCCCCCCCCCGGACGAATCTCCCCACACCCGTCAGAGCAAGTGGCAAAAGCGTGGAGGGTCCCGTCTACAAGCACTCGGAAAGAGCGGCTTTCCCCGTGCCCCAGCGAGTCCCCCGGGCTGTGTTTAGAATTGCGGCATGGCGGTGCAGGGCAGTCAGCGGCGAGCGCGAGAGAGCTGCAGCGAGAGTGAGAGTGAGAGCGGAGCGGCAGCGTGGCGCTGTTTGCTCGCCGCTCGCTCTTTGTCAATAGATGATTCAACTTGCAGCGCGACTTGACAGCATCCCCTGCTCCAGGCAGAAGCAATCTATGCTCCGCACAGCGGGGGGTTGGACACTGAAGCCTGCATTACAAGCCTGTTTATGTGAAAACAGCAGGACGTGCACAGCGGAATATACAAGTCCCGGTATTCGATGATCAACTATGTTTCCTACACCTGGAAGCTGCAGTGGGATCTGTACACCTCTGCCCGCATGAAAGTCTGCACATAGTGGTATCTTTATTTTTAAAAACATTAGTGTCACATACTTCTTTCCTGACCTACTGAAAAATACAGTGCATATTCAAAATTTCATTCAACACAAATGCTTGTAATTAAATTATATCTTCAGCATGGTTGGATGCAAAACCAGTAAATTTAAACTATCCATGACTATCCATTCTGCTCAGTTTTAAATTCAACAGACAATCTTCGCTGGACATACTGTAATGTCTCAACCCAAAATATTACAGGTATTCAGAGGTTATTGTTTAAGAGGAGGAGGAACGACTGCTGGTTGATCTCCACTTCCTCGATACTCGATACTGTTCTCTCCCAAATACAGCACTCCTACTTACAGTCATTTGATCTCTTGCCGTTAAAGACACAACTCAAGCCATACTCAGGAGATAACCCTTCCTGATTCACAGGCTAAGACCAGCTCACCAAACTGTCTCTTGCTGAGGAGTGGAGAATGGCTTTGGTGAATGATGGTGTATTAGATGCTGGGACCCCCCAGGGTGATCTGATCCTGCCCAGCTCTCGAGACGTGTTTATATCTCATCCAAGGCTAACCAAAGGGCACCACCAGCAACCCTGTCCTGGGTTAAAAATTACCATCACAAGCAAGACAAAGAAAAGAGACTGGAAACTTTTATCCATATAAATGCAGAGTGTTTCTGGTGTTCCTACATTCTAGTCTGTGATAACTCCTGGAATAAAGCCACTGACACTCAGCTGGAACCCAGAAGTTCATTAAAGATCAGTTACCTGAGTCACTGTACAGATCTCAAACACTTTTATAGGACTGATTTCTGCCACTGTAATATGCAACAATATATAACCCGACAGAATACCGAATCAGCACCCACAAAATGATAAATAACGGTACTTGAATAGCAGCTGCAAGAGGAGTATCCATGGCAACATTTGAGATTAAACTGAATATGATCCTAATGAAAGGTAAAGTGTTTTTTCTCTACTCCATCACTAAATATTGAGGGTCATTGATAGACCAAATCAAACAGTGTTTTCAGGATCAGTGTGCTATAGAAAACATACAAGTCTGAATTTTTACGGATTGATATATAGCGATCAGCATCAGTAGCACCCGCAACGGCTGATGAAATATGAGCTTTTACGAATAATATAATTCCAATAAAACAAACTACTAGAGTAGTACTAGAAATTTACAACTTCTGTCTTCCATACAATCTGGTTTTTAAATGTAGGAAAACGTCAATGTACCGGCTATGCAAACTACAATGTAGCAAGACGGAAGAGTGAAATCGTGCAAAGAGGCAACAAGGAAAGGCAAAACAAAACCTGAACATCCATGTGACCAGATGTGGTGAGCAGGCTGTACTTAGTAGTGTCACCAAGACCCGCTAAGCACCACACTTCATGACTGACTATTTTGGTCACACAGCCAAAATGTAGGCCCACAGAGCATCAACTACTACAGCTACTATACTGCACATCACCCAGTATGATCTTGCTGAATCCACAGCGAACGATTACTCAGGACACACAGCACAGCAAACCAGCAAAGCTAGCATATAATGCTTCATGGACGGCCTAAAAATAACAAATATGAAGATCTCTTTGCCTTCCTAAACCCTAAGTCACACTCAAAATACAATACAATGCAAAAGTCTTGGCTGTCAAAGAAAACGATTATTGCTATTTTCCTGGATAGTAAGTGTATATTTGCTCAGAAAAAAAACATTTAACATTATAAAATGTGCAAATTAAAAGTAACACAATAAAACTAACAAGAAATTCATCTGTTCTGCCTTGTTATATAGCTAGATGAAGACGGTTTCCAAACCTCTCCTCAGAAGCACCTTATCCATGTATTTCTTAAATTTCACCACCAGCTGAGTTAATACATTAATTTAATTAGTTAACAAAAGTCAATGAGGTAATGATTAGCCATATGAGGTTAGTGGTCAAGTCAATGCCGCAAATACTTTGCGCAGGAGTGTATAATTATTCAGCTTCTAAAACTGGCAAAATCGGAATTATTTTCTTTGCGTCCCACACAGATGTAATGACTTATATACACATTCCTTTTGTGGGAAATGCTGAGTTTGCCATCAGAATTAAAACCAGACTCATAAAAGCCACTCAGAGCAGAATAAAACTTTAAAGGAAGCTGTATAATTGATTGTGCCTACGTGGACAGATAGAGGTACATTCATCTGGGATAATTAAATGGAATTAGACAGAATCCCCATTCTCTTTAGATGCAGACCACAGAGCACAGATAGGAATTACAACCCTGGAGTTGGGGCCCAGGCTCACATTCTGGGTCTTAAACGTTAATTATGGATTAATATCATTCAAAGGAATCATCACCTTTCCTTCCTCTCTCGGCATGGACGTTTATAGCCTCCTGGGCACGCCCTCTCTGAGATGTGTCTCTACCCCGAGGCCGTCCCTGACGTTACTGTTCTCTGAACCTACCTGTCGATTGCGTGTCAGAGAGCACATGCGAGTGCTTCAGACTAGACTGGCACAAAACCAAAACAACCTGCGCTGTCTCCCCTGCTTTTATACCCAGGTCTGTCTGCTCCACAGACAGGGGAAAAGGCCAAGCCCCGTGATTGGTGCTCGGCTGCCACCGCGTGGGCATAACAGGGGAAAAAGACCAACGGGGAAAAGAACTCAAGTGGACTGCTAAACCTGTTTACTCCTGTAAAATGCAGACTGGAGCCAGTTTTCCCACTAGATCAGCTAAGAGTAACTAAAGACTTATAAAGGTGACCTTCATGGAGAATGTCTTGTGACTGGAATGCACTGGAATGGGTACAGATGAAAGGAATGGGGGGGGTGCATAGAATGCAGTCATGCCAAAAATGCCCCTTGTTATAAATCTAGAAGGGGGCGGGATATTATATATTACAGTTATGAAATTGCATATTCCTGTGGGATTTTACCATCTTTCAATGGTTGAAAGTCAAGTCAACATAGACACCATTAGCAGGAAAGCCCCATCAACGAGGGAAGTGCTGCTTAATCCCCCAATGGAGGCCCATTTGGCAGAGCCGGATCCCTTGAAGGCAGTGTCACCTCCTGCAAGGAATTTGAAGGAGACAACCATGTATGTCTCAACTCTCAACCGAAATTGACAAACAAAAGCACAGAATTCACTGCTGCCCGTTAACAGTGGGTCTCTGGAAAGCTAGAAATAACAGAACCGCTGAAGCAGTCCATTTCTGATGGCTGGTTATCCAGTACCCATAAAAGCACTTGGCATGAGGAAGGAGATATCCAGGATGGGATGACAGGGCACAAAAACACACATAAGCCACCAATCCACCAATAACAATTAAATCCATCCATCCAGGCTCCCCAACCATTTATCGCAGTGAGCCTACAGTCTGTCTTAGGAGGCACAGGCACAATACAGCGAATCACCTACTACAGGTAATTCAGAGATTAATTGCTGCTTCATTTTTGGGGATATCCATTTGCAATTCATTCACCAGCCACAAGATGGCAGATTCACCTTACAGATTTGACTTCAGGTTTCGATCCACACTGTTTGAGGCATACAAACATTGTCACTTGACTGCCATCAAAGAGAAGCCATAAATCCATATCTGCAGTAGAAGTGTCACATGGCAAGATGAACATTTTAAGCAGATAAGCCACTGGGTAAACAATGCACTTGATGTAAACATTTTGGACATCACAGTCCTTTGGCCGTGCATTGGGGAGACTTTCATTTTCCATTTCTCAGAAGACGGCATGGCACCAAAGGTCAGAAGAACTGAGCCAGCGCTGGCCAGGCCGTAAACGGAATACAAACAGAAAGAATGAGAAACGATTCCAAGTGACTAGATGACAAAGGCACCGTTTCTAAGGACAACAGTAACAAAGACCGGGTCAATGATAGAAACATGCCAAAAACATCTAGGGAGACAAGAGGTTCAATACTGCATGACCCAAAGGACCTACAGAGTGGGGAGCCCCACAAATTAATGATCACAGTGTAGAGCCGTGCCTAACAAAATGCGCATCAGTGTATTAGTGGCCTGGTCTGGTGTGCTTCCTCCCAGGACCAGGGCCGCTAATTGATCTGCGGTTGAAATAACACAGCTGGAACTGGCCTGGCCACCTTCCATTCCAATAAATTTCATGATGCTGTAATGGTCCGGATACTGCAGGATCAGAAATATGAAGCTGATATTTCAAATTGATTATTATTTCATGAGAGAAGGAGGCCAAGGTGAGGCTGTGATATCGCAACAATTTTAGAAGGAGGTTGTAGCAAGTCGCTGAGCCAACCTTGGGAACACAAGATCATGAGGTCATCAGTACTGCTTTCCAAACCTCATCTCCACAGCTCTAGGCCAGCAGATGGAAGCAAAGGGGGAAGTGGTAGCTCTCTTCAACTGACCCCTTGCCCCTGGCACATACCAACCTGGCTAAATGTTATTACGTCCTGAACATCTGCACCTTCCTTCATAGCTGAGCTGTATTTTCCCCCCATGAGAGCAGCAGTGTGCATCGCACTGATTAAAACCAAAGTACCAGGAATTTCATGGTCACCCATACACACTAACATGAGATTGCTGTAACATTTATGCTTCTACTAAGTAATGTGTTATGCTTTATTTTTCTATCAAATCACAGTAAACTACCACCCCGCATGGAACATTATGCAAGACTACAGCTATTCAAATTCAGTAAAAAAAAAAAAAACTCACAGAAATCACTATAAATATTCTGCGAAGTATATGGCTTAACTATTCAGAACTATTCCTTGTCTTTAGAACATAAGTGTTTTTCCGTATGTTCTATCAAACTTTTTTGGTTAAAATCCGATACACTGATACGCCTTTAAGATTTTGAAACACAGCTCGATAGTTAAAAACGGGGGGGTGGGGGGGTAGAAAACATCATTCATCACGCCAGCAGGTGACCTTACCTGAGAGTGGTACTTACTGAACGAGCTGTGCTTGGAAAGTCTCGTTTACGACTGGCCTAGGAAAAGCGAACTGATATATTTCTTTAAACGTTTCTGAAAATGCTTTGAGCTACACCGAGCTCCAGCCTTGAAAGGTGCAGTTTCTTTGAAATGCAAAGAAAGGCAGCAAGAGTCGCAACGACGATGCGTCTCCAAGCAGAAAGTGAGCCACCTCCCCCGTCCCCCTCTCCGGCTCACCTGGAAGCCAACAGCGCTGCCTCTCTGCTTCTTCAGTATGTGCTCCATCAAGCTCCGCTTCCACCTGCAGACGTTGACGAGCGAGGCCCAGCCAACCAGCCCCGTGTCCCACGAGCTCACCCTGGTCAAGTCAGCCGAGAGCCGTTCGCACAGGTGTAGCGGCCGAAGGTTGTTGGCGCGAGGTGGGGGTGCCAGGTTAGGCACACTTCCCCAGTGGAAGCGATGTCCCACTGGTGTGTTGCCCCCTGCTATGAGGCTCATTGCAGTGCGATTCGCCCACCACTGTCAACCAAAACTGATCTGAGGGCGACTTGGACAGTTTCAGAACGACCTCCTTGAGAAGATCCCAAAGCATGCGAACAGGCTATAGCTGAGCCCTAGTAGATGGGAATTCTAACTCACCACCCCCTCAACTTGTCACTGAGCTTCCAGAGCAAGTGTGTGTGCTGCCGCCGATCTAAACAAGAGTGTGCAGAGGAGAATAAAATCCCCACCGACATGCCGTCGATAATGTATGATGGGATGGGACGGCTGCGGTCATATGCAGCCAAATCACATTTGATTAGGCGGGGATGCGAGGGGCTGAAAACCTCAGCAAGCCATAATTAATGCCAGAGGGATGAAAAGCAGGCTGCCCTGACTGAACAGGACAAGCAATCAATCAATTCTGTAATGAAGCAGCCATGACGGGAACCAGCACCGGGGGTGGTGGGAGGCTAATTTTTTTAACTCCACATAAGGGAGTCTGAAAATGTCAGCCATCCACAAGGTAAACATACAAGTACTCAGGGTGTATAGAAGAGTTTATACTCAGGGGCACTCGATATATTGAGTTTGGTTTTTGAAGTTGAATTAGCTGGTCACTCCTTCATAACATGAGAAAGAATTGTAATCCCATCTTGTGGCGGTAGAGATAAGGGTCTACCTACCCAAAACACATGACACCACACAGTGGAAAGATCACGAGCCTGGCAGCCCGCCATACACCAGGGAAAACTCATTATGAAGAGATGGTCGAGGAAGCTGATGAACTTGTTGAGAGTAGGCCGCGGCTAAAGACATCAGATATGCCTTCAGCTTCCACAAATTTAGCCAGCATGTTCCTGCCATGTGTGACATTTTCTCTTTATAATTCAGAGCCCCCCGCCCACTCAGAGCGAGCAGGTCATTCATTATGAATGAACTTTGTTCCCTCTTGGCTGACAGGACACCTTGCAGGTCATACATGTTGCAATGATGGTGGAGCACACAACTGAAATTGCCCTCTAGTCCTGCAGAGAAGTAATGTCAGCTCGCTGAGCAGGTCTAACAGCTTGTCGGTTTGCTGAGCATTCAGTATGAAGACACATTCATGGACCGAGTGGACATTTTGACTGAGACACGTAATTTTATAAACGTTAAAGTTGAAGCCTTGATGTAATTAATAAGTAATGAGCAAGTGGCAGCAACAGCAGCTGCAAGATATAACGACAGTCACATTCGATCTCCCATCAGCCAATGATGGCACTCATTTTCAAGAAGGATTAAAAAAAAATCTCACTTCTGAGCCAAGTCAGGACAAAGGACCTGGCTTGAAAGTAACAGAAAAAACAGGGTGGTCATGCCCAAGGATGCTTAAGCTGACGTGACGCAAAGTCCCTCTCTGTGTGCTCTCCTGTTTTCTGAAAACAAAATGCGACAAATCACTATACCTGAGTGACTGATGTACCATGGTGATTCAGCATCACGTATTGTGATGTCCGTGCCCCGTTTTATAGAATTTAGTAAGCTGATAAAGGGAAACACGTCAGCCACACAGACCTTTTGATGTGAGATTTATAGAATTTATTTTCTTGCAGAATGCCTTTTTGTGAACTGAGGTTTGGCTTCGCAAGCAGAGGTGGCGAAACGATGTGGAAGAGGAGACAGCAAGGCCAGAGCTGCAGAATGAGGAGGAGGGAAACCCGGATTTCAGAGAAGGCATGGCCAGCATGCTGCTTGTGCAGATCACCTGCAGCCGCTAGCACAGTGACATGCCTATCCCTATCCCTATCCCTATGAAATAAGGCTTCATTCGAGCTGCACTGTCGTAGGCTTTTAAATGCGATCTACTGAGGCAAGACAAGGCTTTCCTTGCAGATACCCTTGTAGACAGCGGTGCAAAGAGTACTCAGTTTTCATACTAAAGTAAAAAATTATTTTTACTCTTAAATCATGCAGGGAAAATATATTTTAAAAGATCAAAGTCTTGGCTATTAAACCCTGTAATGGACCAACCTCCAAGTGAATTTTGTTTTATCTTATACAGCATTTTTTGCAGCTGGGCACTTGAATTTCATCACAAAAAAATTCCAGGAATGAAATATTTTTGTTGTATCAAGTACAAGATTATTTAATTAGCTGTGCTAACCATTTCTGTTGATAAAGTAATTTGTTTATATTTAACTATACACATATATAAATATATTCTTAATACATAAATTAGAAATGCGATCTTGATTTTAATAAAATGTTCATGCAGAAAGTATCTGAGTGAAAAGTTACTTGGCTCAGAAATGTAGCTTAGTGAAAAGTTGAAATAACTTACAAAATATTTGTTCTTTGTTACTTTACACCTCCACGTGTGGACAGTGTTGGAAATCTGTGTTCCCATCCTATGTGAATGAAAAAACAGCTACATACAAAAAAGTCATGATCAAGCTCTGCTGTCCTATCGTCGTTAAAGTCAAGCAAACTACAGGGCAATCCTAATGTATGGCTGCAAGTAAAGTAAGGAATATGCTAATGGGAAATGCGCTGTTAATGGATGGGCCAGCTTCCAACTATCATAAAAACCTCAAACCCTTATTGGGGAGAAAAGTGCTTACGTGCATGTGTCCGACCTAGCAAGCTAAAGTGACAAGACAACACTTGTAAACTATTTCAATCTTTACAGGACCTGTAATAAGGCTAAAGTTTATTCCTCAGCAGAAGGGATACCTTCATTTTCCACTCTCATAGTCAAATGGTCTTTCACAAATTGCGGCATTCTGAAATATTGACTGGCACATTGTAAAAGGCCACACGGCTTAATTCTCTTAATTTTAAATTTGGATCCCTACCCTGCTGGAATATTTCCAAGCAGCTAAAAACTTATTGGTTTTTCCAGCTTGTCTCACTATGCCATTACCTGTCAAGTCTCAATACTGCAGGGTCGAGATAATTGAATTTCTACCAAAGCCACAGATTCTCACATGCTGACAGGACACCTCTTAAACAGACGACATGGAAATTGAGGGCTGCTAGCCTGTGGGAATTGTTTTTTTTTTCTCTTTTTCCTTGCGTGTTGGTAAAAAGAACAGCAGTATTAACGATCTCATTTTAAGGCTGGAGGCTGTGGGATTTTGCTGTCGAGATATGTCAACCAAGGCGCTGCAATTCCATTATCCTATTCATACGCATCTCAGAATTCAATCTTCAAAGCCCATCTGTATTTAAACAAGATGGCAGTAACCTCAGAGAGTGGCATAGCACATAAATGTATTGACAAGAAGCTAAACGGTGAATAATATACCTGTAGCAAACATCAGCAAACTGGTGTCTGGGCAGGAAGCACGCAAACGCAGATAAGTAGGATGAAAATCTCGTGGGATTACTGCACCCACCTAATTCGCTTCAGTGTCACCCACAAAGTTTGAAAAACCAAATAACTAACAATATTCTTATAATTGACAGCAAGTCACATCCAATAATATCCATTTTCTGTTAACATTGTTTGCTTTTATTTCATTTTATTTATTTTGCTTTTATTTAACATTATTTTGTGTCACCGTAAGCACTGTATTGAAAATTTACTGACGTGACAATAAAGCTCTACTTCACTAGACTTACTTTGCATTCTCATGTTCAGAGTACTGCATTACCATGACTGACAATGCACCAAGATGGCTGCAGACATGATATGCAATGATGTGCAATATGATTGGAACCCTTCTGTACATGAGAGAGAAAGTAGAGGCATCTATACTATAAAGTTAAAATATTTTCAAATTCACAGGGAAAAGGCATAAATTGGCTACATCGATCTTGGCATTTTGTGAATAAATAAATTGTAAAAAAAAAA